>OY751317.1:33493723-33563723 GCA_963564615.1 Rhorus exstirpatorius
GGGTATTCACCCTGGTGTAATAAAAATACGTTCTTCTTCTTCTCTCTCTCTCTCTCTCTCTCTCTCTCTCTCCTCTCTCTCTCTCTCTCTCTCTCTCTCTCTGCTTTTGAAAAGTTTGGCTGATTTACACAAGATATATAACTCGAGGCATAATCCCCGAAACACCACCGACGTCTCATAACCAAAAATGTTGGAAAATTGAAATTGTAAATGCGGCCGAAACGTGCAAAAATTTCCCTCAGCTTGCTCTCCCGTCCGATTTTACTCGCTCGAACTTCTTCGTCTCTCGTTTCAGTCGAAAAATCAATTGTTCAATTCCATTCCAAGCTTTTAATTAATTTTCCCATTGCCTATGCCATATCACTTCGGATCGCTCGGTTAATTAAAAAAAAGGAATGAACCCGTGCACGGTTTACCTCTCATTTTTTTTCAGTTATATGACTAAAAGGATTTCATAAAACTAAAAAAAAAACTTTATAAAACTAAAAGGACGAGAAAAAGATTTTGTCAATAATTCATGAAATTCAGATATTTGTGTCAATTATTACGCAAATAAAATTGAAATTTTTCGGCAACGAAACTATAATGAAGCTTTCTTCCTTCACCTTTTTGGGTCGACGGAGTCGATTTTTTTTTTTTTTTTTTTCATTAACTTTTTCCAAAAGTTGAGAAAGTGGTTCTGAAGGAGGCATCAGCTGGCTTATACTATCGACCTCGTAGGTATATGGAATAGCCGGATAGCTTCGAGTTAAAAAAATTTACGTCCAACACGCTCGGTAACCGAAAACTTGAAACTTCCAAAGCTCTTTTTCTTGAAACGCGCATACATATAGTTCAAGACTTACATCTTTGTTTTTCGTATCGGAGCAAAACTTGGAAAGAAACTACAGCAGAGCTTGCGCGATCGAAAATTTGTTTTTTTTTTTCAAACATCCTCCCTTAGCGTTCACCCTCTTACTCCTATAAGAATTTCCAATTTTTCGAGCTAAAAATCCACAAATATTCGGCGAACAAAAGATCGATTGTACTCGCCAGATACGAGAATGGATCTACCGAAGAGTTTTCGTGCAAAAATGAATCTCTCTGAATGATCTATTTCTTTCCGCAACCATAACGAAGGCAGAAAAATCTCTCGCCACGCTTATGAGTGACCATTTTTCTTTTAGCCCCCCCCCCCCCCCTGCTCTTGAATGACCAGCCTGACTTTCGGCTTTCTTCCTGTTTTTCCATCGTAGGTATCCAGCAGTGAGTACTTCAGCGTCAGTTTTGAGGTTGGCGACGAGTCCGGATCTCTGGAGCGAGAAGAATTTCTGCCCGCTACGAAGGGAACGTTTTTGGTGTAAGTATTGAAGCAATCTACCACACTCAAATTATAATATCTCATATTTGGCACACTCGTATATATATGCATACTTTTTCCAATGTAAAAGACAACCGCGCTTCTCCCTTCTCTGACTCTCGCTCCTAAAACAAACAAACAAAAAAAAGAGGAGAAAAACCAAAACCACAATTATCGTCGCAGCAATTATTCTTTACGTATAACACACGAGCCCGAAAAATCTTCGAAGACGAATCAAAAGCCGTCCCTTCGCCCACGAATATAAACGACGAATTTTCAAAACCTCGAAAAATAATAGATAAATAATAATAGATAAATAATAATAGATAAATAATAATAGATAACAATAGGATAAATAATAAATTTTCTCAGCGATTTGTTATCTCGTTCGCACTGTGTCTGCGTTCTCTTCGAATCCCTTCTCTCGTTATCGAGGGATATGAAGAGGAGAAAAAGAAAACAAAAACATCATGTACAGATCGCGATCGATTGCTCGAAAGCTTTTGCAAAATTACTAACAAAGTTTCGTCTGGACTCGAATTTTCGATCCTGTTATGAGAAATATCACTTTGCAGTGGTATTGGATAGACGATGAATCGCTGAATTCAATATTACGCGTGAATAAAAACGTCTCCTGAATATATCACGAAGATAACGGGGCGAAAAAAAAAAAACGTACTGTGCGCGTGAGTGCGGAAGAATCTCGATAAAAGGAATGAGATAATATGAAAGAAATCTTCCCCCCAACCCTTCTCTGGTGCAAGGAACTTTCGCGAATCACGTGAGATTATGAGCTGAGGGAGAGGAAAAAAGAAATTCCGGCAAATCATACCGGAAATCATATTTTAATCCTAAAGGATTCGTTCGACTATTCTCTCTCTCTCTCTCTCTCTCTCTCTCTATCTCTTCCGCTTTTGTCTGTTTCTTTTTTTTCGACTCCAAATGCCTCACATGTACTATTTCTTGCAAGCTGCATTCGATCTCTCAAATTATTAGGAAGACGCCATGTTTTTTTTTTTCTTGTCTCCAAAATGGAGAGAAAAAGCGATCGAATTTCAACGAAATTTCGTCATAAATGTTCCTGTAATTCGAAAAAAACGGTCGAACCGAGCGAAATATATGTTGACGGTGACCAATATTTCAGCTATAGGGTATAGACGTACCAGTTGTGGCCACTTTAAGCATTTTTGAACGTTAATTTACGAACAGTGTTCACATTATTGCAAATTCAGAGCTGCAAAAGTGATCGATATATATATATACCCTAAAAAGTATACAGAATCGAATTGTTATCATTTAAAATCTTTTCTGATCATGATAAATAATAAAATAGGAAATTATCTTGTAGCTGTCATTTTCACCATTTGTGGCCGCACAATTGTACTACTTTTGGTCATCTAAAGTACCAGTTGTGGCCACCAAACTTTGAATTGGGATACGGATGCGCTACAAAAGCGAAAGGTGTGGAGTATTAGACAATCAGTAACGGCAGATTCGAGTTAAAAATAGTTATTTATTTGCGGCATAAATATATTACTGAAGTGGTATAAGCGTGCTCTATATTTGTAGCCGTAAGCTGGCCAGCTTATGGCCACAAATAGGGTAGACCATACCAGTTGTGGCCACTTTAAACATTTTCGAACATTCATTTACGAACAGTGTTCACATTATTGCAAATTCAGAATTGAAAAAGTGATCGATGTAACGTAAAAGATACATGGAATCGAATTGTTATCGCTTAAAACCTTTTCTGATTATGATAAATAAGAAAATAGGAAATTATTTTGTAGCTGTCGTGTACCAGTTGTGGCCGGCGAGCTTTGAATTGGGATTGGCTACAAATAGAACAATCGCATTTTTAATGTACCACTTTTGTCCACTGCGTATTTTTTTTCAGGTATTTTAGTTGATATGTCAGTTTATTTTTTCTGTTTCTAACCCAAAAAATGTGCTTCAACTGATAAAATATACATTTTACCTCGGGATCCCTTTATAACATTTCTGGACAAGAAAACTACGAAAACCGCTCAGCGTTGACACATTTCGTCATATATTTCGTTGAAATAAATTAGCAGATATTCAAAAAAGCAATCGATAGTGGTGCGGAAAAATCTCGAATATCGAAATATTACGCTCGATGAAGTGAACACAGAGCTTTGAAACTTTCAAAAAATTCGAGGTAAATTCGAAGTGGCCACAAATGGTATACGTCTACCCTATACTATAATTATTTGACCAGACATGAAAATCAGGAAGAGGGGAATGGATTCTGTTAATAGAATCTAGAGGGAACATTGACGAATATATCGGCTTGATCTCGGGGATGACCTGATGTGTGATCGATGTCCATATATATCTCTCCGATAGTCGAGGTAGAGCAAGATTATGTATATATATATATATATATATATATATTAGCGTATCGTTCCTCCCTCGCTCTTGCGTGAAGATTATCAGGTCGTACGACCGCTTCGTTGTCACTGCTCTGGCGCGTCCAGCACACGACGCGTCATTAACGGAAGTCACGCGATGGTTTATCTCCTCCATTCACGAGCTTCCCTCAATTCTGTCCATACAACGGCCAATCTCTCGTGGAAAAGAAAAAAAAAAAAAAAACTGAACATTAATTGGATACAAGTATTGTCCCAAATATAAATAAATTGAGTCGAATCGGATGAAAGTATTATTTATATAAATAATACTTGCTTCCTCACAGAGGAAACTTCGTTTTGCTGGAGTTTTTTTTTTTTTTTTCAGTTTTCAATGCCAATTTTTTCAAAATGTGGCAAAACGTCGAGACATTTAGAAAATATGTCCGACGTGTCGCGCTCCATGTCAACTCGGCCACCCATTTTTTGTGTCTCGAAAAAATTATTCAGTATGGTCATTTCGAAGATTCGAAGGACAATATATCCATGACGTTTCACAAAAATTTCATCCCCCGCCCGCTATTGTTGATTCTCGAGATAATGATTAATGAATTTAAACGATTGAAAAATGAATATTTTCGATTTTTTTTTGCTTTTTTTTCGAAAAAAAAACATATTTCGTCATCGGAGAAAAGCTCATTAGACAGTTTTCCGGGTAATTTTTCGATTTTTTTTTCTCTACGAAAGGGCCACCCGCGGAGTTCCACTCGCTATTTTTTTCCTGATAGAGTGGGGCAATACGCAACTCCACAGGATTTTTTTAAGATGGAAGACGGCATCGGGGAAGAGGGAAAAATTGTTTTTTTGTCAATTTACCCCGAAAACTGTCTAATGAGCTTTTCTCCAATGACGGCATATTCTTTTTTCGAAAAGGACAAAAAATATTCTTTTCTTAATCGTTTAAATCCGATCAGCAGTTACAAAGTTATGATTTTTACAAAATTGAGAATTCATTAATCATTATCTCGAGAACCAACAATAGTGGGGGGGGGGGGGGGGGGAATGAAATTTTGGTAAAATGTCATGGATATGTCCTTCGACATGCCCATACTGCGTAATTTTTTCGAGACAAAAAAAACGCGGTGGCTGAGTTGACATGGAGCGCGACAGGTGTGTGTGTGTGCGTGTGTAACCATGCATTATGCAAAATTTAATCGTCTGAACTGGATAACCGGTTGAACTACAGCACTGCAATTTCGTAGTCAACTAAAGCACGATGACCCCTTTATTTACTGTAATTTTTCTAAAAATTCACACAGTGACTCAGATTTCATGTCATTTTCAATTTTTCGAAAAATGATCGTACTCGCTCTAACTTCCGCAAATTTTGCGATATAGTTCTATTTATATATATATATATATATCATTGAAAGACGGTTGAGATATTGAATTCGGCAAAAATCGATGCAGGGGATTCGTATTTTATGAAATCTTTTAATTAAAAAAAAAAAAAATGGTGTACTCGCTTAAACTTCTGAAAATTTTGGCATAATCGTGCCAAATTTTTCTACGTCAATGGATTATCCATTACAGGACGGTTGAGTTATTGAATTTCGAGAAAATCGATGCAAGCGTTTATAAAATTTCGAGGGTTACGAGAAAGCTTAATTTTTTTATTTTATATTTGAAAAATGAATGAATTAAGCTTGGTCTTCTCCGTTCGAAAGCAAAAAAAAAATGTAAAAAATTTAGTTCTCGACTATTCAATCGTAATGCCTTGATGAGCCTGGATCAGTTGCTCATCTCTTCAGCATCGAGGGCTCTTTTCACTCTGGATATGAATAATAAGCGTCGGATGAGGAAAGCTTTTTTTTTTTTTGTTCTTTCTTTGACCAATGTTCTCATTGCTCGACGAAACAGGTTAATTTTATCAAACCAAATAGACATTTTCGTTGAACTTCGATTCAGGGATATTATTCACCGTCGTGTGGTGAAATTTGTAAAAAAAAAATCTAAATTACAGTGATTGGTTATGAAAAAAAAAAAATCATTTGCGGTCACGAAAAAAGACTTATCCATAAATCCAATTGCCATAATTTCGTAAATTAATGAATATGGCAAGAAAAAATGGATTTTTTTTCAAATTTTCCAGAGCGATAATCCCCATTTAAACAAAAATCGCGCAGACATTTATCATCGCAACACTGACACTTTTGTCGACGCGAAATCTTCTTACAAATGCCCGTTTAGCGAAAAAAAAATTATAAAGAGCCCTGTAAAGAGACGTGATTGATGGAATTTTAATTGGAGAAAATCGATATTGAAACGTGCAGTACGACCACGATGAGGCACCGGAGTGAAAAAAAAAAGTAGCTCATCCGAAAGATCGAGCCTGGTAAATCGAATGCAATCGACTGACCATCGTATACGAGTTCGTCCCCCCATTTTTTTTTTTTTTTGTGTTCACTCGGACGAGCCGATAAACGCAAATTTTTCTGTACTTTGTGCAATCTCTTCAACCAATATATATACATATATTTTTTTTCCCCCCTCTTGTCTCTCATCGCCGAACGAAGAGCTTTTGTCTTTTTGCAGTGTGACAAAAGCTCGCGTGCATGGCACTATATCGTTTACGTGTCCCCCTTCCATCATTTTGCTCGCTATACCATTTCGCGTACGAGTCTCGCGAAAATTGTACAAGAACAATGGTGAAATATTCGTTGCTGAGATAGACGGGGAAGGGTTGGGGATTGGAGAAGCTTTGAATTCGCGAAAGGTACATACGAGAAGATCGCGAGTTCATATTGTATGTCGTGTGTGTGTGTGTGGGAAAAGCCGCGACGAAGAGGAGGAATAAAATGAGAAAAGAACGAAACATTGACGGAGCGAATCGAGACGAGAATAGAGACTCTCGATCGTCGTGTATCACGAAAACTTTTCATTTCCGATTTTTCACACCTCTCTCGTTGTACCCGACCTGGCTATTAAATTGCGACACATATCCGCATTTTGTGGTTTTTGTTTTTTTTTTTGTTTGTTTTTTTTCTGATCATCTCGGGAATTAGGGGTGAGTTTTCACCCCTCAGGCGCTGCTTGTGCCTAACATTAGGCACTGTGCTTGGTCGAATTTAGTTCGAAAGTAGGTCAATCGAAACGCCAGACAAAACTTCCGCACACGAAACGCCCAGAGATAATCCCGCGCGAAGATTTCATTCGTGGACAAAAATCGATCGAGCCGAGGGGCTTCGATTGCAATAATATTTTTATACAATACTATGCCATGTTTTACGAGCTTCTAAGGCTCGTAGACGAGGAGTAAAAAGTATAGTACTTTCAAGTCCTAGGACTTAAAATTAATACTTTACACCTCGTCTACGCTTAAGTATTAATTTCAAGTCCTAGAACTCAAAATTAATACTTTACTCCTCGTCTGCCAGGCCCTAAAATCAAGGAAAACATTTTAGTGTTGCATAAATTATCGTGCTCGGCCTTAAAAGTGCTACCTTACCTTCTTGGTACACGATGTGGTAACGATTAATCGTTAAACGAAAAATCTATTTGAAAAGAATCTTCAAATAATTATATCGTGACTCGCATCGAGTGTTATCGTTGGCATTTTTCCCCCGCTGGAAAGACGAGTATATTGTAAAAACATACTTAGCCGGTTGCTCGCGCATTTATTATTGTAATCATCGCTTTCGCGAAACTCCATTCGCGTAGCAGAAAGCGCGACAGTTGATCGACAAAAACGGCTTTGCTAAAGCATATATATATGAGGAAACGACATTTTTTTTTCAAACGACACTTTTTCACATGCTTTTTTATTCGCAATTAAAATGCGAGAGACGTATGATGGAGGAAAAAAAAAATTACGCTATGAGAAATGAAAGAAAGAGAAATTCTCGGTTTATATGATGAAACTCGTAAAACGCTTGCAATATTATACCGAATAAAACGAGATAAACGGTTGGAAAGAATACAATGAAAATAAAAGTTGTGGAACGGAGACGAAGATCGCGACGATATATAAACGACCAAGTTTTCGTATTTTATGTATTTCACTCTCGTGTCTCGCTTCGCCAATGCGTGCGATATACCATTATATATATAACCACACCTTATTCGACGATTCTCTCTCGAGGTCTCTTTGTTCAGTAACATAAATAAAATAAATAAAAATAAGAATGAAAACCACGCGTTATCGAGGTTTTTCTTTTTTTATAACGAGTTCTCGCAAGCTCGAGCTATATGTAATAAAGCAAGGGCTTATACGGGTAGAGAACACGTTCGTGTGTACAGAGTATACTTTTGTATATTACATAACTGTCGTACGACATTTTTTACTCCTGAAAATTTTATTGTCCATTCTTCCATACGAATGAGAAAGTATAATATGAAATTCTGGGCTTGGTGCGCGAAGCAGCGTCAAAATGATGAAAAAATCGCTGCAGCACGCTGAAAAAAAAGGTAATGTAACGGCAACAAAATTCGTTTGTTGCCTGCGTTTTGTTACGACCAATATATAATTTTGTTCGTAGGACAAACATTTTGTTGCGACCAATGAATAAAAATGATTCTTTTTGTTGGCAACATCGTCCTAATTTTGTTAATCACATTTCATTGATACAACCAAAACTGTTTGTTGTTGGAACAAAACATACTTTATTTTGTAATACAAACAAAACTATTGGATTGGGCGAACGATACTAACGATAATAAGAAGACCTCGACCCATCTGTATATTTGGTTGAGACAACAAAAAAAATAAAAGTCGACAACAAAAATGTTTTGTTGTCGTAACAAAAACTTCATGAACACCGCAACCCGTGCCCGTTAGACACACTATCGGCTTCTAACCAAACAGTATAGTTGTCGGAATAAAACGTTTTGTTGGCGCAACCAAACGTTACGTTCGCCCAAAAAATTTGTCACGCCGGCAATACTGTAGCATCTTTGGTATCGCGTGGTGTGCAACAATCGTTCTACGACCGCGTGAATGCTTCGAGTGTGCATGTATATATGGTGATAATATATTTTTTCGAGCCAACAGTGATATTAAAAAAATCTAAAAAATTAACAAATCTTCATGAGAAAGCGTCTAACAATCATTCAGATGGGCTCATTTGTTATTTTTCAATCTAACAAAGCATCTGCGCGAAAAATCTGCTCGAAGGTTTTTGAGGTTATGTTGATCCTTAGCCTCGCCTCAAACATTCTGTCATGAAATTCTGAACTTTTTTCACGGAAAAAGCTTCCTCTGTGCTCTGTGAGAAAGCATTTTGGAAGTTAATTAGAGAACCACATTTTTCAAATATTTATTAACAATATGATAGCGGGGAGAGCATTGATTATCCCCATGCACTATACGATTATTACTGCAACAAAAATGATTTGCTCTGTATGCAAAATATGTTTGTTGCTGCAACAAAATTGCTTTGTTCTACATACATAAAATATAGCGTTTCGAACAGCAATGTTTTGTTGAGCCAACAAAATATATATGTCCGTTCAACAAAATTGTTTGGTTAAGGTAACTAAATCATTCCATAGCGCAATCAAACGTTCGCTTGCGGCAACAAAATGTGTTTAACAAAACGATACCCATGTCGCCAACAAAACGTTTTGTAGATCACATGTTAACAAACGAATTTTGTTGCGCCAACGAAACTTTGGTTGTCACAACCAAACTTTTTTTTGACAGGAAGAAACAATTTTATAGTGTGCAGGTGAGACAAAAAAATCTCGACTCAACGGATTTATCAGTTTTTTATTATTTAATGTTTTTTTTTTTTTGTTTTTTTCCCCTGGGATTCTTGAAACTTTGCACCGACTGTACAAGAATGCGAGCTTGTAAAACTCGATTGAAAGTTACGGTAAACATTTTCCTATCCTACCGCGCGCGCAGTTCAGTATGCGTGACCTGTTTTTCCCACATGAAAGTGGATAAATCGTTGAACGCTTTCCTCAAATTTGCATCGTTTAACCGTAGAGTTTACTTCGATCTCGCTTCAGGCCAAAAAGTGCTCATTATAAATTGTACACGCGAGTTTGCCTCCACGCATTCGTCGCGCGCACGCACGTCTAGCTTGAAAATTACGCTTGAAAATACGAAATTTCCTCGTAGCTATCGCCACGGGATTCGCTCTGTACCGAATTTACTCTAAAAATACTTATAAACTGCGTATGAGCGTAGACCTTAAGGATGTATTGGACGTACCTTCCCAACCAAAAGTGACTTTAGTCGACAATATTGCATACTTCATGATAAGATAAAAATCGGAAAAAATTCACCCACAATAAAGACGATGAGAAGATTAATTTTTAATAATAATAATGCCAAAAAGTTATCAATAAATTATTTAAACAAAACATTGTTTAAAAAATTTTTAGAGAATGTTTTTTTTTTTGACACGTGAAATGAATTCGGTCCTTTTTTCTGACTACACGTGAATTTTTTAAAAAATTTCTTACCATTTTGAAATTTCAGTTTTCGAAAATTTTTTAATTTTGACAAATGAAGGGAAAATCGTGAAATTCGGATATGTTTTTGTAAAAACGTTGTATATTACAATTAAGAAGTTTCCGGGGCATTTAACGAATAGTTTCGTAAATACAACCTTTACAAATTTCCGAAAACCGAAATTTCAAAATGGTAAGAAAATTTTTTAAAAAATTCTTGCGTAGTCAGAAAAATCACCGAATTCATTTGACGTGTCAAAAAAAAACATTCTCTAAAAAATTTTAAAACAATGTTTTGTTTAAATAATTTATTGATAACTTTTTGGCATTATTATTATTAAAAATTAATCTTCTCATCGTCTTTATTGTGGGTGAATTTTTTCCGATTTTTATCTTATCATGAAGTATGCAATATTGTCGACTAAAGTCACTTTTGGTTGGGAAGGTACGTCCAATACATCCTTAAGGTATTCATGCCCATCTATAAATATTATTAAAAGTATAGAGGCTTATGTTGGAACATTTTTTTTCTCATTTATATAAAATTTTCACTTCATCGAATATAATTCATTTCACACATTCCATAATATAATTATAATTTATCCAGCAATTTCGGAAAATTTCATTGACAAAGTTTAAAAAAAAAAAAAATTTCCCGAAATTTTTCCGATGAAATTTTCAGAATATTGTACGGGGCTATATATTGGGAGCTCTATGACGATTGTAAAAACGAAGAAAATTTTGTGTGCAACTCACGGTCTTCAAAAATTATTGCGTTTATAAAATTCGTCAATAAAATTACGCTATTGTTTTTTTTGTCGAATATCATGAAATTTTTATTGAATATCCGGGGCGGAAAAAAAAAACCGAAATTTTTTCGCGTGTAGGAGAAAAAAAAACAAAAATATAGGAGAAGGGTGAGTTTTTCAACTTGACTTATAGCTTGAGAGAGCTTGTTGGCGAGGGTAAACATTATTACGGTGATGCATGAGGCAAAAAGCAGTATTATACACGTTTCCCTAACTCCAAACATACATCCGGTGCCCAGATTCTCTTGAAATTTCTCTCTCTCTCTCTCTCTCTCTCTCTCTCTCTCTCTCTCTCTCTCTCTCTCTCTCTCTCTCTCTCTCTCTCTCTCTCCCTCTCTCTTTCTCTCTTAGTTAGAGGGTGAACAGTGGTTGCTTTAATTACTGCATGACGTCAAGTTCTCAACCACTACAATTTCGACGCTCTACCCAACGCCATACATAACGTTTTATTTATCCACAAATTACACAAAACGTTGAATTTACATATGTACGTTGTACTTGGCAAGCATTCTTTTAACGTCCAGTATCACAATCCAGAGTTTGACGTAAATCCCCGAGAGATAGCTGCAATTCTATGTTTCCATATACACCATTCAAAATGGTCACAATTGTCAAAAAAAAAAAGTTAATTATTTCACTATTTTTCCCCATAAGACACCAAAGTGAGAGAGTGAGAGCATTAATCCATGCTCTTTTACCTCAAACATTGAAACGTCACAGTTAATTGTTCATTCACGATACGGTAGGACAACGAAGGTTCCAAGGAGAGACGGTTGAATCATCCCCCAGACCTTTCAGACGACGTTAATTCTCTCTCTCTCTCAACCTCTCCTAATCACCGTATGACCTCATCTGGCTCATCCCTCGCGACTCATTCCCGGGTATACGTGAATATAATTATATAACTCGAAATTCCGTATATACTTATCTAGACACATTGAGCTTTACGTGTCGGGCCCAGAGGAATCGCGTAAAATGAGACGTAATATGGCAGACGAGACGCGCGTGCAGGGAGAGGGAGAGAGTAGAATAAATCTCCGCGTGTCAAGGGTCAAGTCGTCTGGTCGGAAAATCTTATAATTCCTCAGCCGAGAGGTTCCTCAGCAGAGAGAGACAAGGGAGAGAAATAGAGATAAAATTCACGCAGAGTTTCCACTTGAGCATAACGTCACACGATATTTAGCGTAACAATTCTCCCGAACTGATGAGTATTACGTCTGACAATAATAATACTGGAACGTGGACCCTTGAAACTCGTTTTATATATTGTCCTCTATATATATATATGAATGAATACATTTTCCTGCAAAATGGAACGAACGAATGCTTTCATCGCATCCCTTTGTTCGGGCAATAAAACTGCCTTGTTTCTATTCATGAACCGTGAATAGCTACGGCGATGGGGGGGGATCGGCTATCGAAAATGCATGAAATTTTCAGGCGATATAGATATATTTATAATGCGAGAAGGAAAAGAGCAGGCGGAAGGGAGAAGGATAAGGAGCTGCGAATGATCGAGTAAAACGATCGGGAAAAAAAAGCCTCAAAACTCAATCTTAAAAAAAGGATAATATTCCTGCGGGAGGCTTTGTATGGTCGTGAAACGCTTCTACGCGCTGAGTCACCGGCTTTATATCGTTATTTATTGTTATCATCTTCGTTCACCATACCGTTATCCGCATTGGAGTAGAGTTACAGAGAATCCATGGTTTATATGACCAGGCAAATTTCTCCGCGACCCTGGAAAAGTATCGTATAAATTCAATTAAGAAAAGGGGCTCTCCCTCCGATCCCTTTTCTGATCGAGGCAAATATCCATTTGGCTCAACTTCTATATCTCCGCATTATTTCAACATATATATAGCACAATAGTATAGGGCAAGCCTGGGGCTACTTTACACATTGGGGTTACTTGACGCAGTGCCGATATTTCCGTTGTTTCGATGGATATACAAATTGGAAAAAAAAAGAATTGAGAAAGGACGCGCAACAGCTTCCTATATAAAATATCCCAGAAGATCCGAAGGAGTTTGTTAAAAGTGTTGCAAACTTTTTGCTCGGTATTACGTTAGCCCCGCGATGATTCTCCTTGTTCTTAAGGTAGTACTGTCGATTATAGAATTACCGTTCGGAATTTAATAAAATTTGGTGTAGTGGTAGATTATGATGAGAAAAAGATTCAGTTAAATTTTCAAAAGTCTACGGAGAACCAGAAAAAATATATTGGCATTTGTAATTTCATACATTTAGCATTGAGTCTTGTGAGAAATCACAGTTTTCATCGTATTGTTCAAAATGTACCGTTCACATTTCAATAAAAATTGGTACAATAAGAGAAAATATTATAAGGAACATTGTAAATTCTTACAAGTACAGGCATGCGAGAGTAGTAATTAGGAAATAAATATCCAAAATGTACTTTTCTATCGGTTCATTATAGACGTGACGTTGCCTATTCTGAATACTGCGTGAGTCAAACACGACGGTGTATACATTTGACTCTTGCAGTATCGACAGTACTACCTCAAGGTATTACTCGATAGATATTTAAAAAAAAAAAAAACATCGCCAAAATTCTTGAAAATTTGATAGAATAATACTTGAATTATTTCAGAATTTTCCACTAAATAATTTAGTAATTATAAATTTATGAATTTAACGCGGTTGCTTTATATGGGAAAAAAGTTTCTGCAGACTTCAATTGGTTGCAAAACGAATGGAACTGAATCGCCGTAAATTCTGAAAATATTATATCATCAAGATTTAGGATCAGGCAATTGATTGTGCCGAGTTTCAAGTGATTCGACTGAGTAATTGTCGAGAAATTAATTAAATTAACGAGGAGTCTCACTGCTACTCACGAAGCAGCGTCAACGCGGATAGCACCCAACGCATGCGTTTTTAGGTAATTATTGATAATAATATGATCCGAACGTATTAATTAGATATAAAAATTGAGAAATTTTTTTGTTTGACAGTTGAAACAGTTGTACAGTCACTGGAAAAACCTCAGTCAAGCACATATGCCAATTTGACTTCAATTATTATTAAAAGTGGAAAATTAACATTTCTAAGTGTTAATTTATCATCAGTTTAGCTATTTGTAAGGCTAAACATGTACGAAATGATCTAGACTCGTAAATCCACGATTCGCCGTAATAAACAACTTGGTTGTAAACAATCAAAGAGTCTGCAAGCCATATTTGCCACGAAGGATCTTGACCTCAATTTAAAGCTGAGCGTCTCATCGTTGCGGGCTATCAAGTTTTTACGAAGAAACTTTTCAATCGACCCAGATATCAGTTTTTTTTTCTTTTTTATTTTTTTTTTTCTTATGAAAAAGAATTCCAACCAATACGTTCGATTATGTAAGTTGATACGATGAGTGAACCAATAGAAATTATCTCTGATTGGAATCGTTGAAATTGAATGGCGATTGGAACGATTGCGAGTTTGATTCAATCTCTATTACGGTTATATATATATATATATATATATATATATATATATCTGGCGAATTTATATGGGATAGATGGAGATGGAGAAACGATGAAATGTGAGGATGAAAAAAAAAAGCACAGAGAAAAGAGATTTCCAGTAGCTTCTCATTTCTTTCGTATACTCTCCTTCATTATAACGCATCCCTGGATCAACAGTGAATGTAAAAATAATAAATTTTAAAACTCGACAAGAATCTTGAGAACAGCATGGACATTTTGTTCGAGTAATATTTTTTTTTTAATGCATCAGAGAACCCTTATATTTATATTACCTGTCAGTCAACTTGATCGGTGCAGTGTATCGCAGTGAAATAAAATTTGGTAAAAATTAAACTATACTCGAGGAACTCGGAACATCGAGCTTAAGATTGATTAATCAATCATACAAAATTATTATTTTTAAAACAATTTAAAAAAAAGGTTTGTCATCCAAATTGTCAGGATGAAACTTTTTTTTTATCCCATGGATTGAGTTATGAGATATTTTTTATTTGTAATGCATAACAATCTTTCAAATTAATTTGTCAATGTTGAAATGTAATTTTGTGTTATTACAAAAATTTTAAATTTCTTCTCGGAAAATCAGGGAGTTGCATTGGTTTTTTTTTTGTTTTCGTTTTTCTTTTCATTTCCAGTGTAGTTCAATCTTGAAGAAAATTTTTTGCGTAATTTTTTTAATAAACTTCATCGGACAAATAGCGTTAAAAATAAATTATCCAGAGAAGAGACAGTCTCGAGATTCGTTGAATTGAAATGTAAAAATGGTAAATGAATGACCCGAAAAAAATAAATTCCATACTCAATACGGAGTATACTGAAAATCTAAAAATTCATGATTTTCTCAACGCCCTTTTCTTTCGATTACTCCGGTAGATTCTTGATTCGAGTCCATTCATTTCTCTGCTTCGATTCGCCAACATTTGATTGACTTACACGTCACTGCTGAATTAGGGATACGATATATATATCTTTGCGATATCCATCATGGTCGCGATTTTCAATATGGCTGCAATAATCCGGACATCATTCTCATCTTTCACTCACATATTTCTTTTCTATAGTCCTTGCGGGCTTTTTTTTCGCTCCCCCTCTTTTCTCCCTGTAGCTCTCTCCCTTTTTGTTCTCAATGTCATTAAAAAAAAAAAAAAACAAAAAAAAAACTAAGTTAGGACGACAAAACCCCGGGGACTGTGCTCGTGAGCTCGGGACAAAGTTTTCCACGTTGAATCAAGTATATTGCCGATCGAGAGTGCCCGACGACGAACGAGCTCGCAGAAAAAAAGTTTTTCCTTCGAGTATCTCGTGATTTTTTTTTTTTTTTTGCCCCCCACAACGAGACGACGAACGATGATGAGATCCGATAGGGAGGAAAGACTCCTCTGCAGTGGTCTGCGAAAACAAAAGAGACCGATGGCAAGATACTTGAAACCATTTTTTTTCCCCTCTGTGCCAAATGTGCATAGATACTTTTTTTATTTTAATGTGTGATTTTCTCTCTTCCTCTCTCTCTCTCTCTATATATATATATATATTATTAGATTAGGGTGTGCGGAAAAAAAACAATTTTTTTTTTTCGAACGGCGCATTGCATTTGAATATTTTCCATAAGAATAACACAGGAAAATATTGGGATTTCTGAATGTGGTAGTGCAACTCGTCAGAAAAAAATCACACAAAGATGTCATCAACATATTCTTATAGAGAATCGAATTCCCTACAAAAAAAGTTCTTACAAAAAATTAGCTAGGAACAACCGTTCGAGTGGAATATAATGCGAATGAATATAGTGAAAATAACGCTGTCTGAAATTGAATTGATAGGAAAAAAAAAATAATTCAAAAGGCTGTAAAAATCGAATTTTTTCGCTTTATGAAAAAACTTTTCTGGGGTTTTTTTGTAGAGAATGTTCTGCTCTAACAACGTCGCTTTGATAGAAGCATACAACGGTTCATTAAGAAAAAACGAAGAGCAGCTACAATATTTATTGGGCATAGTGCAAAATTATCGATAGAAATACCCTAATTGCAACAAACAGACTCTTAAAAAAATAAACGATGATTATTAAGCATTATAATGTTAAAAAAACCTATTCTATCTTATTAAACCAAATTCATTGAATAAAGCTTTTCTAAACACGATCAACGATGAACGTCGTTTCTTTTATATTTCTCGTTGTACTTGATTTTTTTTTTTGTATAAGAGAAATATTTTGAGAACAATTTCATGCAAGTATGTTGGAGCAGAACATTCTCTACAAAAAAAAACCCCCAAAAAGTTTTTTCGTAAAGCGAAAAATTCGATTTTTACAGCCTTTTGAATTATTTTTTTTTCCCTATGAATTCAATTTCAGACAGCGTTATTTCCACTATATTCATTCGCGTTATTTTCCACTTGAACGGTTGTTCCGAGCTAATTTTTCGTAAGAACTTTTTTTGTAGGGAATTCGATTCTCCATGAGAATATGTTAATGACATCTTTGTGTGATTTTTTTCTGACGAGTTGCACCACCACATTCAGAAATCCCAATATTTTCCTGTTTTATTCTTATGGAAAATATTCAAATGCAATGCGCCGTTCGAA
This sequence comes from Rhorus exstirpatorius, assembly GCA_963564615.1. Lineage (NCBI taxonomy): Eukaryota > Metazoa > Arthropoda > Insecta > Hymenoptera > Ichneumonidae > Rhorus > Rhorus exstirpatorius. Next base: position 33,510,780 of record OY751317.1, read on the forward strand.
ATAATTTTTTTTTGGCCTCACGTTTTAGGATTCTTCTTTTTTTTACCTTACTTCAACTTTTTTTTGGTGGATGCAACCGAAAAAAAAATTGTTTTTTTTCCGCACACCCTAATACATATATATATATATATATATATATATACATACATATCTTTTTCCCCTGTCTGTCGTTACAGTGAAGCACTCGGAAGTGCCTGCGAGCGTCGTGGAATCGATCTGGGTCGTGTGGACGTACTTCTCGAGGCTTTCTCGAATCCCCTGCCGATTCTCACGACCGAAACTTCATGCCTCGGTGGGAAGCACCTTCGTATTACCGGTAACGAAATTTTTACGAATCAATTAATCTGCAATTAGCAACGAATTTCATTGTTTTTATAATTAAGAGTATGTTCACTTCATCGTTTCCGCACCAATTATCGATTGCCTCATTGAATATCTGCTAATTTATTTCAACGAAATATGACGAAATGTGTCAACGCCGAGCGGATTCGTGCAGTTTTCTTGTCAAAAGTGTCAAGGGATCCCGAGGTGAGAAGACTACGGTCTCTCATCGTTCAAAGTCATTCCGTCCCGTAAAAAAAATGTAAATTTTATCAGTTAAAGCTCATTTTGCGAGTTGGAATCACAAAAAAAAAACTGACGTATCAGCTGAAATACCTGAAAAATACGCGGTAGCCAAAAGTGGTATTACATTCAAAATGCGATTGTTCTATTTGTGGCCAGCTCATGGCCAATTACAATTCAAAGCTTGATCGCCACTTCCCTGGTCATTCAGCTTGGTCATTCACTTCGGATGACCAAAAGTAGTACCACAAATGATGAAAACTACAGCTACAAGATAATTTCCTATTTTCTTATTTTTCATGATCGCAGAAAAGGTTTCAAATGATAACAATTCGATTCTGTGTACCTTTTATGTTACATCGATAACTTTTTCAATTCTGAATTTGCAATAATGCGAACACTGTTCGTATAAATGAATTTTCGACAATACTTAAAGTAACCACAACTGATACGTCTACCCCGATACATCGTGCCACTCGAATATCGAATTGTATGTTAAAAAATTTGTTTGCATCGAAATTGGACACTCGGTGAATTGAAACTCTGCCGTTTCGATGTAATATCTCTTTGATATCGATGTATCATCGTGCAATTATTTTCCAATCTAACCACTTATCGATGCCAAATCGAAAACTTCGGGGAAAGGGGTGCGCGTTTGTAATTTCATTGCGGTTATTGTCGAACGAATTTTCATGTTCCGACTGTGGATTATTAGAATGAATTATACGCACCAAAGTATCGCAAGGGTATCATAATTTTACTTCCTCGTAGAGGAAGTAAAATTATGAATTAGAGGAAGTAAAATTTAAAAAAACACACACATACACACAAAGAACCTTTGAGAATTTGCATAATTTTTGAAAAATCGGTTTCGGGAATTATTGTCGGCTCATTTTTGTACTTTGAAGCCTCCGATTCAGAGTCTTCGCAATTTTCATATGCAGCAGAAGTAGATGAAAAAAAAAAAATCAGCGGACCTTAAAAAAACTTAAACAAACTCCCCCATGTAAAGTCTAGCGAAGGATTATAATTTTATCTCGGGAATAAAAATAATGGCAATGATAACAATAATAATAATTATTATTATTGTAACTTCTCTCGTTCGTGTTATGCATCATTCGATGTCAGTTTAATATGATTATTATAACGATATTATCGAGATTTATGTGGACTTGATCGGAGGAATTAACGTGATGCAATGAGATCAGGGCTTGGCGACGATTATCTCGATTATTAATACCCAGAAATGTACCAATCATCAAATCCCTGTTGATCGGTTCGCCTTGTGGATCATCCATCCCTCTTTCTCTGTCTCATTATCTCCAATCCCAGTTGCTCGTGAGCTTCATTATTCAGGGTTTAATTAAGCATAAACCATTCGAACGTTCGTCATGATCCTCGTCATCGTCTCTTTTGATAAGCACGCGAGCAATTTAATCAACGAATTCAGGGATTCCATAGGGGGGGGTGGTCGATGGTCGATGTTGAATCCATAAAAAAACTGACGCCATATCCCTTGAATCTAAATTGCATTTATCACTGCCCCCCCTGGGATTCTGATGAACAATGGATTTTTCGATTTTACTTCGGTCAAAAATGAGACCTCTAATTTTTCGAAATTTTTCCGCTATTTTTTAAGCGTACCTTAAATATTTTAAATTAAATTGAATAATTAAATTTTAAGCGACCTTGAATATCTTGAAAATAAGTTTTCCAATGGCAAACACGCTTTTAGCTTTCATCGATTCTGTCATTACGATGAAAATAGAGTGTTACAAAATTCATTGGAAATTTTAGCTGAGAGAATACTATGACTTTGAAGCAATGATTTCTAATTATTTTATTAATTAATCGTATTTTGATGAAAGGGGTTTTTTTAAATTTAAATAAAGTTCTGACTCTTCGAGAAAATTTGACGAGACGTATAGAAAGAATTTGCATAATGTTTGAAAAGAAAATCGCAACAGTCTAGCTGGAGTAGTGTAAATTTTCAATGATGCAAAATCCATAAGAGAAAGGGTGTGCACTCTGCTGATGCAGCAAAATGGGATTCGAGAAAACGTCGAATTTCCAGACTGATTTCCCCAGGTGGTGGCCCGGAGATTCGAATTAACAGGCCAGAAGTTTCGACACCCGTGTTTCCCCATTTCACTCGTTGTCTCTCTCATCTCTCTCTCTCTCTCTCTCTCTCTCTCTCTCTCTCTCTCTCTCTCTATCTCTCTATCTCTCTTTCTCTCTCTCTCCGGTTCTTATTCGATGCAACGACATGTAATGATTTCTTGCCCATCCACGCAAATTGAAAATCACAAAGAACGATCCCCTGATATTTGCAAAATCGTCCAAAGTGAATAGGTATTTAAACTCGTGAGAAACAATAAAATTATAATTTTTTTTTACTTCTTTTAAATTAACGAAAAATATTATTCGTTTATGGACGAAGCAAAAAACAAAAATCTCGTTTCGCACCATCCTCAAAATATCTAATGATATATGTGGAAAATCGAGCTTTTTCGTATTTCCGTACACGACAAACTGCATTATATTAATTTCCATCGTGTAACTTCGTGTAGCAACGGTACTCGTTGCACCAAGCGCGTCCCATTAATTAAAGCTTTTGCGGTGCAAGCGAGATTTTCGAGAGAGAGAGAGAAAGAGAAAGGATTACCCTCGAAAACGAACAGCAGGCATCATCATTTTCCGAGCTCCATCTCTCTACTCTCTATCCCAAATAATCTTATCCCACTTGTTCCATTCTAGCTATCTTTATCATATTTATCTCACCTCTACTTCACCTTTATCTCTAACTTCACCTTTACCTTCAACTTCATCTTTACCTTTACCTTATCATTACTTTACCTTACAATTACTTCATCCTTACCTTTCACCTTATCTTATTACCATTTTGTTTCGCACCTTATGCTCGTTTGAACAATTTTTTTTGCCAATTTTATTTTGATAATATTATACTTCAATCTACAGCGTTCTCTTCTTCGTTATTAAACAAAACAAAAAAAAAGAGTTATACACAATAAAATCGTATTATGCCTGTAAAGGGTAAAATTATTATTCTCGAGCCTCGTCAAGATTGTCGTCAAGATTGTACCACAGTCCAGGTCAGTAGTTGAGGGTCCTAGCACAGGCTGTAATTTTTTTTTTGCTTACTTATTTCGAAAAAAAAAAAATACGAAACTGCAAATTTTCAATATATATTACATACATTGAAAAGTTTGGTCTTGACGGACCTTTAATTTGCAGTTTTGTATTTTTTTTTTCAAAATAAATAAGCAAAAAAAAATTACAGCCTGAGCTAGGACCCGCAACTACTGACCTGGACTGTGGTACAATCTCGACGAGGCTCGAGAATAATTTTACCCTTTATAGGCATAATACGATTTTATTGTATCTAACTCTTTTTTTGTTTGTTTAATAACGAAGAAAATAACACTGTATATTGAAGTCTGCATTATGAAAATGAGGTTGGCAAAAAAAATTGTTCAAACGAGCATAAGGTGCGAAACAAAAAGGTAATAAGATAAGGTGAAAGGAAAAAAAATACAAAACTGCATATTAAAGGTCAGTCAACTTGACACACAACTTCTCAATAAAGGAAAAGTTGTCTCAAGTTGACTGACCTTTAGATTGCAGTTTTTTAATTTTTTTTCTTATGATATATATATATATATATATATATATATATATATATATATATATATGCCCTCGAGACACACTATATTCATCGATGATCCTATATCTATGCCTTTTCAACTTTCCGTCGTTTTTAGCAACAACGAGACAAACTCCTGATTGAGATCGTAGTAATCGAATTAGTTCAGACTGCGTATACGGATACAATCAGGCATTGTATAAGTTTCAATCGAGAGTGCAAAATCAAGTAAATTCCTGACAGTCAGATTTGGGAACGAATCAAAATAGAATATCCAAAAATTCAAGTATTCCCATCAGCTCTGAAATAATTCACATTTTGTTAAATCGTTCAGCAAGACCGCGAGCTTAAAATTTCGTCGATGCTTGTTCATAAATTTGGCTATTTTCGTTATTGCAGATTTTTTTTTTACATTAAATTCCAATGAATGAAAGTTTTTTGTTTTTTTTTTTTTGATGTTGCACTAAAATCCAATGACAATTAAATAAAAATTAAACAAACAAAAAAACAGTGGACTGCTCAAGTAATTCGAGATTATGAAATTTTGGCGAATTTAGCAATTTTATTTTCTCATCAAAAGTTTTTCAACTGCAAGATATTGTGATTATTATTATTATTTTTTCTCGTTTGATGAAAACGAAATTTCATAATGTTCAAAAAATATTCACATTGAGTTCAACGATAACAATTATACAGGCAAAAAAAAAAGAAAATGATAGGGAAGCTATAAGCCAAATTAACCACAAAGATTTCACGAGATTTGATCAATTTCAATTTATCAAAAAAACTTTATAAATTTCACAAAAACCTTTTTTTTTTAGTACGTAGAGACACATGCGTGAGAGAGAGAGAGAGAGAGAGAGAGAGAGATAAATAGTGGTCAGATCGGTTCTCGGGCACTGACGACTTTTTTGATAATTTTGAAACTTTGAGCAGGATCTATAAGGACGACAGTATAACTTGCCGGTCCAGAAAACTTTTCCTTCGCCAATAAAGTAGAGGTAAAATAACTCCTTGCTCGTGAGGATTAACTTGCGAGGGAGGCTGTGTGTTAGCCCTCTTGGATATGGGAGTTTGAGGGGAAAAAAGTTTCTTTAACGAGAAGAAACGACTGAAGATGGCCGTAACTCGTGAGGAGCACGTTCTTTTTTTTCTTTTTTTTTTCGGCACTTACAGAGATCTCGACGTGGATTTTAGGAAAGCTAGATGAATAGATAGATAGCTAGGTACAGAGAAAGAGAGAGTCATAAAGTAGTCAAGTATCGATTCACCCCTTCTCCAATCGTATTTTTTTTTTTTTTTTATCAACTTGCAGCTCAAAATAATAAAAAAAATGTGCAAATTATAAACTTGCACATTGCTTTTTCATTACAAATTTATCTCTGCGAAAAAAATGGTTTTCGTAATTTTGACTAAATTAAATGAATTTTTTTGGCTTTGATAATCTCAAATTTACGACGATTAGAGAGATCACAGATATTTTTTTTTCGAAAAATTAAAAAGTTTATAAAATTCGAAACTCCTCGAGCGATTCTTGTCAAATTTAAAATCAAACATCCTTGTCCCAATTGTACGAATTTTTGGCTGAGTAACGTCAAATTTATTAAAGTTAAAACTAATCGGGAAAATTTTTCGAAAATTTAAAAATCAAATCTTAACCGCTCAAGCGATTTTCGTTAAATTCAATGCTCAAACATTCTTGTCCCCATAGTGTATTTGTATAAAAAGTTTCAGCCGAATATCCCTATAAATTTACCAAAATTTAGAGTGATCACGGATATTTTTGAAAAAAAAAAAATATTCAAAATCATCGAAAATCAGACACGCGTTATAAATTTTCTTGAAAATTTCAGGAAATATTAGGGATTTCGTGTTTCGGTAGTTTGCAAAGTTTCAGGGACAGTAGCTCAAGCGTTTCAAGACACATCGCAATTTCAATTTTTCAAAGCTCTGCCTGCAGACATACAAAATACATAAACAGCACATACGGACATTCCGAACCAATTGACATGGAAAACTCAATTTTTGTTTTTCACGAGAACAAAGAACTTCCTTCCAAGAGCAAGTAATATTTTAACGAGATATTTTTTTTGTTTTCTAATCAAATTTTCCTTTCGCGCTTGTCTTTCAGCTAAGGACGAAAAAATTGCGTCACGTTCGGCGAGCCAGAGAAGCAATCAGAATGTTTCCTTGCGCAAGACGAGCGGAGTGAGTTTATTTTTGTTTTTTTTTCTATTGAAAAAGAAAAAAAGGAAAAAAAATTATTTTATTATTTTAGAAAAAACGGAAAAGTTCGTGAGTTTATTCTTTCTTTCGTTTATTCATTTTTTTTTTCTTTAATTTTCGTATAATTATGTTTTTTTTTTTTTTGCAGAGCTATCGCGGTCGGGGCGGTCGCTTCTTCAGCGTCTCGACCGAGGACTCGAGCGTTGATTCGGAGATGGGAACTGCTACGGGGCTGTCGACTGCCAAAAGTTCTGCTGGGGCTGCAGGACTCAAGGCGAGCAAGCAACGCTGGAGCGGTTTCTTCACGAATACGAAAGGCACGAAAATGGAATTGCTCGTCGAGCAGCTAAACGGTTATACGAAGCACGGTGTTCCACGCTTAACGGAAATTCACATGCCTTACGATATCACGGCTAACGAGGAAGGTGAATAATAATAATAAATATAATAAACGAAATAACTGAACATAAAAAAAAAGTTCACCCCTTAATTAAGTATAAGTCCGAAAATATTGATCCTAGGGTAAAAATGGTAATAACCAAATTTGAAGGAAATAAAATTTCCTACGCGATTATTTATTATCATTTTTACGATAAACTTGATAATAAACGAAATAACTGAACATAAAAAAAAAGTTCACCCCTTAATTAAGTATAAGTCCGAAAATATTGATCCTAGGGTAAAAATGGTAATAACCAAATTTGAAGGAAATGAAATTTCCTACGCGATTATTTATTACCATTTTTACGATAAACTTGATAATAAACGAAATAACTGAACATAAAAAAAAACTTCACCCCTTAATTAAGTATAAGTCCGAAAATATTGATCCTAGGGTAAAAATGGTAATAACCAAATTTGAAGAAAATAAAATTTCCTACGCGATTATTCATTATCATTTTTACGATAAACTTGATAATAAACGAAATAACTGAACATAAAAAAAAAACTTCACCCCTTAATTAAGTATAAGTCCGAAAATATTGATCCTAGGGTAAAAATGGTAATAACCAAATTTGAAGGAAATGAAATTTCCTACGCGATTATTTATTACCATTTTTACGATAAACTTGATAATAAACGAAATAACTGAACATAAAAAAAAACTTCACCCCTTAATTAAGTATAAGTCCGAAAATATTGATCCTAGGGTAAAAATGGTAATAACCAAATTTGAAGGAAATAAAATTTCCTACGTGATTATCTATTACCATTTTTACAATAAACTTGATAATAAACGAGATAATTAACAAAAAACGTTTTTTACCCCTATTAGCAGTCTAACTCTATAAATAACGATCCTAGGGTAAAAAGTATAGGTACCAAACTTGTGGGGAATTATATTTCCCACAACTTTGGTTATTATCATTTTCACTCTAAGGTTGAAAATAAGCGAGTTATTCGGAAAACAAAAAATCCCTCTTTAAATCAAGATGGCGGCAAACGCACTGGGGGGATTTTCCCGAAAATCGAGATTTACACTACCACCCCCCCCCCCCCCCCCCCCCTAAGTATAAAAAAAGAAAATCGCGTTCCGGAATTAATTCCAGGTGAAATCCTATATCGACTGGACTATACATCCTCAATTGACTCGAATTACATTGAAATTTGCTCGGACTGCTCGTATACCTGAGCTTCATTAATGTTGGCAATAAATGCAGAAAGACCTGAAGCTTGGCAATTTTTTGAGAATTTTTTCTCGCAAGGAAGTAGTTGCTCCAAATTTTTGAAATTTTAACACAGACTTATTTCATGCTTTTACTATTCGAGACAATTTTTTGTTTTTTTTTTTTTTTTCCTTAAAAAATGACAGATTTGCAGCTCGTTCAATCGGAAAAGTCGTGAAATTACGTTGTCGCGCGGTGTGCTGCTCAGCGTCCGTTCCAATAATCCAAAATTTAAAAAAAAAACCTTTTTTTTTTTATTTCAAAAGTTAATGGAGAAACGCTGGGATTGAATTTAATCCGGTTTGAAAATATCGAAAGTTAACGAAATGACACGCTTGTGGGGAAAATCGAGTTGGAATTTCATTGTTTGCAATTAATGAGAGAACCTTTTTTTTTTTTTTAAATGCGTAAATTCGCAATTTTTTAGGGGAAAATGAGAACCGAAAAATTTTCTTGAATAGTCAAAGCATGAAATAAAACTGTGTCAAAATTTTGAAAAATTTAGAACAATTCCTTCCTTACGCAAAAAAGGCTCCTTCAAAGTTTTTTTTTTCTTTCCAATTGCCATTTTTTTTTATTTTCCAAATGATGACAATTATTCCGAGTGATCGTAATTTTCGTTACAATTTTCGATGTAAAAATTTGCCATTTTTGTTTTGCCCCTCAAAACTCTGAAATTTGTTGCACACGAGGCAGTAACAAACGATGACAATTTGTACGAAATTCTTCTCAAATTTTGTAAATATTTTTGCAAACCTTGACAGTTCTCGAAACGCAATTATGGGAAATGTCACTTTTTTCGGGAGACACGGAAAATTTTTTATTACCGTGAGAAAAACGAGATTCATTGTGACAGTTATTTATAATAACGTTGAAAAAAAAAAAACAATCACAAAAATACGTTTATGGAAGGTTATGAGAAAGACTCGTCGTGTGGGGATAATTTTACGAGTTTTCGTGAAAATTTTACAATGTTTTACCAACGATAATGGAACTCTCGAATTCAGCAAAAGCCCTCGTTGAATAATACCGATATATGGGCAATACAAGCTCGGACGCAAAGTTTCCTCGGCCTGGGTACTTCATTTCAGAAATAACGTTCAATTTATTCTACGAATATTTTGTGCCATCCCGCCACTATTGCGTAAAATCTATCGTTTCGAGAGATAACCACTGGGAATTGCATTTAAATGTATTCCTCGTTTCGTAACGATTTTTCGAATAATCTTCGTGAAAGATAAAAAAAAATAGTTTTTCAATTTTGGCTTTCTCATAAATGAATGTTTCAATTTGCAAATAATCTTTTTTTTTTCAACTATGTATGTTACGTATCCACGTGTATTCCTATTTATGGTAGAAATCCTTAATTAGATATCTCAAAATGTGGCGAATGTTTACATAAATTTAAAAAAAAAAAATTGAAAATTTCATAAAATCCGAAGCCCTCCATCGATTTTTTGTAAATTCAAATCAGCCCACGGCAATAACTCATTCTTCAATAACGATCAATACAAAATTTAACGCGATATCTCAAAATTTGGGAAAGTTGATGCGATTGGATGTTTGTTTTTTTTTTCGAAAAAGGGAAAATTTCATAAAATCTCAACACTTGTATCGATTTTCGCCAAATTCAATACCAACCGTCCTTTAATGCTAATTAATTAATTAATGGTGTAAAAAAAAAAAATTTAGCACGACATCTCAAAATTTGGGGAAGTTGGTGGGATTACAGAAATTTTCCGGAAAATTGAAAATTTCACAAAATCTGAACACTTGGATCGATTTTCGCCAAATTCAATGCCAACCGTCCTTCAATGTTAATCTATCGATGTGAAAAAAAATTATCGCACGATACCTCAAAGTTTTCAGAAATTAGAGCGAGTGCAGTCGTTTTTTTAAAAAATGTAAAATTTCATAAAAGCTGAACCCCTCCATAAATTTTCGCCAAATTCAGTATCAACCGTCCCTCAATGATTATCTATCTATAGAAAAAAAAATTACAACTATATCGCAAGATTTTGCGAAAGTTGGAGCGAATGCCACGACTTTTCAAGAAAATTCAACGACGTTTTGGCACATTTTGAACACATTGGCATTGAAAACTAAAAAAAAAAAAAAAATTCACCAAAACAAAGCTTCCTCTACGAGAAAGTAAAAATGTATTTTATGAAATATCGAAACTTTTGCCATTTCGAACAAACGAATATTAAGATTATCCTCCTTCAAATTTATTCTTTCATTGTTTTTTTTTTTTTATATATATTTTTTTTTTCGTTAATTTTTCATAAAATTTCTCATCCTCAGCTCTTTACGGTCTTGAGGATGACTGGCGCGACATTGTCGAAAATTCGGATCGTCTAACGGAGAAGCAACAGCAGCAACAGACGGCTCTTTGGGAATTGGCACAGACCGAGGCTGCTTACATAAGGACATTGAAAGTCGTTACGGACGTGAGTGCTTGTTCACGTATCAATGAAATTTATTTTTATTTTTTTTTTTTTTGCACTTTCAATTTCACTGGATTCTTCTGGTTCTGAGAGATCATTTTTGTGATAATGTGATTTTTTAAAAAGCAATGTCACGCGTTATTTTTTTTTCCCTCCGATCTTGAGGACAATTTAGAATTGAATAAATGAGAACTAATTTGGAATTATTGATAACGAAACAAAAAAATGCATCACTTGTTCGTAATTTTTTGTAACAACCATTCGTCATTTTTTTTTTTTTCAATTTTTATTTCATCCGCTATTTATTTTGTCTTATCATTAATCGGAGAATATCAAATATGCTATTTGTTTGATCGGAGTCGATCGATATTGGACACGAATTATCGAATTTTTTTTTTTTCCCCTCCCTTCGACCTGCGAAAATTTCTTATTACTGAAAATTGATTTTCCTTCGTTACCCCCCGCAGCTCTTCATGGCCTGTTTGTGCAGTCTGCAAGCATCGAACATATTGAACGAGGTCGACAGAGCTCGTTTGTTCAGCAATATAACCGATATTTATTCGGCAAATCGTTTTTTTTGGAGCGAACACGTTCTCGGAATGATAAACGCCGCGAGATCCACCGGTCATCCATTGGATCCCGGTCATTTGCTTCACGGTTTCGAGACGTTCGAGCAAATTTTTTCACCGTACACGAGATATTGCTCCGAGCAGAGCAAGTGCCAGCAATATTGCAGAGACAGGCTCAACGACAACGAATTATTCACGGCTTATCTGGTCGTGAGTAATCGAATTTTTATCTTTTTTTTAATTTTTTTTTTTTTTTTCAATCACGAATCGACTCTTCGGACGAAAATTCGAGAACGATTTTTCGATAATTCAATTTTTTTCGTTGTTGTCGTTGTTGTTTTTTTTTTCATCGCAAAAAAATTTTCAGTGGTGCGAGACGCAGAAGGACTGCAATCGTCTCAGACTTCTCGATATTCTCGTAAAACCGATGCAACGCTTGACCAAATATTCCCTTCTGCTCAAAGCCGTTCACAAGAACACGGAGAACGAGGAGCAACGAGTCGAATTGACGATTATGGTGAGATTATACAAAGATTATATTTGTATAACATTCGTTATACAAAGATAAATGGAAAAGAAACGAAAAAATTTTTGAATAAAAAAAAATAATGCAAATCTCCCGGATGCCACTTTTGGCATCTATAAATTGTCACAATTGCCAGCTATAAATTTTTAGATAAAAAAAAAAAAAATAATAATGCAAAGTGCACGAAAAGCGGAGATAGAGAATGACAAAGAAAAAGGGATAAATTTCAGCTCAAAGGGTTAACGAATAAATTAATTAATATTCGAGAATTAATTTTGCAAACGCTAATTATGCACTATTTAATTTTTTAATTAATTAAAATTAATTATTATATAATAATAAAATTATATTATATATAATATAATATATAATATATAATATATAATTATATATATATTATATAATATATATTATATATAAAATATATATTATATAATATATATTATATATTATATATAAAATATATATTATATATAAAAATAATTAATTTTAATTAATTAAATTTAATTTATATAATTATATATTATATAAATTAAAAAAAAAATTTAACGGCTGATTTGAAAATAAAATATATCTGTGAACTTGTGAAAAAAAAAAAAAAAAAAAACGAAAAAGTAATAATTTCAGATCAAACTCGTCGATTGTTTCGTCGCGTCTGTAAACGCAGCATTGAGAAGAACGGAGGAAACGTCGAGGCTTGCCGGTGCGGCGTCGCGTATCGAGAGTTACGACGTCGTCGAGTCGAGGGACGAGGAACTCGAGAAATTGGTCAAGTTTCACAGCAGCCTCGACATAACGAGCGCACCGATGCCAGGCTGCCCCAAGGAAACACTTAGAACTCTGATTCGCGAGGGCGATCTCAAATTGCGCGACGCAGCGACCAGCAAAGTGAGAATCGATCGTGTGTGGGGGGAAAAAAAAAAATTTCCGATCGCGAGAGCTTTTTTTCGTCAATTTTTGTTGAATCCTCAAGCTTCGAACGTTGGAAAAAAACGTGAAAGCTCTTTTTTTTTTGTCACGATTCTGATCGTAAAACGAAGTGGAGGATAATTTTTTTTTTTTTTTAAACCAAATAATTTCGTAATTCGAGAATATTATTCCGGGAGATTACTCCGGTTCAGAGGCTAATGGGCCAGAAAATTTGAAAATTCTATCTGAAAATGTATAATTTTGGTTAAAAATCCCCGGTGACCTGCAATAGGAAAATTGATGCAATAATTATTGTTTAACTTAACCCTGAAATCCCAGAATCACTTTTTGTACCGGGGAACAAATGTACACCAATTTTTTCCTTAGCGTCAAATTCTTCCCATAGGTCAAAGCAGGAAATTGTATTATATAGCATTATCTTCGTTTTTTTTTAATAGCAAAGAAAATTATTTATGATAAAGTCAAGTCAAGTTAAGATCCAATGGTAAAAAAAGTCGTTTAAATGGAAAAAAAAGTGTCGAAAAATTGGAAAAACGATTTCATTTAAAAAAAAAAAATTCATAACTTTTTTCCCAATTAACGAATTTTAAAATTTCAAACGGCACTTCAAAGTAGACATTTTGGACTGCTAGAAAAAAAAAAACAATAATTATTTGAGCATGTAAAAGACGACAAACATCAAATGTGCGGAAACGGGGAAAAATCAATGAAAAACGAACACAAATTTCTGTTTAAACATCTTATATGTTTATTTTTTTTGATAAATTTTTCTCAAATACACTGAAACGACGAGCGATGGCAAAAAAAAATGTTCAATTTGTTGCATTGCACCGATCGCATATATTATACCTCTCGGTGGTCTTCGCAGACCGATCTTGTCGCGGCTCGGCTACCCTGGTCGCATTTCTCTCAATTTTTACCTCTTCGACATGTCTGATTATGAAAAATAAGACTTGCACACATTTTTCTATCGAAACCTATACGTTACTGCGTAAAAAAAATATATATATATATATTGCAGCAAAGTAAAATTACTTATTACACGGATTTGGCTCAAATTATTCGAAAATAATATCATAAATTAATTTATATGACTTAAAACGATTGAATTTCGTACATGCACGTATAATACACTACTTGAATTTAAAAAAAAAAATTTTAATTGATTTACATGCAAAAAACAGACCGAGGTGCACGTTCTTCTTCTGACGGACATGTTACTGTTGTGCAAGCCATCGACGAAGAAAGCATCGACGAGCAGTGGTTCGGGTAGCGCTGGTGGTGGTTTGAAAGTAATTCGTCAACCGTATGTCGTCGATCGTATACGTATACACGAGCTCAAAGAACCGTCCAGCCTGGGCTTGGTTTATCTCAACGAGTACGGTGCGGCTTCAGCGGCTTTTGTGCTAAGCGCCGGTGAGCCAAAGCTCGCCAAGGTAATACATATTTTTACTCATCCATTTTCCTAGATTTCCATTTTTTCTATTTATATATATCCATTTTCCTAGATTTAAATTTTTCTGGATATCCATTTTCCTAGGTATACATTTTCTTACAACGCCATTTTCCTAGATATACACTTTCGTAGATTTCTATTTTCCTAGTATCCATTTTCCCGGATATCAATTTTCCTAAGTATAAATTTTCCTACATTTCCATTTTCTTACGCATACATTTTCCTAGATTTCCATTTTCCTGGATATTCATTTTTGTAGATATCTTTTTTCCTAGGTATACATTTTCCTAAATTTAAACTTTCCTGGATTTCCATTTTCCTGGATATCAATTTTCCTAAGCAGTATACATTTTCCTACATTTCCATTTTCGTAGATTTCCATTTTCCTGCATATACATTTTCCTATATTTCCATTTTCCTGGATATTCATTTTCCTAGATATTTTTTTTTCCTAGGTATACATTTTCCTAAATTTCAACTTTCTTGGATTTCCATTTTCCTGGATATCCATTTTTCTTTATATCCATTTTCCTAGGTATACATTTTTCTACATTACCATTTTCCTAAATATACATTTTCCTACATGCACATTTTCCTAGATTTTCATTTTCCTGGATATCGATTTTCCTTTACATCGATTGTCCTAGATCCATTTTCCTAGATCTAAACTAAAATTTCACTATTTTCCATTGAAAAGATTGTTTTTTTTTTTTTTTTCACATTTCTTTTTCCGATCTCAAGTCCTGGATGGAATCGCTGAGAAAGGCTCAGCAACAATTCGCGATTATGAAACTACCACCGATCGGGGGTATCCAGGCAATTGGTACGGTCAGCCGACAAGCTAGCACATATCTCGGCGATGGTGATTACGAGATGGAAGAGTGCGACGTTATGCCGAGAACACCGCGTGGAAGTAGCCGAGCATCACGAGTCAGCAGTCTCGCTCATAGTCACAGGTATGTATTTTTTTCATTCTTGAATTATTTTCACCAAGTTAAAAGAAAAAATACCACTGTCCGATTAATATTTCGATTTTTTGCGTTTGTACGAGAAATTGTTGAGCCTTCGACCACACACACACCAGCACTTCGGTGCTGAGTGAGTCTTATCTCGGCGAAAATTTTTCATCGAAAAATCGAATTACCGAGGTGGAAAAAAAATACATTGAACACCATCCGCCCCAAAGACAAACGAATATTGCAGAAATTATCTCTCGTTGTGACATAGATACAGAAATACAAAATTCGTAGTAAAAACAAAGATTGATGATATATATATATATATATATATATATATTTTTCTCGTTTTTCAATCAATTTACAGTGGAAGTATGGAGATGGAAGGGGTTTCACCGGGCAGCAGTAACTTTGCACCGAGCTACAATCCGAGTAGAAACGTGAGCGTCGAAACTAGCGAACCCCCGCGTGCCTCGAGCGTCTCGTCAGAGGAAGGCGGTGAGATCGGCGCTGGACACAATCACAGGCCTTTGCAAATCAGGCAAGTAAAAAAAAAAAAAACAAAATTCTTCGCGCCTTTGTCTGTATGCAATCTACAACGTTTGGTAATCATACGAGGCAAGTAATTTTTTTTTTTTTCAACTTGGGCAATTCAATGTGCAGTGTCGATTAATTTTTTTTTTTTTCAAGTATCGTCAAAACACGGTAATATCAATCACAGAGAATAACCCTTATTAAAAATACGAACTAAGGAATATTCAACCTTTTTTTAATTCAATAAAAACAATTTTTTAATTCAATTTAATTCAATAATCAAATTTTTTTAAATTCAAATCGACGGTCTATATTAAAGTGGCAAAAAAAACAAATTTAATCAGTCTTGATGAAATTTTGCGTTGTTTTTTTTTTTTTTGGCAAATTATTCAACTAATTCAATTTTCGTTGCTAACACAGACGTTCGTTGCTCAGTAAATCGCCAACGCCCAACACTCTGAGCGTCCAAGTGCCGGCTTACTCGTGTCTCGGTCAGTCACTTCCAAATCTCACGCTTGCGACATCGCCGCAGACATCGACCGTTTCACCGACACCCCCAAATTCACTCCTGATCGTGCCCCAAATCACCAAGAGCAAGGACACACTTTTGTCACCCGGACACCGAGGTATCGTATTCTTAAAATCGCGAGAAAAGCATCGCAATCTCTCTTTATCGAATCGTGTGACGGCTGTATTTTTTGTTTTTTGCTTTTGTTGTGATTTTTTTTTTTTTTTTTTTTCAACGAACCATGAGGAATTTTGGAATTTTCCATCATCTTGGAATTTTCACAATATATATATATATATATGTCAATCAACATTTGTACAGTCGCTCAGAATTTTTTGAAGCCAAAAATCGACTTTACAGCGTTCGAAAGACACGCACATGTGAAAAATAAATAAATCGACCGCTGACATGAATTTCGGCTGTTCTGTTCGTCTGAAATTAAAAAAAAAACAAATCAAATGGCATTTTGATCCGTAGACCTGTGCCTATAGCCGGAACTAGGATCAAGTGGAAGTATCGAAAATCAAATTTTTGCCACAGTTTTAAAAAAGAAGCTCCATTTTTTTTTTTAATTTTTTGAACTTGCCAAAAAGAACTGTGATGGAAATCAGAATTTTTGTGAACCGTGATTGAAATCAGTTTTTGAGAAATCGTGTGGGTCAATTTAAAAAATGCACCTTTAAGAAGAAAAAAATACGTTTGGAAAGTTCAAGTATGCATTGCGCAATGAAAATTTGTACTCGCCATTTTAATCTGCTATGCCTGGTCCACATGATACGCCTTCCTCTGGTCTCGTAGAGGCAATTATATAATCAAATAACTTTTTTTTTTCAATTTCTCGGACCTGTCATACGGTATTGCTCCCTTAAAAAAAAAAAAAAAACAATTATTTTTCTAGGTATCTCTTATCCACCGCCATCGCCGCCGAGGGGGGCTCTGAGGCGTGCATTTGCGATACCCCAATCGCGAAATCCACCGCTCATTAAAACGAGGCATGTCAATGCCTCGGTGACACAAACGGTGATCCAGGCAACTCTGAGCCTGGATCCCGAGGCCATCGAAGAAAGACGCAGAAGATTGGAGCCCAGTCAGAGATCTACGTCGACTGGAATTATCGCTAAGGAAGAGAAAAGGTAGTAAAAGTCACGAGTGTCAAAAAAAAAAAAAAAAACACCAACAACCATGATCATTGGACTTTGTTTTTTTTTTTTTTCGTCGACGAACAAAAAGATCATCTTTCGGAAAATTTGAATGACAAACTTCGTTTTTTTTTATTTTTTTTTTCTCGCATCTATAATGATTTCGTAACTTTTGGGTTCAAAAATGCCTTCGAGTGTCTCGAAAATATGTAATTTTTTATTTCTTCATTTAGAGAAACAACAACAAAAAAAAATTCGTCGACGAACAAAAAAATCATCATTCGGAAAATTTCAATGACAAACTTCGTTTTTTTCTTTTTTTTTTTCTCGCATCTATAATGATTTTGTAACTTTTACTTTCGCAAATACCTTCGAGTATCTCTCGAAAATACGTAATTATTTAATTCTTCATTCAGAGAAACAAAAAAAAAAAAATCCGTTTCACATATTTTTTTTTTTTTTATTTTGCTTTTACTTTGTTATTTTTATTATTTTTTTCGTGCTCTCTTTATATTTCATAGAAACGAGGAAAATCGATGAAGCGTTATGGGGAATCCTCTGAGAGAGGATGTCAAAAACGCGATTCTTAAAGGACGCGGACTTTCGTCCTTTGCCACATTGATCCTCGAGGGATTTTAACATCGGCAAACGACGCCTGCGACGGACAAGTGTGGTGTCCTCGTACGCGAGGCGTTTGCGCTGAGAAAAAAAAAAACAAAAACAAAAACAAAAACAAAAAAAAATAAACGACGACGAATGGCGAAATGGATATTTTCTAAAATTGTCCGAAATTGTCTTGTACACTCGTAAAGCCTACGAAACGAAAACCAAAAAAAAAAAAACAAACAAACAAACAAACAAACAAACAAAAAATTACATCGAGCAAATCAACAATCGGTGAGTAAAATTTATTATCCCTTTCTGTTCTCTCTCTCTCTCTCTTTTTTTCTCATTTTCAAAAATTTCGTCAAAAAAGTTACCGTTATTAAAAATTACCGTTAATCGTTGTCTTTCAGATAGGGGCCATTTCGAGTCAACGGTGGACGTTTTGAACAACATCGACTATGCAATTTCATACCTCGAGTTACGCTATGACGAGTCATTTCATTTCGATTTTTCTCTATCTCGATTTTATCATTATTATTATTATTATTATTATTGTTATATATATATATATTTTTTTTTTTCTATTCCGAGGCTGCGCTACACGTTGTCTCGTTGAGTGCGAGGTGAAATAACGAGAAACGAGCGAGGCAAGAGTCATTTAGATAATTAAGCGAAAAAACAGGCCTACGTAGGTTAATATTTGAATAAATGTTAGGGAAACGGCGTGAGAAAATAATAGAGAAAGAACGTATTAGTCCTTGGATGTAATTATAGTGAAAAAAAAAAAGAAAAGAAATGAAAATCTGGGCTCGTTGAAGCAACAGATGGGAAGAAAGAGGGAGAGAGAAGCAAGAAATGAGTGTGATGTTTTAGTAGGGATACGTAAGGACCATTCTGTAGATAATTATTAATCCATACTTACGCAACCTGGCCTCGGCAAAGATTTATGGCCTCACGCTCCCATATCCAAAGCAAGAAATATATATATATATATATATATATATATGTGTGTGTGTGTAAATATATTAGGGTGGTCCTTATTTTGGGTTGAAATTTTTTTTCACAAATTCAGTTCTCAATTCGACCCCAAATGGTTAAAAAAACAAGAAGGTCTGAAAAAGCTGTGGCCTGAAAGTTATCGGCAAGGAGTGCCCCGGCAAGCACGAAATGGTCAAAAAAAAGGCATTTTATGCTGCAGCAATGTTTTTTCCCATTTATGAGGCATTTTTTTTTTACAAACTGTTTAATTATCGTCATAGTCTTTCAAGATTACTGGAGGAATCAATTAAATATGTTGGAATTTAAGGATTTATCAAAAACACACGATTAGGAGGGATTTCAAAGGTAAATTGTTTAAAAAATTATATGCAGAAGAATTCAATGCTTTTCAATTTATTCACAATTATTAAATGTAACATTTTTAATTTTTCACAACAGATTGCGTCCGATCTTCGTTTTTAAATTGCATCCGATCTTCGTTTTCTTGTCAGAATATTGTTTGTACTTCTATTAGACGAACCGCTCTCTCTCTGCAGTACCATTGACTACTCGTAAACCTTCGACTATTCTCAACCCCTCTTCTAAATTTTTCATATATACATTCAAAATTTATGTTTATTTAATAATAATATTAATTCATTAATTATTATATTCATATTAATTAATTAATATATTTATATTAATTAATATTTATATTAATTAATATTTATGTTAAACTCGTAAACCTTGAACTATTCTCAACCCCTCTTCGAAATTTTTAACATTATATATTAAATATTTAATATATTTATTGAAAATTTCGAAGAGGGGTTGAAAATAATTGAAGATTCAAGAGTAGTCAATGATATCGCAGAGTGAGAGAGCGGTTCGTTTAATAAAAGAGTACAACAATATTCTGACCAGAAAACGAAGATCAGAAGCAATTTGTACCGCAGGTCATCAGCGAATATCGCAAAAGAAATCTCAAAAGCTAACAAACGAACTGTTGTGAAAAATTAAAATTAATTTTTTTATCAATAAATTCAAAAATAATTTCTTTCTTCTGCATATAATTTTTTAATCATTTTACCATTGAAATCCCACCGCCTAATCATGTGTTTTTTCATAAATCCTTAAATTCGAGCATATTTAATTGATGATTCCAATAATCTTGAATGACTATGACAATAATTAAACAGTTTGTAAAAAATAAAAAATGCCTCGTAAATGGAGAAAAACATCGCTGCGGAATAAAATGCCTTTTTTTTACCATTTCGTGCTTGCCGGCCACCCCTTGCCGTTAACTTACAGGCCACAGCTTTTTCAGACCTTCTTTTTTAACCATTTTGGGTCGAACTGAGAACTGGAATTTGTGAAAAAAAATTTCAACCCAATATAAGGACCACCCTAATATATATATATATATATATATATACATATATATATATATATACTTTTTAAGTACAAATTAATCGTTGTACGAAGGGAAAACTCTGGCGTTCTGTTCTGTCGCGAACGGAGAGCGCGAATATCAAACTAGAGACAACTACTATATATTTATAGTAAACTTATTGTTACACTGATAGTTCAATGATTTTTTGTTTTTTTTTTTTTTTTTTTTTTCTTTCTTTCGTTCGAGAGCTCCGGACATTCTTTTCCTTTTCCCCCCGTATATCCTCATTCCTTCGCTCGTGCCGCTTGCATCAAGCTACGTTAAATTATTGTTAAGAAAACAAAAACAAAAGCAAACAAAAAAAAAGCAACTAAGGCCTAAGATCGTGCGACTATGCGCGATGAGAATATAAATATATATAATGCGTAATTTATTAATTGCTAGCTTGTTATAAAAAAAAAAATTTATTATCATTGCCCAATCCCAGCTCCCTCGTCGCGTTATAATCCGCAGGGATAGGAAAAAAAAAAAAAATAAAAATCCGATGACACGTCGTGGAGTTAACGACATTGCTGAAACGAAATCATCGAATATTAATTAATATTAACTCTTTTGATCAAATATTTGTCCAGGCATCATAGAGTTGCAGATTCACCGAAAATTCGAGCAAACGTATGTGGTTTCTTTGAAAAAAAAAAAAATTAATAAATAAAAGAAAATTTGAATATTTCAATAAAATCAAAATTTCATAAGTAATTTAAAGTTGTCGATGATTTTATTGTAGTAACTCTCGTGCTACGTGAATTTCGATGAAACGACGAAATGAAAAATTCAATAATCTTGAAATAAACATCTTCAATAACGTTTTATTTATAATTTAAAAAATAAAAAAATAAAAAAAAAAACAATGTGTATCCACGGGGATGCACGATAATTATTCTTCGACTCTCGAATATATATTAGGGTGGTCCTTATTTGTGTCAAAATTTTATTTTGTCGCTCTTTTAAAAAAAGTAGCCGAAGGCCCAGCCTCGTAGATCAATTCTAAGTACGTCCCCCAAAGCTGTCAAATTTCACCATTTGATTAATATACGATCTTCGGCACTTTTTAGCTTATATTTTTTTTACTTCCGCAGTATTGCACCGAAAAATTTGAAACTTTGCACATTTTTCACTTATCGTAGCAGGTCTTCAATGCCAGTTTTAAAAAAATTTCCAGCGATTGGAATTCCACGATGAATCGGCAAGTTGAGATATTAATTAAAAGCTTCGAGACAGTTCATAATAACTCGAAAACTATGTGAGATACGACGATAATGCGAATAACCTTTTTTGTAAAAAAAAAATTAAATTCTCTGCAAAAAAGATTCTATAAGATTTTTTCCGTTTTTCCAAAGTTTTTGAAATATTTGGAAAAATGAAGCCGGACAACTGAATTTTCTTCTCTTCAAACAGCAAACTCGTTAAGAAATCTTGGCCGAGACTTTCTCCGAGTTCTCGAATTTAAATATTTTAATCATGCACGATTTTTGGTACATAAAAGTTAATTTTTATTTCCTATAGTATTATTTTACATTATTACGAAAGAATTATTCGACAGCTTTGGGGACGTACTTGGAATTGATCTACGAAGCTGGGGCTTCGGCTACTTTTTTCAAAATATATTTAGAGACATTTAAGGCCTCTGGGAGCGACAAAATAAAATTTTGACCCAAATAAGGACCACCCTAATGTATATATGTATACATATATTTTACAAACGCATTTGGCGTCAAACGTAAATTTAACGAATCGTCACGCAACACGTCTTCCGTGCTGATCGTCGTTTTTTTTTCAAATATCGAACAATATTATAATTCTACATGAGACTCGGGGTATCTGCGCTTGAATTATGCACTTTTGGCGTTGATTAAAATAATCCTGCGTTCAATACGAAAAAGTGCACAAAAAGAGCCATGGTATAGGCGAGACGAGTAAAATTCTACATAGTCAAATGGGAATGAACGGAGCGCCGATGGGGGAAGATCCGCGCTAGGTAAATTCAATTCAGTCGGGTATGAGCAATTTGGCGACGGATTTTTCGATCACGATGCAATCGAGTCGTTGAAAGGTGACAAGGCTCACGCGAATTCCATTGCCGGATAACGAAAGATGCCGCAAGCCCGGACTTAGTAATCCGGCGCGCCGGCGACGATCCGAGGCAAAATGTCAGCAATCGCTCGTCATGTCCTGACAGGTGCGCGCTTCGCTCTGTTCGTCCGCCAGGGCTTCCAGTATATCCAGCAAAAGGTCTCTGCTCAGCTGCTTGAGCCTCGGTAGCCGAGCGACCTTTTTTTTCATAACAAAATTTTTGTTTCTCAATCATCGAACGGATAAAAGACGAAAGAGCGAAAAAAAAAGTTAGCCATTTTTCCAATTATTTCGTACGAAATCAATTCCCATTGACATTATCCGTATAAAAAATTTCAGGCTCGTTACCAACGTTCGCGTGCTTAATTCAAATATTTAATTTTAAAAAATTTTTTTTACCACACTGGCGTGAATATCAGGGAAAAAGGTTTGTTTTTTTTTTTTCTAGAAAAAAAAAAAGCTTCCGGGTAAAGAAAACGAAATACGATTAAAAATCCATTCGTCGTATCGTGGCGTACCTTGCTAAAATGATGAACTATGAGATTCAGGGCGTATTTCTTCATATCGGCTGCCTGAATTCTATCCGCGGCCTCCAATATTTGTATAACATTCTCAAACGTAACGTTCATCTCGAGATTTTGTTTGCAAAATGCCTGCAAACGATTGTTCGTAAAACCGTAGAAAACCGGCGCGGTGAAGAGATAGAGCGAGTCCTCGGGTGGCATGGCAACGTCAGCGTAATATATGTATCTCAGGAGGGATGCGAATGACTCCGAGGATGGTATCATCTCGCCGATCTGAATCTGAAAGAAAAAAGAAAAAAATTAACTTAAATTCATATCGTTCGCGCAGTTTTTTTTTGGTCGCTCATCCCCCGCCCCGCCGGTGCGTCTACGGAAAATTCGACTAAAACAATTCGTCTAAAAAACAATTTAACTAAAAACGATTCGTCTAAAAAACAATTCGACTAAAAATAATTCGACTAAAAACAATTTCGACTAAAAACAATTCGACTAAAACAACCTGGATACAAAACTTCGATGAAAACGGAGGTCCTGTAAATGAAGGTCCAAAAAAAAAAAAACCCTAAAAACAAAAAAAAAACTCAGACCCAAACCCAAATTGTTTTAGTCGAATTATTTCTAGTCGAATTATTTCTAGTCGAATTATTTCTAGTCGAATTATTTCTAGTCGAATTGTTCTAGTCGAATTATTTCTAGTCGAATTGTTTTTTAGTCGAATTGTTTTAGTCGAATTGTTTTAGTCGAATTCTCCGCAAATACCCCGGTGAGCTCGGTTTTGAAAATAAAATCCTATTTTTTTTCTTTTGTTTTATTTAATTTTTTTTTTCTTTTTCTCACATTGACGGTATTGTTAACGGGCATGAATGACCGAAACATAGCCTCGAAGTAGCCGCAGCGGGCGGCGAGTACGGCTTTGTGAGCTGGAATTGGCGAACCATCGAGGATAAGCGTGATATCGCAAAATTCACGACCGACGCTCTTCAGGAATGCCTCCATATCCTGCTCGAGCGTTGTACCCGTGCCCGTTTCATACTGCTTTGAATAATTTCGCATCTGCGGCATTTGCCGTCGTCTTATCGCCTCGACCATCAACGGCCGATCGAGTGTCTCGAATTCCTGGCTCATTACGATCTGATTGTAATTCGTCTCCTTGACGACGAAACCGAGGCATATTTCCTTGATAAAGTGTAAATTCAGATGAGCCGCGTTGCGCAACGCTTCGAGGACATTCGCATGGGTTATCGTAGCCTCGAGATAATGCACGCAAAGTTCCTCCAAACGTTCCATGTTGTATTGCACGGCGAGACGATAAACGTCCATCATCAGCAGAACTATACGATTTCCGGTCTCGTTATCGTCGATTCTTTTCGTCGGATCTATCCGATCCGTGTAAATATAATTCAGCACCATTTCAAAAGCTTCGGGCACCGCATCCGCGAGTCTTACCTCGAGCAACGGGCTGTCCTTCGGGGACGCGTCGTTCGTAACGAAAACATTCTCGTCGTGTTTTTCCCGTTGTTCCATCGATTGTTTTATCCGTGCGCTGAGAAATTCCGATCTCGCCGCAACAATTGCCATGTGAGCCGGTATTTTCGTCTCCGTCGCGTTATCACCACCGACGACGAATTCAACGTCGCAGAAAAGACGGGAATTCAGTAATTTGCCAAAATCATCGTGAAGCGTGCATTTCGGATAAGTGGAGAATTGAAAACGATAAGTTTCGCCGGAACGTACGTTGTTGTCGACTGTACCGCCGAATATGAACATCGCTTCGTCGATAACGGCAGCAGCGTGAAACAAACGTCCCGATGGTATCTGACTCGTGGACGATGGTAAAACGATGTTCCAGGCTTGTGTGTCGAGATCGTAGCAGTGAAGATCATTCGGCAATGTCGAATCGGCGGTACCGCCGAAAACATAGAGATGACGATCGAAACTGACCATCGTGTGACCGTAGCGACGAGCCGGCGGTGGCGGAGCACCGCGCAATATGTGCTCGGTCGTGATACGCGTCCATCTGGGGGGGAAAATAAATTTTTTTTTTCATCGTTCGAACGCGTTTGACGCGAATTGGATTTATAAAAGGATCAAGGATGGCTGGAAATGTTACCGTCTGTCAATCTATCTTTTTCTTTCTCCTTCTCTCTATCTCTTTCTCTTTCTCTCGATTTTTTGGGATTAGAAATCGTGGAACGTGATACTTTGAAGTATGACGCGAGTATACGCGATACTAAAAAAAAAAAAAAATCCCCATTCTGTGAATATTTATCTCGCGCTTGATCGAAGCGAGAAACAATACCGTTTGTCCCTGAAGTGAAATTGAAAGAGGCTGTTCGTGATCTTGGCGCCGCTCTGACCGCTGAAAACGAACATTGATTCGCGCGCAACGGCAACGGGAAAATTGCAGCACGTCGGTGGACACTCGCCCGACTGTACGACCTCCTTCCAGATCCTCGGCTCGCCCGGCGACAGTGAAATCGTCCACATGTCGTTTAGACGCACGTTACCGTCGTATCCGGCGAATATCCAGAGCTTGTTGTCGTAAATTGCCGCTCCGTGAGCCGATCGAGCTACGGGAGTTCTGAAATGAGGGAAAAAATTTCATTACGTCGGGCTTTGTTTGTTTTTTTTTTTTACTTTTCATATTCGCACGATGAGCTACGAATGTACACTCGGCGTTTGACTGTTCGGGTCAAACAGGTTCAGGGGAACCTGTTCAGGGGGGGGGGGGGAAGATCTTTAAGGTCTTTAAAATTTTAATTTTAATTTAAAATTAAAATTAAATTTAAAATCTTTAAAATCTTTAAAAATGTTACCATTTCAGACTAAATTTTCCTTCAATGTGCGATGAGCCTTTTATCTACCTTCCTGTAAAACTTTGGTAGGATTCGTAGTATCGTTTTTTTTGTGAGAAAAAAGAAATCGGAAAGTCGACGCGTTTCGTGAACTAATTTGCATTACTGCTAGGAAGAACTTTCGACCATTTTGCAATAAGTTTGTAAAATGTTACCGCCGAGCTCAAAAAATAAATACGTTTTGAGAGGCATTACCTGGATATTTTATGAAAATTTCCGAATTTTTGACTGTACAGTTTTTGGAATAGTGATAATTAAAGAGGCTCACAAATTTTCAGGAAAATAATGAAGCCCCGTACACGAAAAATAAAAAATTCGAAGAAATATTTGAAATATAAAATATATAGCGCCGAATCCTTTTTAAGCTGGTTCTTGCATCTTCGTCAAATCTAGATAAGCTGATGAAAATACGACGAAAGGAAAGGTTGAGGTTCCTGCAGCTTGATTGCAAAGTTTTAGATTCTTTCACCGTTTGGTTCCGCAGATACATATGCTCGTAAACTTTTCCAATTTAACACTGCGGGTATAGGCCCCAAAGCGACAAACGAAGCTTAGAGCGCTTGATCTTATCAAATTCTAATACTTAAAAACTGGATCAGCGAAGGAAACTTTGCTAAATCGATGCAATAAATATTATTGAAGATTCTGATGAAAACTCAAATTTATTCACCTTACCGTATAATTAAGGAAGGTTTCTACGTTGTTGGATCAAAAAATGTTTGATTTTACCAACCAACTTTTTATGCGAATGATATTAAATTTATAGAATTTTGATGTTTGGTGTGTTTACTGAGAGGTCTTTATTGAACATGATAATATCTTTTAAAGTTTGACAAAACATGGTATTGGAAGTGCCAGGAGTCACGTATGTCGGTGCGCCGGGTGACGATATTCTTTGCTTGCGGAAGTCCTAAATCCTGGACAGGTGATCCGAAGCCAAAAAATCAAACATATTTTTACTTTGTTTTTGTCTTATGAACAAAAAAGTGCAAAAATTTTTAGCAATAAACTAATCTTCCCCTTCGATCGCTCACAATTTTTTTTATTTTTCAATATTTCTTCTTCATTCTAGTTCAACTTGTACACAATATTGTACAAAGTAAAAATATGTTTGATTTTTTTGCTTCGGATCATCCGTCCAGAACTTTTGCGCGAGCGAAGAATATCATCGCCAGAGCACCGACATACGTGGGCCTAATACCACGTTTTGTCAAACTTTAATTATCATGTTCAATAAAGACAGCTTAGTAAACATACAAAATATCAAAATTCGGTAAATTTAATATTATTTGCATAAAAAATTGGGGAAAAATCGAAGACTTTTTAGCCCAACAAAGTAGAAACCTTCCTTAACTTTCAAAATATTTTCAATATTTTTCAAATCAGAAAAACTCTGCTCAAAGTACAGTACGGCAGTTTTCACGGAATTTCATGCTTGCGCATTGCAATTTGATAAATCTAATTACCGATCAAATCGCTGATTTTTTTTTGTCAAATTTAAGACATTTTTTTCTTAAATAATCGCTCATACTTGCAGATTAATTTTTTTTTTCATTTTTTAAATATTTATTTGCCACAATTTTGAGAATACAAAGTAGATGAAAATAGATTGGCACTAACTTTCCGATGAATTTCCACTCGGTCCACTGTCCGGTCTGAAATTTGTACTCGAAGAGATCATTCTTGTTGGTGAGATTGGAGTTGGAATGAATGTCGCCGGTGTATCCGCCAAAAACAAACATGGAGGAGTCATGAACGACGGCGGAATGATGATATCTTGGCGCCGGAGGAGCTCCCGTGGCGATGGCCCTGCCCCAGGATTTTTCCTTAGCGTCGAAGCGCAAAAGATCGTTCAGCATTCTTATGCCGTTGTCACCGCCGAATACGTAAATAGCATCCTTGTAGGCGACCACCGTGTGCTTGCTACGTCTTAAGATACGCGAAACGATTGTTTTCTAATGAAACTTTACGAACAAAAAAATCCCGGAATTTTCAATTTTTCATTATCCACCGACGACGTTAGGTTTTTTTTTTTTTTTTTTTTTTTTTTTCTTACCTTGCCCCAACAAATTCGTCGCACTCCGGCATACGTTGCCATCTGTGCACAGTCTCGAACGGACCAAAATCCAGGGTGAGACATTCGGCGGTGGCCATACTATCGATTCTGGAAATCATGAATTTCGAACGTCCACTAGGCTTGACAATGATGATGATGATGCATCATACGTTATTGTTTTTGGAGCTCTCGGACGATCGTCGTACACCGCAGTGGTCTGAAAATATTCAATTGATTAAGCCCGCGGGATTTAATCGATTAATAAAAATTAATTGCATGAATAAATAATTGAATGATCGTGGTTACCTGAATAAAAAATCAAGTTCAGACGATGCTTGACAACGTTCGCCCGATTATTTTCCGTAGAATATCCCAAGTTGTCGGAAAATAATTATAAATCTGACATATTTTCAATTTTCGTGTGAGATATGACCACATAACACGAGATTCGGATAAGAAGTGCTCAAGCCATGAGAAAGTCACACGAGTCATCCACGAGGATCCTCGCTGCTTTTTTCTCCCGCACAGGGGAGCCACTGTTTCTGGTAGTTTTTCGCGCCAACTTCAACGTAAAAATATATCACCGATATATCGCGCATGCGATAATGAGTGGCGAAAAATACGAAAAGTGGACTGTCGACCAATTAAAAATAGAGATTCGTTCTCGGGGAGGAATATTAATGAAAAAAAAAGGATTTACAAGTTTCGTAAGGAAAAATATCATAAAAAATGAGGTTATATCAATTCAGTTTTAGATTTACAACTGTTATTTTTTTGAGATTGATTTTTTATCATCGGAATAATAATTTTCGTACAGCAAGTACAGAAATCGCTAGTTTTATTTTTTCTTCGTCTGGGAAATCTATATGCATTCCTTTGTCCAGCTTCAAAGTCCAGCCCTAAAACGAATACTCAAAATATCATCGTTATTCGTTAATTGCTATTCGTTAATTATTATTATTTACGATAATTATCATGAAATTTCGAATTAATTGATTTTAAAAAATAATAATAATAATTAAAATAATTCGAACCCAGGAAAATATCAAAGAAGAGGAAGTAATAAAAATAATTATTTAAAATATCATCGTTATCATTGATTATTCGTTAATTATTATTATTTATGATAATTATCATGAAATTTAGAATTAATTGATTTAAAAAAATGATAATAACAGTTACAATAATTCGAACTCGGGCAAATGTCAAAGAAGAGAAAGGAAGAGGTATATAATCGTTCACTCATACATACATAATGTATATAAATATATATAATGTTAAATATTATATATTTTGTCATTTTTATATATGTATGAATAAAACGAATAATTGACTGATTAAATTTGGAGCCATTTAATTTTCGTAAAATTTTTGAATCGCACAAATTTTCGCGCCATCTACTACGCGGTGCACCCGCGAAAATGATAAAATTCGAAAAATTGCGTTTCGGGCGCAATATAAGTTCACGATAATATAAATTTTATTATCTTATTAATAACTAACGCTTTTTTATGTTATTTGAAAATGTACGATAATTTTTCGTCAGGTACGATAATCTTACGCCCCTGGTACGATCAGGGCCATCTTCCAGGTTGCCAACACTGAATAGTCCTTATGTTCATTCGGAGTGTATCAATATATCTCCGAGCCGTTAAAAAATACACGTTCTCACGAGAACAGACAACCGTTTTTATTTCTTAGAATCTCGTGAATGTGTATAGAGGCTGTGTGGATCTCTCGACATTGGTTCGCAGCGGAAACATTCATTTTTCTTTTAACTTTCCATTTTTATTATTAACACTCGTGAATTATATGAATCTTGCGTGAGTGTATGTGCGTGCGGCTACATTAGCCAACTGTACTATAGTCTGTCGCGGATTTGATAGCCAGTAGATTTATGTGTTGTGATAGTCAGAGGGTGCATGCCGAACAACAAATAAACTAAAAGAAAAATAAAAAAAAAAGACTTCGGCTAGACGCAACCCAGCAGTGTTTTTTTTCCCACTCATCGAGACTTTTGTTCAAAGTGAGTTTCATTCGATTTTTTTCATTATCCCTATCGTCAAGTATCTCGGATCAATTATTTCTGTTTCGCACAAATCCTCGATAATCCGAGCTGTCATGCCTGACCACATATATATGTATCATATATATTTTGTTTCGCAATTGGGTCACGTATATTTAGGGGCACGCGTCATTCCGCTGGCTCGTATAAACGCCATGCAGATGCGTTTTTCCCTTTCTTCGTCTCGTATTTTTTTTTTTTTTTTTTTTTTTCACCGCAAGTCCAATTCCTAAAAATATGTGATAAAAAAAATGTTTAATTACGATATTTTTGAGATTTTTTGTACCTTTATTCTCGATCTATGAGTATTACTATCCTGCTCAAGCGGCCTTGAAAATGTTGCAAACTAAATTTCAACCTTTCTGGTAGAATTTTTCCGTTACAGAATTTTTAAAATTAATTTTCAAAACTATTATCGTTATTATTATTAATATTTATTTTAAGAATAATTTATTTACTCCAATTCGTAAATTATTGTCTTTCATTCAAATCGCAGAGATAATGCAGCCTCTTGGATATAAGGGAGGATTAACGATTTTTATTGGGCCGATATGATTTATTCGATTATCAATTTGCAATTAATTTCATCATTGGTGATTTTACGGCCGTGATATTAAAAATCGCTGTTACGAGCGAATGATGACATTTTGCATGATTTAATGCGATAGAAGGCCTTGCAACATGTACAAAAATGGACCTCCGCCTTCATACGACGAGCCCCCGCCATCCGCACCACCCAGTTACTTCCAGAGCGTGGGTGGAGTACCACCGGCCAGTCCGTTCACACCCGCAGAAATATGTAAATTTTCGTACATGTATATTTTTTATAAATATTATTTCGTTGTAGAGATACTTGAATGTAAATTCAATACTTGAATAGAGAACTTGCATGTAAACGACTTACTCCTTTTTTTATCATTCTGTCATGGTTAAATATTTTCCGAAGTTCATAATTCATTCATTTCTTTGAGCCAAATAAATTATTACTTCTTAATGTAGAGGCCTAAAAAAAAATGATTTTTGGTGATTTTTTTTTGTAAGGAATGAAAAAACTGACCTTCTTGAAAATTTTATTGTACCTCAACACGCATTTAAAGGGTATAAAAAAAAAAAAATTATTAACTAATTGTCGCAAAATTTCGGAGTATTAAATTGACCATAGAAGCGCCTCACTGCTGGAGTCTCGAACCGGCGGGAAAGATGGTGCGCTTGATTCATATCTGGAACGCAAAAACCACAATTATTTTTAATTGACATATATTTTTATTGTCGATGAACCAAAAAAAAGCCAGAAAAAACCGTGAAACCATGATAATTTTCGAGCTTGAACAAAAAAAAATTACGATTTTTACAATTTTTTTCTTCGTGCAATAAAAATAATATAAAATGACTTTTTTTTATGAATGTTTTTAGTTCATTCCAAATTACATCATTTCAAATTACAGCGTGTGCTGTAATTTGAAGAAAAAAAATTTAATCAAGTAATCAAAGCAGCATCCGCAAATTTGCCAAGAATAGATTTTGAGATGTTCCTGAGGCGAATAAAGTTTTTTTCTGGTGCCGATACAGTTGTGTTTTTGCAACACGCTACAAAACAATATTTGTACACTTTCTTTGATTGCTCAGGTACATTAGTCATGCTTGAACCCTATTTACAGACTACATTTTTACGAATTATGAAGATTTTTTGGGCTTTAAGAATGATTGGCTGCTTGAATTTCTTAATTTTACCGCTAGAGGCGTTGCTGTACTGGGGTGTTGTGACGTCACTGTCACGTGATACACGCTTGAAATGCAACTCAATTTTCAAGCTGGTATAATTAATTTAATAAATGACGAGTAACTGAAAAAACCTATGCAAATATTGTTTTTCAATAATTATCTTCTCAATAATTAAAAAGTTGAAAATAATGCGAGTTCTCTATTGCCGCGATTTTAATTCGAATCATATGGAAACCACCAGTTTGCGAGCTAACATGATTATCGCTTTACATAAGATACGGGAAAAAAATTGAACGTCGAAAAAATATTGGCAAATTTAGAATTGGGGGAATAAAATTGGAAACAGAGATGTTCGATACATGAAAATCCATGTGAAATTTATAATTGATTAAGTTTCGAATATTAATTCTTCCTTAATTGTTATCAATTATTAATTCCACTTTAATTTGTATTTTGAATTGAAATCAATTGATAATTCTACCGGAATGATTATATTCATCTCGAAATAAATTACGCACTCAATCCGAGAAATTAGCAATTAATTCTACAATAATTTTTTGCATATCCTCGAATAAAATATATATATATTTTTAAAAATTCAGACGCTAACGGGCCCACCATCGTAACGACGATAGTACCATTGGGACCGGGCCCGACTCACACAATTTGTCCCCAGTGCCATTCGGAAATTGACACGGCGACTAAAACAGAGCCTGGAATGATTGCGTATATTTCCGGAGTGGTAATCGCTCTTCTTGGGTCGGTACAAAAAAAAAAAAAAAAAAAAATTATTATTTCAGTAAAAACTCAAAACCTCAATTACGTCTAAATAAAAAAAAAAAAAAATGTATTTTTTACGTTTAAAACAGGTGTTTTATGGGCTGTTGTCTAATTCCATGCTGCATCGACGAGTGCATGGACGTTCATCACACTTGTCCAAATTGCAAAACTTATTTGGGACGTCACAGGAGATAATTCGTAATTGCCTTGCCCGGTGTCGCTGCGTCTCCGTCGTTGCAACGAGAGATATTCATTTCCTGCGCAGAGTTCCGTTCGCCTAACGGGAAAAAAAAAAAGAAAAACGAACCGCCCAACGAATCCAAATCAGCAGCTTTGTTTATCGATTTCGAAAAAAAAAAAAAAAAAAAAAAAAAAGAAAATCGATACAAGCTTTTCGTAAAAAAAAAAAAAAAAAAAAAAAAAAAACGAAAATTCAAACGTTTTCATTCAAACGTTACCATTTTGCTGCTTTATCGCAGCGATATGAAAACGATCAGACACGTATGACGCGTTATTTGAGCCACGAAAAGATTCCAGGAGAGTTATCAACGTTATCATGGCGCAACGACAAAAGAAAAACGGAAGGAGGAAGGAAAAAAAAAAATGAATCTCGCCTACTAATTCGAGCTTATATCTCGCCGGAAAATTGGCAGCTATATTTAACGCTTTCGTAATTTAGACATCGCATTTCTCGATTTTTTTTCTTCTTCGTAGCGTCGAAGAAAATCACTTTAATATCTCTAGGATGAAAAATTAATGTTGCCATCACTCCACGCGCCCTGAGCCGTGCTTTTTCTTTTAAGTTTATTTAACTTTAGGATTCTTCATCAACGAATTATTGCGCACAGGTGGTTTTTTTTTTTTTTTTTTTTTTTTTTTTTTTCCGACACTGCGCGATTTAGCAATATTTTTATGAATCTCAGTTTTTTTTTTTGCAACGACGAAACTCACGAATCAAAGTGCTGGATACAGATAACGGTATATATATTTATTAGGATGTTTAAAAAAAAAAAATTTGGATTTTTCATGCTCCCATCCCTCGAAACGAGTTTTGATGGGATAAAAAACATCCTCGCGAAGAGGGAGCTCTGTAGCTCAAGCGGAAGCCGCGCCGCTCATTGGACGTTTCTAATTGTAACAGCCAATTATAACGTCTACGACGAACTTTTTGGAAAGAAAAATTTGAGACCACGAGGATTGTGTTTCGAATTGAGAAAAATAAAATATTTCATTAAATGAAATTTTGTTTATTCCTAATTTCTAATTTTTTATAAAAAAAATTCTAAACAAATTTTACGTTGAACATTTTTTTCCGACTCCATCGTGGTATAAATAAAAATTTAGATCGATTTTATTCATAAAAATAATTTTGCGATTAAAAATTGTTTATTAATTGTCATAAAAAAATCGTATCTGGTGAATTTTTTTTTTTTTGCGATAAGTTTTTTTCTCGACTCAAATACGTACTCTTTATTTCTTTATTCTCTTGTTCTTTATTCTCTTGCTGAAATAGGAAATAATTAGTCTCAAATAATTATTCTCTCAAATAATTAGTCTCAAATAATTAGTCTCAGGGAAGATGGTATATAAGCAAATTTATTTACCTTTAAAAATTTTTTCGCTATGACTTTGCGCAAAAAAAAAACGCAAAATGTCATTTATTTATTTATTTTCGGTAAATATTGATGCCAACGACGCATTTTTACCACTCGGCATGCGTCTTTCGGTGGAAATCAGCGACTAAAAGTATATATATTGCGCTTGAACTCTTTTCTTAGTTAATAACGAATTAAATTCCGCGCTCAAAGCTACTTTTTTTTCAGCAATATCGTTTACAACTTTTTGATCATTGAAGGTTCTTTTTATTTGAAATACAATCCCCATGGTCTCAAATTTAACCTTCCAAAAAGTTCGTCATAGACGTTAATTTTGGCTGTTATAATTAGAAACGTCCAATGAGCGGCGGCTTCCACTTAAGCTACAGAGCTCCATCTTCGCGAGGATGTTTTTTTCCATCAAAACTCAAGTTTTAAGGGGTGGGAGCATGAAAAATCAAAATTTTTTTAAAATTTTGAAACACCCTAATATATATATAAGGGTGTTTAAAAAAAATTCGATTTTCCAACGAGCCACACCTAAAATATGTAGTTTAGGTAGAAAAAAAATGTATGTCAAAAGATGAGAATTTTAGGTTGGATGGAAGATCCGCCGAATTTGATTTCTCATTTTTTCCCCCTCCTTATCGAATTCATGATAAATAATTGCTGGTAAAAATTTTGTTCTTGTCCTCACAGCTGCCAGAGGATTAAGGCGTCTTAAATAAGATTCTCTTAGAATTTCATAATTCTAATTCATGCTTAAATTGGGTCCCAAACGGATTTTCACTTTGTTATTTCACTATTTTTCAAAACTATCGTTCGTAATAAGTGAAAAAAAAAAAAACCGTTTGCGTTATGGGTATAACTTTAAAAATTGAATGGAATCTTAAATAAACTTCTGTTGAAAAATGAACTTGGTAACTGAAGTTCCTTTGCTTTTTTATTTGTTTCGAGTAGCAATGAAATTAAATTACAAATGGTTGTAGTCGAAGAGGCTGATCGTGTAAGACAGTGCTTGATAAAGATATGAGTGATTTGATGACTAAAAAATCACAGTTTTTGTTTAATCAGTATAATTTGCCTTACGATTTTCTTCACGCAAGTCCAAAGTCGTGTAAAGCAGAGACAACTCGTATCAAATGTATGAAAATTTTACAGGGTTTGAGAATAGTTAACGATACTGCCGAAAGAGCAGTTCCTTTGGCCCCGGTTTTAAATTTATTATTGACAAAAGACGAAAATCAACGGCAATACATTTTGCAAGTTGTCAAATTTTATCTTCAGCGGTATCCCAATTGTCAAAAGCAAGAGCATCACTATTGCCAACAAATGCCACTGGATAAAAAAATTAATTTAATTCTAAAAGTGAAATTTGAGTAATACATGTTTTTGTGTGTTTTGATTGAAGAATAATCAGAAAATTCGTCAGATTAAAATTCTAAGAGCATCTTATTTAAGACACAAACTGATCCTCTGGCAGCTGTGAGCGCAAAAAAAAAATTTTTTCACCAGCAATTATTAATCATAAATTCGGTAAAAAGAAAAAAAAATGAAAAATCAAACGCGGCGGATCTTCCACTCGACCTTAAATTCTCATGTTTTGACATACATTTTTTTTTCTACCTAAACTGACTATTTCAGGTGTGGCCCGTTGGAAAATCGATTTTTTTTTTTAACACCCTAGTATATATAATTTATATTTATATTTATATATATCTAATATATATATTTATAATATATATATATGTATATTTTTTTAAAGGAGGAATGGTAACACATTCCAGCAAATTTTTCATTTGCTCCAGGTATTCTTCATCCCATGTGACTTTTATTAAGATTTTATCTTCTTCAGCGTTAAACACGAGTCAATTTTGGACTGTCGGTACACGAATCTCGATAAGATCAAATAATAATTAACAAGGATGCATATTGGTATTTTTGTTGCGGGTGCCTTGATGAGAATCGTAAAAAAAAAAGAAAAAAGAGCAATAGTACAACACGTGCCTTATCTACAAATATTAAAATAAAAAAAGTAATTATCAGTATAGAAAGTGTAACGGATTCAATGAAATTTTTAACCCGAACTTCTGTATAAGCTTGAGATATAATTATTTAATATTTTTTTTTTCGCGAGCTATACAGTTAATCATAATAATAACATATATTTATTAATTAAGTTATGATACGGTAGCTATGTAGTTGTGTACTGGTCAAATGAGTGCTAAATTTGAAAAAAAAAAATCAATGTTTTTTTTTTCAAACTTCTATTCATCAATCGACGGTAATGAGGTCCGAAAACCACGAATGGCTAATTATTTGCAAATTCTGCCACGAAAATAATGACAATTTTTTAAACTTTTCGTGTTATTTGAATTTTTCCCGATGATTTATCGATTACGATTATCGATCATAACGATATCGCAATGGATAAACCCAGTTTTGTACAAAAATGAGAACGTTTGAATTTTTTTGTTTTTAAATTTAGCGCTCATTTGACTAGCGCGTACTTCTGGGAGGTCCTCAATTTGAATTTTTCGAACACACCCAAGCACACAGAGAAGTATAAATGCAACAATTGTACCGGAATTAAAAAAAAAACTCCTTTCTACATATACATATATTTATGTTTCAACAAAACTTGTCGATTGTTACTAAAATTTTTAGAAAATATATACGTTATGACAACAGGATCTCGTAATTTTTTTTTTAATACGCAGTTTTTATTTATCAATTGCGTGATTTATGTACCGGAAGTGCAGTGTACAATCTGGTGGCGATTTACGAACTTCGAACCATCTGTCATCGTCGTAAAGTGCTCTGAAATAGCAATTTTTATTAATTATGTGTTTTTTTATAACTCGACTGAAATTTAATCAAAATAACCGTTGACGAATATATTGCCAAAAATGTGAATTACGTGAATATCATTCACGAAGATACAAAGAACGAGTGACCATAACCTCGAAAAATGTGAGAAAAAACAGTTTGAAGAATAAAAAAAGTTCTTTTTTTTTCCCCTTCCGATGAGTTACGAGTTATTTACAATTTATCATTGAATTATCTTTCTCGTCTCTCGATCTCCAGATTTTTATAGGATAATTGAAATTAGGGGGGGGGGGAGAAAAGAAAATGTGGCGAAGCTCGAAATTCTGGTCTGCGATAAATTCGAGGCAGCCGGAATGGTTTTTAAGCTCTTCCCGAGATCTCGGCACAAATTCAGGTAATCATTTGGTGGAGGATTCCAGCGCTAAGCTTCCCGAAGAGGCCAAAGTAATTATATGCGGAGGAGGTGTTATGGGAGCGGCGGTGGCTTATCATCTCGCTCTCATGGGACTAGGTCCTCGGACGGTGATCGTTGAGAGCTGCAGGCAAGTTTTCGAATTTTTACGACTCATTTTTCATCCCAGAAAGCTTTTTTCTTTTAATAAATAAATAAAAAATTCGAGACTCTCATGCCGCGGAAGGAAAAATTGATTCTGCTGCAAAAATAAATTTTTTGAGAATTTATCAAAAAAACACGACTAGATTTTCAATATTTAATGAAATTTGAGAATCTTCACTTTATTTACATTATTATTAATAATTATTTATTATAATCATGAATTATTATTATTATTACTATTAATCGTTATTGTTATTATTAATTATTATAAAGATCTCTGTAAAGATAAAGAAAATGGTAAATCAGGAATTTTAAACCGATCGCATAACAAAATTCTATATTTAGATAAACGATTATATTTCACTCTCTCTCTCTCTCTCTGCCTTTCTACTTCTCCTACCTAGACTGATATCGCGATAATATTTAACAAAATATTTACCTTACTTCCCAAATAATTCCAAAAGATATTTTAATTTAATTTTTTTTTTTTGCTACTTCAACTGTCCTCCAGCTAGAGTAGAAAAAAAAAATTCCTCATCATTGACCCGAATAATGGCTTATAATGATACAAGTAAAGTCGTCTTACAAAGCGCCCTCTATCGCTGATTTATTTTCGACGATTGCTCATTTAGGATTTTCGGAAGGCTGCTTTTTTTTTCCCCTCGGATAAAAAAAAAAAAAGAGCTTAGAGCGCCTTTCCCCGAATCGATAGGATTGTTTAGATATATCATGTATATTTAATCAGAGTCGGGGGTGGATCTACTTGGCATGCTTCGGGCCTCGTCGGCGCATTCAAGCCGACTCTCGCCCAGGTGAAACTTGCCCAATACAGTATAGCTCTCTACAAGGAGCTCGAGAGAAAAGGTTTGTCCACCGGTTGGAAACAATGCGGCAGTCTTTCGCTCGCTCGAACGAGAGATCGTATGACGACTTTTCGGAGAATGAAAGCGCAATCTGTGTGAGAATACAAAATTTTCAATGCGAAACGTCGTAAAAACAAAATTTTTGTATAAAATTTATTCTTAAAATATTGATCAAGCTCTCGCGAGATCGATTGTCATCTCGTCACACCCGAGGAAGCCCACAAATTGTGTCCGTTACTGCGAATCGATGATCTCATCGGCGGTATATGGATTCCCGGGGACGGAGTTGCCGATCCTTATAAAACTTGCCTGGCGTTTATGAGCGAGGCGCAAAGCCACGGTATTTATTATAATAGAGAAAAAAAAAAAAATTACCATCATTCGTGCAATCGCATATTTGCGCGAAAATAAATTATTTTATTAATTCTTGAATGTTAAAAACATGCAAAAAATTTGTTTCTTAAAAAAAAAAAAAAAATTTTATTTCGCAATACCAGCAATCCGTAGGGATTTCAATAATTCTTCACGATTCCAGGCGTTAGGATATACGAAAATTGCAATGTAACGAAAATAATAACTCGCGAAGATCGTGTCGCGGCCGTGGAAACTTCACGTGGACGAATGGATTGCGAGCATTTCGTCAATGGAGCGGGATTTTGGGCGAGAAACGTCGGAAAATTAAGTGAGCCGTATGTCAAAGTTAGTGATTTTGTTGACAAATTTTTTTTTTTTTTTCACAAAATTATTCGATTCCCTCTGGGTTTTCCGTTCTTTTTTTTTTTTTTTTTTTTCATCCATCTCTTTGAATTTTTCAGGTTCCTCTTCATCCGGTGGAGCATTACTACTTGCATACGAAAAAAATCGAGGATTTGGATCCGATGACCCCGGTCATACGAGATCCGGATGGTTACATATATTTTCGTGAAAATGACGGACGTTTGATTGCCGGTGGATTCGAGCCTGTCGCTAAACCGGCATTCGACGATGGAACAATACCCGGTTAGCGACCAATTTATAAATTTGGCAAAAAAAAAGCAAAATGAGATTTCTTGAATGAAAAACGTGAAAATTGTTATTTTTTTTTTTTTCTTAGAAAATATCGCCGAGAGAAATTTACCCGAGGATTGGGATCAATTTCACGTATTGCTCGAGCAAATGCTTCACAGAATTCCGAAACTCGGCGATGCTCGGCTCGAACGTCTGTGCAACGGTCCCGAAGCATTTTCACCCGATTGCAAGTGGATCGTCGGCGAAGCACCGGAAATACGAAATTATTACATAGCCGCTGGAATGAAAACCGTAATTCACTGATAAAATTAATCAAACGACGATATTTCGTACCAAAAATCGCAAATTTGCCTTTTTTTTGTCTTCAAACTCACTCAAAATCTTCTGCTAAAAAATTTGATTAATTATTTTTCCTTCGTTCTAGAATTGAAAAAAAAAAAAAATCTTGAAAAATAAATTTATAATATTTTATCTTAATTTATAATTTATAACGTTTTTTTTTTTTCGTGCCAACTGGAAAAATAATCATTCACATATTATGGGATTGCAGTCAAAATATTTTTTGTCGAGTACATCAATTTTCTGAAATAATTTATGACGAACGAAATGTAGGGAAAAAAATGTAAATGATAAAATTAAAAAAAAAAAAACAAAAACATTCTCGTGAAATTTTTGTTTTTTTTTTCTCAGGTCGGCGTATCCGCGGCTGGAGGAGTCGGTCGAGCAACCGCCGAGCTAATTGTGAACGGTTCGACGTCTTTGGACATGTACGAATTGGACGTTTCGCGATTTCTCGGTTTGCACAATAATCGCGAATTTTTACGCGACAGATCGCGAGAAGTACCGAGCATCCATTACGCGTTGCAATATCCGCATCTGGAATTCACGAGCGGTAGAAATTTGCGAATGTCACCGATCTATCCGAAGCTCAAAGAGGCCGGTGCGATTTTTGGCCAGGTCATGGGATACGAGAGGCCCACGTGGTTTCAGTCGGACGACGAGTGCGGTAAATGAGAAAAAAAATATGAAAAAAACAAAAAATCGATTTAACGAAGAAATTTGGAAATTTTTAGGTGAAAATTTGATGCAAAACGAAAATTCAATCAAACGCTAGATCTGAATCCGGTCGAGGGATCTCAAAAATACAAAATCGCTCGGACTAACACTTTCGCTAAGCCTCCCTGGTTCGATCCCGTTGCCGATGAATACGCGGCGTGCCGAGAAACCGTTGGCCTCAGCGATTATTCCTCGTTCACGAAAATCGATCTGTTGGTAAGTTCAATTCACATTTTCATGCCCAAAAAGTACGAATTTTAAGAGAAAAGATTTACAATTTATTTATTTATTTATTTATTTATTTATTTAGATAGAAATTGTCCTAGTTCAATGCAATTTCAGGGTGGCCACGGTCAGGAAAAATCTGGAAATGTCAGAGAATTTTTAATTGTTCAGGCAAACAGGGAAATTTTCATTTGGTCAGGGAAAAATTTTTAAATTACAAAAATTAAAATTCGAACTCTTCGATCAATCAGGATAAACGGTGATTGTTCTTAAAAATTTTTTATTTGTATCCACATCCATCACCTTGCGTTGACTTGAAATATTTTTTTTTACTTTTATTGACTTTATTCTTTTTTTTTGTTTTTGTTTTTTGACGTCTTCATGTCGAATTTTTGGGCTTCAGGAAAATTTCCGATCGCTCGGTGGCTGAAAAGCGTGAGAAAGACGAAAAAAATACAACAAATTCTTCAATTTTTGCCCATTTTTTTTTTGAAAATCTGAAAATAACGAAATTTAAAATGCCCGTTACTTTGCTCCGAATGGACGGATTTGGATTTATCGGGGATGTTTTGAAAAGCCCAAGAGTAGACTTGGAAAATTCCGTTTGATTCATGGAGCGATCTTAAATTTTTTTTGTATTCAAAAAAGGACTTTGAAAATCGGCGAATTTGAGTGCAAATGAAAAAATTGACAAAAATCGATGGTCCAACTGTGAAAATTTGTAAAAAAATCGAAAAAAAAAAATCGTAACTCGATGAACCAGGTGGCATTTTAAACCCGAAATGATTGCGAAGAGAATAAAGTTTTATCTCCTTCGGGAAGCGAAATTACAGCGAATCTGATGGACCCATTCGATTTTCGCAAAATTTCAAAAAAAATCTTGCAGTTTCGAAATTTCATATAGGACCCTGTATCGATGTATTTTCTTCCGCTGATGATGAATTTTTTAGGCATTCTCCTTAAAACTCAAAAATTTCATTTCAAAACGTCAAACATATTTTTTTTTTCCCCGAAAATTGAAATAAAAAATTACATCCCATAAAGTTTAATTAAAATTCATATGGCTTATATAGATTTTGAATAAATCACAACTTTTCCGATATTATCGATAAATAAAAAATCAAATTAATATTTAAAAAAAAACATTGATTGATTAACCCGATAAGCTCCTGTTCTATTCAGATTTCATTGTCAGTCAGGCAAAGTTGGGTATTTTTTCAGCGGAAAGTCAGGGAATTTTTTTGCTTTTTTTTTTGTGGCCACTCTGAATTTTCCGGAGTGTGAATTTTCGTTTTTAATGATTTAACGATTCACGATTTTTCAAAGATTTAATTCAAGTAGGCACATCCATTTTTTTTTTTTCAATTACAGCAATTTTTTTTTCTAATGTACGAAATTTCACGTTGAAAAATTATGAAAATTATCAAGTTTATCGGAAATATTGTTTTGCCCGAGTATAATTGAATTGAAAAAACAAAAGTATTGCATCGTTGATTGCTAATGATTTTTTTTGGGACAATTGACGTTATTTTTACAGTCAAAGGGTACGGAAGTGGTGGATCTTTTGCAATATTTGTGCTCCAACGACGTCGATGTACCGGTAGGTAGTATAATTCACACGGGAATGCAAAATTCACGAGGAGGCTACGAAAATGATTGCAGCTTAGCGAGAATCGCTGTTAATCAGTGAGTAATTTTTTTTTTTTTTTTCTAATCAATTTAAAAAGCTTACTCTTTCGGAGTCTCTCTTTTTTTTTTTTTACGATTAATTATGAT
Organism: Rhorus exstirpatorius; assembly: GCA_963564615.1. Lineage (NCBI taxonomy): Eukaryota > Metazoa > Arthropoda > Insecta > Hymenoptera > Ichneumonidae > Rhorus > Rhorus exstirpatorius. The sequence continues at coordinate 33,552,983 of OY751317.1, forward strand.
TTTTAGTTACATGATGATAGCTCCGACGATACAGCAAACGCGCTGCAAGCACTGGATGAATCGTCACTCGCCGAAGCAGGGCTCGGTCGTCGTGTCCGATGTGACTTCGGCTTACACGGCAATTTGCATAATGGGACCGTCAACGAGGCCTTTGCTATCCGAACTCACCGACACCGATCTGTCACCCAAGAATTTTCCATTCTTCACATTCAAGGTAAATCATTCAGCAAATATTCGTTGATTTATCTATTTATTTGCAGGACATTCCATGGTTTTAGGAAATTTTAGAAAAATCTAAAAGAAAGATAAATTATAGAGAATAGCTAATTTAAAAAAAATTAATACCAATTTGTGACTATTTTTTTTTTTCGTTTTTTTTTTTTTTCAGGAATTGGACGTTGGACTGGCCAATGGAATTCGCACGATGAACTTGACGCACACCGGAGAACTGGGATACGTTCTTTACATACCGAACGAGGTGCGAATCCGCAAAAAAAAAAAAAAAAAAAAAAAAAAAAAAAATACAAGTATTGACGAATTTCACAATAATTCGTATTTTTCGTTTCAGTTTGCTCTTCACGTTTATACGAGGCTCGTAGAAGTCGGTGCTAAATACGGCATGAGGCACGCTGGTTATTACGCCACCCGGGCACTGCGAGTCGAAAAATTTTACGCTTTTTGGGGTCAAGATTTGGACACGTTTACGACACCCCTGGAATGCGGACGTTCGTGGAGGGTTAAATTTCACGTGAGATTTGATTCAAATTTGTAAAAAAAAAAAACAAAAAAAAAAAGATTTTTTCAAGCCCGATATTAATTTCTATTTTTTTTTTTTTCATTAATTTTTCCTTTTACTCAAAAAAATTTTCATTTTCTTCAGATTTATATATATTTTTTTAAATTTAATTTTCATCGATTTCCCCTCCGGCTAAGATTTATTCATTTTTTTTTTTTTTTTAATCGCAGAAAGACATTGACTTTATCGGACGCGAGGCTCTGCTGAGGCAGCGCGAGGAAGGCGTAAAACGTAAATACGTTCAGTTATTGCTGAACGATCACGATCCCGAAATCGATCTGTGGTGCTGGGGAGGCGAGCCGATATATCGCAATGGTCGTTATTGCGGTATGACCACGACCACGGGCTACGGATTCACGTTCAAGAAACAGGCGAGTTGCATAAAAACTGTTGTTTATTTATTTATTTCATAAAATTTATGGAAAAAAAAATTTGATTTTTTTTTTTTTTTTTTTTTTTTTTTTTTTTTTTTTTTTTTTTTTTTGCATTTTATGCCCCCTCGGCGCAGGTGTGTCTCGGCTTTGTTCAAAATTTCGATGAGAAAGGCGAGGAACGAGAAGTCACGAACGATTACATCCTATCGGGTGATTACGAGGTCGACGTTGCCGGAATAAAATATCACGCAAAGTGTCATCTTCACAGTCCAAATTTACCAACGAAATATCCGGACAAAGAGCGCGACGCTTATCACGCTACGCGCGATCATCTGAATACGTGAATAAAATTTTCTTTGTTTTGTTTTTCTTTTTTTCTCGGACGATCTTCCATTTCTGTACAAACGCTGTATATACAACAAATAAATATTGATTAAGAAAAATAAAAAAATAAAAAAAACCCCCTGATAACTATTTAACAGCGCAGTTTTTTTTTGGAGCGTTTGGCAAAGTTGGTACACGATGAATCTTGAATCACGAGTACCCGATGTGAGAAAAAAAATTATTCCAGAATTTTCCTACCCTCAAAAACTACCCCCAAATGATAAAAAAAAACAACCCCAATCGCTTTAGAACATCTTAATTTCATTTTCCATCGTTCATTTCTGACAGAAATTGAGGAAAAGTCATTCCAGAACACGTAGTGGGATTTCTGAAGAACTTACGGATCAATCAACCCTTATGAACTACCTCTCAATTGAGAAATTCGACCCCCAATGGATAAAATGTTATAATCTCATTTTATGTTATTTTATCCTGATCTGAATCGAAATATGAGTGTTCCAGAATACACGAGAATATTCTGAAGAACTTACGGATAATTCCAACCCTTATGAACGACCCTTCGGTTGGGAAAAATTCACCCGCAACGCATCAAAGCGTCGTTACTCATTTCCTATTATTTCATTCTAATCCAAATCGGAATATGAGTATCCTGTAACGTGTGAATATATTTTGAGGAACTTACGGATCATTTTGACCATTATTAACTGCCCCTCAATTGAGAAAATATCATCATCGATGCGAAAACCTGCCCCTGATATAATTGAAGAGTCGATACACATTGGACGGGCACCACCATTTTCCATCTGAATATGCACACAACGTTCGAAAAGCATCCTGACCTCACTAATGACACTTGATTTCGAGGTGAATCACAACTTTTAGGGGTAATTTTCGATGTTTTGTTACTGTTGGGGGGGTAGTTTACGATTCAGATTTTCTTGCTACAAATTTTTCATGTTTTTTCAAAAATTCATATGAACTGAGCATCAATAAAAGTGCATTTTCAGGCCCTAGAGGCGATTTTTGATGTTTCGTTACTGTTAGGGGTAGTTTTTGATTCGAATGTTCTTGATACACATTTTCCATGCGTTTTCGAAAATATATATGAACTGAACATCAATGAAAGTGCATTTTTGGACGTGTCAACATTTCTAGGGGTGGTTTTCGATGTTTCGTTACTGTCAGGGGTAGTTTTCCATTCGGATATTCTTGCTACAAATTTTTGCATGCGTTTTAAAAAATATTTATGAACTGAACATCAATGAAAGTGCATTTTTAGGCGTGTCAAAATTTCTAGGGGTGGTTTTCGATGTTTCGTTACTGTCAGGGGTAGTTTTCCATTCGGATATTCTTGCTAAAAATTTTTCATGAGTTTTAAAAAATATTTATAAACTGAACATCAATGAAAGTGCATTATTGGGCGTATTAACATTGCTAGGTGTGGTTATCGAAATTTTATTACTGTTAGGGGTGGTTTTTGGTTCGGACCTTTTTGCTAAAAATTTTCGAAGCTTATTTCATAGCGCATACTTGAGATCGCGACTCTAAAAAAAATTTTTCCCGAAAGTTATGCTCATTTCTCATTTTTTCGCAATTTTCGACAGGGTGTGTAAATCTAAAGGGCTGCAACCCTTGAGTTCATCGATTTTTTCCTGATTAGATGCATCCTTCATCTTCAAAGTGCGACCTCAACGATGCCGATATGTTCATTTATCTGAAAGTTACGATTTTTGAAAGTAGGCCGTTAAAGGGTTAACATGAAGATTTTGTGAGTTTAATGGGAATATTAATTTTATACTTGTGCCATTTTATTATCGATAGGTACATGAAATTCTGAAAAAAAAAAAAACGAACTAAAAGAAAAGATAGAGAAAGAAAAACCCGGAAATGTTTTTCCCCCCATTTCGTTAATACAATTTATACCGAACACCATTCGCTCGCTGAACACATTCGTCGGCGTTTACGCGGTCATGAACACTTTTTTTTTTTTACACCATAATACGTATTGCGTACGCTTTGTACTGGCATATATATATACTCGTAAATATATTTATTTTATCGTAAATGTATATATTTTTTTAAAAAACCGCGATCACGAGAATATAAGACCCAAAAATCAGGGCAATATACTTGAAAAAAAAAAAAAAAAAACAAAACAAAAAAGAAAAGATTATCATGAGACTTCATTAATTAACAGCTCTCTCTCTTTCTTCGCATTTTTCCTTTGTAATTTTTTTTTTTTTTTATACAGATGCAAGTGAGCTTATTAAAATATTAACATAGTTATTGTATTTCCTTTATGTTACTCGTTTTTTTTTCGCGAGATTTTTTTTTTTTTTTATAATCCACCTAGTTATACGATCGTTTAATATTTGTTCATCAAAAAAAAAAAAAAAGAAAAAAAAATAATGAAAATGTATTCAAAATTCATGGTATATAGTACACACCTATTCGTAGATCAACAACTTTTTACACGCAGTTTTTTTTTTCCCTTATTTACGAAATTTACTGTACACGAAAGAGTTTGTGGGGGGAGGGGGGGCTTGAGAGCTGGGGAAGGGGTGAAGAAAAAAAATGAAAAAAAAGCGTCTTATCACTCGGGTATCTCGGGCTCGGGCGTGGGCTGCACTTGCTTCTGGACCATGCACGAACGTGCCACTGACTCGAAGAGCCTGCAAAGTACAAGAAAAAAAGCATTAATTCACGTCTGTTCATTGATCTTGCGCGAAAAATCAATTTTTTTTTTTAAACCACTCCAATTTACTGTATTTATTTATACCCAACGCAATCAAATTCAATCCAAAATGAGGTCAATACCGAAATTTGTAAGAATGTCGAAATTTTCATGCCGACAGGTTCAAAATGTTCTGAAACGTCGAAAAAACTCATCACGTGTCTAATGGAATAAGGTCGCAAGTGCCATTAAACGACTTTTTCTCCATTGATAAAATCGGAAGGTCGTACATTCTTTTTTTTTTTTTCACGTATTTAGGTTTAGGTCACGTAAAAATATGGTCAAAAACGTTAAAATTGAAATTTGGCCACTTAAGACCAGAACGTCGTGAGTCCAGGCGTATAGGACCTTTCGGACCTATGCGAAGGAGGAATAATCACTTAAACTAATTCCAGAAGTTCGTAAGCGACATTGTACGATTTTCTGGCATTGGTAAAAGTAAAAAACGCGTAGAGAAAAGTTTGGAAAAACCTCCAAAATGAGTCATCGGCAGATACGACCCTATAGTTCTAATGTGAATTAAGATTTCATTAGACACGCGACATTTAGAAAAAAAATCTCCGGATGTGTGTGCCTTAGGGTGTTTCGAAAAATTTTTTATTTCGATTTTTCATGCTCCCACCCCTCAAAACTGGTAGAAAAAAAAACATCCTCGAGAAGAGGGAACTCTGTAGCTTAAGTGGAAACCGCCGCTCATTGAACGTTTCTAATTATAACAGGCAATTAACGTCTATGACGAACTTTTTGGAAGAAACAATTTCAGACCATGAGGATTGTATTTTGAATTAAAAAAAAAGAATTTCATTGAATGAATTTTTTTCCATTCCTAATTTCTAATTTTTTATAAAAAATTCTAAACAATTTAAAGTTGAACTTTTTTTTTCTGATACCATCGTGTTCTAAATAAAAATTTTAATCGATTTTATTCATGACAGTAATTTTTCAATTAAAAATTGTTTATAAATCGTCATAAACGATCTGTATGTGGTGAAATTTTTTTTTTTTACTCAAATACGCACTTCATGGTTCATTGTTCTCCTGCTGAAACCGGAAATCATTGGTCTCAGGGAAGATCGTATGCAAGCAAATTTATTCACCTTTAACCATTTTTCCGCTATGATTTTATCCGAAAAAAAATCGCAAAATGTCATTTATTTATTTATTTTCGGTAAAGACGCCTTTTTGCCACGTGGCATACACGTCTTTCGGTGGAAATCAGCGACTAAAAGTATATATTGCGCTTGATCTCTATCCTTGGTTAATAATGAATTAAATTCCGCGCACAAAGCTACTTTTTCGTTCAGCAATATCGTCTATAACTTTTAAATCATTAAAGATTCGTTTTATTTGAAATACATGGTCTCAAATTTTTCCTTCCAAAAAGTTCGTCATAGACGTTAATTGGCCATTATAATTAGAAACGTCAAATGAGCGGCGGCTTTCACTTAAACAGAGCTCCTTTTTCGCGAGGATGTTTTTTTCTATCAAAACTCAAGTTTTGAGGGGTTGGGAGCATGAAAAATCAAAAAAAAATTTTTTTTGCGCCTGTACGATGAAATCAGTATACGCGCTCTAACTTTCGTAAATTTCAAGTTATCGAGCCCAAACTTTCAACGCAAACGATCACGAGGACAAAAGAATGACCGGTATCGATTTTGGCTAGAATCTCTCGAGAGGTTCAAAATTTTAGAAATTTTTTTTCTCCCACTTTCGCAAATTTCCGGCTATCGAGCCTAAAAATCGTGCAAATTAGAATTTTCCACATTGTTTCATCTCGCTCGCAAGAACTTCCCGTGCGAGAAGGCCAAAATTGAAAAGTCGCAGCGCGAGCTTCGGCGAGCGAATGACAAATCAATGAGGAAGCAATGCGCAAATTTCTAATTCGGAGTATAAATGAAATTTTTTTATTTCAAAATCTGATAGTTTAGGAAAACATATTTAGTGCGTATTTTTTATTTTTTTTAAATTTGAATCAAAATTGCCGTTAATATAACGAATTGAAAAATATAACATTATGACATCGCACATGTTACGCTATATCTATATATTCCAAAATCCATGAAATTAAATTGCCTATACAGGGGGTGCATCTGTCATTTTTAACGAAAAATAAACAAATACGTCCTCATTATTTTTACTTGCTCTACATCATGAGCCCCAATGATTGAAAAAAAATAAATTTCATTCATACTCCTAATTCGCGCGTTTTTTTCATTTTTTTTTTTTTTTTTAAGGAGGTACGACTAGTATGAAGAATCCAACTGACGGACTTGAATTTTTTATATGTTTTTGCCGAATACTTTATGCGCCTATTGCCAAAATTTGAGCTATATTGACCGTTTAGTTTATTCGTAATAAAATTGCAAAGTCGAGCAGTTTGAGTTACTAAAGCACGTCGTCTTATGGAGACGGTTAACCGGAAGTGCTGTGATCACGGTTTTTCTGCTCACGTATCCAACTACACCCGTTGAAAAACTGAAACTTGATAGATTAGATATAATAGATATTGTAAAAAATTGAAAAATTACTCTTCACCGTGTAGTTCTGGCACTACATCATAAAAAAGTTTCAATTTCCGGTTGTAAATGGTCAGAACGATCAAATAGCACCCACAGACTTAGCAACGTCGCGAGTAACAGCTGATGGGTTTCGGCGAACATAACCTAGCTTTGTTTTGATATTAGCAACGAGGATAGAGTCATCTTCGTTGGTCACGTATACCAACTTATAGCATCGCCAATGCGACGTTGCCAAGTGTTTACTTCAAATTCCATCATGTTATTTATGGAGTTTTATTATTTATCACGTATCAATTATATGTATAATTATCATTCTGCCGATCGTATTAATTCTACTGAGGTAATTCAAGTCTATTTTAATAGGTTTTCGGCTGATTTTTAAAAATGTTTTTTAGTCCGTTTTTGTGGTAGACATGTCATTATTATTATGATGGAGACTACTATCGAGTCGTTGACAATCTAATTTTTTAGTTTTTATTAGTTCATGCGCAATAAATTAATCATTTACCACAAAATTTTTCACATTATAATCGATAATATGAATAATCAACGCAAATAAACATAAATCAGAAGAACTGTGGGTAAAATAAATTTAGACTTTTTTTTGACTCCAAAGAACTAGTCGTACCTCCTTAATCGAATAAAACATCGAAATACGTACTTTTCAATTTCGGAAGCGCAATGAACGAACTCGTGGGTCCAAAATTTGTAAGTTGGATTTTTTATAAGCTCGATGAACGTGATCAGAAGACCCCATGGATGCGGTCTATTGACGATCAAACGTTCGAGCAGTACTCTCGTTATTTGTTCCTGTATCGCCTCGGTATTCGCCTCGGCGAATAGATAAAGAAGAGTACAGCTGAAGTAATGCGTGTGACTGTTGGGATAGCGCAGCTGATTGGCGATGGCATTGAGAAATAGATAGCGTCCCTCGGTGTCGAGATCAACGGCGAGATTTTGAAAGATATCCATGTGAGCCGAGTGAGCTATCGTCGACATGTTAGGCGTGTGTCCTTTGCTTCGTATAAATGCGATTGCCTGAGTGCCAACGTAAAGCACGAGGGCATTCATCAGCGGTATGTTGTATCGCATTCCGGCTTCCTGGGATATCTGAAGATTGCTCCTGAGCTCCGAGAGAAAGGTGACCGGTGCTCGAGCTTTCAGATAAAGATCCAATTCTTTCTTGAAGCTTATCGGCTGTATCATCGAGGCAAAATTCGTCAGAACACGTGGCGCATGAGTAATTTCCTGAAGCATATCGACCTTGAGATTCGGCGTAAACGGATCGGGAAGTCTCATGGCGCGCGGAAATGCGCTGAGTATTAAATTTCTCATTTGTATGCAATTCGGTGGTATTACGTCGCAAAAACCATAATGATAATCGCAGAGAAACTCGGGAAAATCATGAAGCAAAACGAGCAATACCCGAAGAGTGCCCTTGTAGAGAAGGGTAACGGGCTTTGCGAGCTCGGCATTGCGAAGATAAGGCGCGAGATATTTGAAAAGATCGATCAGCAATTGAGCATACATTCCCCAGCATTTTTGCTGTGGCGTAATAGCCAGCATACGTCCGATGAATACGCGATGGGAAACGAGCTCGAGCCAGGCATAACAAAAGCCCGAAGCTTTGGCCGGTCTTAGGATATGAAGGGTGTGACAGAATGCCGTTAAAACTTGATAATTTACGGCCTCGAGAACGGGCTCGGGCGCGCAAAGCTCGAGAAACAACATTATGAAGATACGATGATATGGCAATTGTTGAAATTCCGTTCCTCTCATCTCGTGATCCTGTAGCAATACACCCGCCACGATACCCAATACTTTGTTCAAAAGATTTATCTTCGTGTGGGTATTCGACGTATCGCCGGAATGCTTGACGAGGAGGGCAACGAGACGCACGAAAGCATCGAGCGTGTGAAAGCATTTTGCGCGCACGACCGAGGGCGCTGAATTCGCCTCGGCCAATGCACGATAACAAAGATCAACGCACATTTGCGTGCTGAGCTTGAAGAATCTCGTTATGAGATCATCGGTTTTAAGTATACCGTGAATATTCATCTGATGAACGAACATACCGAATGCCTTTGTCGGATCGCGGGCGTGAGTCGAACTGTGATGCATCGTTACCCATTCGCGAAGCAGATACTCCGTTTTCTCCATCAGACCCGGCGGATCGTCAAAGTCACGTGCCTGTGTGAGGGGGCGGAAGAGAGAAAAGAAAGAGGAATGAATTATGAAAGGGGGAAAAAAAGAGTTTTCTGTAACGTTTGGGATCAAAGACAAAATCAAGCGCGTGATGCGGTTATCAAGAATTATTGAATTATAACAACGATAAAATAATGCTGGAAATTCGTCGATAAAACAGCTAAAAATATGCTTGCTGATCGGATATTGTTTTTTTAACTGTCTTTTTTAATTGTGTCTTAATTGATGAAAAATTGAAATTTTATTGCGAATTTTTTTGATTTCTTTAACCCTTTAACGACTGGTGGAAAAAATCGTTACTTCCGGAAAAATGAACATATCGACATCGCTGAGGTCGCATTTTGAGGATGAAGGATGCATCTAATCGTGAAAAATTCGGCGTACGCGAGGGTTGCACCCCTTGGGTTTTTTACGTCCTGTCGAAAAGTGCGAAAAAAATGAGAAATGAGCATAACTTTCGGGCAACATTTTTTTTAGAGACGCGATCTCAAGTATGCGCTTTGAAATAACATTTAAAATTTGTAGCTAAAAGGTCCGGACCAAAAACCACCCCTGACAGGAATAAAATATCGATAACCACTCCCCTAGCAATGATGATACACCCAAAAATGCACTTCTATTCATGTTCGGTTCATAAATATTTTCGAAAATGCATGGAAAATGTGTATAAAGAACATTCGAATCGAAAAACTACCCTTAACGGTAACAAAACATCGAAAACCGCCCCTAGAAGCGGTGATGCGCCTGAAAATGCACTTTTATTGACGTTCAGTTAATATAAATTTTTCGAAAAATCATGAAAAATTTGTAGCGAGAAAATCTGAATCGAAAACTACCCCTAACGGTAACAAAACATCGAAAAACTACCTCTAGAAGTTGCGATGCGCCTAAAAATCAACTGTCATTGTTGAGGTCGGGGTGCTTTTTGAACGTGAGTCCCCTTGCCTCTCACGAATCGGGATGCTTTTTGAACGGATATTTATATTCCGATTTGGATTAGGATGAAATAATAGGAAATGAGTTTTATGCGTTACGGGTGAATTTATCCTAACCGAAGGGTCGTTCATAAGGGTTTTAATTATCCCTAAATCCTTCGGAATATGCTCATGTGTTCTGGAAAACTCGTATTTCGATTTAAATCAGGAGAAAATAACAGAAAATGAGATAACATTTTATTCATTGGGGCGTGAATTTCTCTCAATTGAGGGGTAGTTCATAAAGGTCGATTGATCCGTAAGTTTTTTTTAAATCCCACTACGTGTTCTGGAATGACTTTTCCTCAATTTCTTGCAGAAACGAACGATATGAAATGAAATTAAGATGTTTTCAAACGATTGGGGTGGTTTTTTTCGTTTGGGGGCAGTTTTTCAGTTTTTGCGGGTAGAAAAATTCTGGAATAATTTTTTTTCTCACATCGGGTACTCATGAATTCAGATTCACCATGTACCAACTTTGTCAAACGCTCAAAAAAAAAAAAACTCAGCTGTTAAAGGGTTAAACGCCAGACCACAATTGTCTCGACTCTAAGAATTTCGAAAATTTTATCGTACTTTTCAATTATACTTGAAAAAAAAAAAAAACAAAAACAAAAACAAAAACAAAATGAATCAACGAATCCTCACTCTGACTTGAAGAATTCCCGAATGAATGTGAGCGGTGGGTCCGGCCGGTGCCCTGTCAGCGAGCATAGCGGGATCGTGCTGAGCCCGCAGCGATTCGATCAGACTGGTGAGTCTGAACAAAGAAATTCTGAAAACACATGGGACCA
>OY751317.1:33568723-33952538 GCA_963564615.1 Rhorus exstirpatorius
TTTTTGCGTCTTTCTCACTATTTTCAGGCACCAGGCGATCGGAAATTTTCCTAAAGCCCAAAATTCGATATGAAGACGTTAAAAAACAAAAACAAAAAAAAAAAAAAAACAAAAATATTTCAAGTCAACGAAAGTGCCTTGATGCGGATGCAAATCAAAATTTTTAAGAACAATCACCGTTCATCCCGGTTGACCGAAGAGTTCGAATTTTAATTTTCGTAATTTTAAAACTTTTTCCCAGACCAATTGAAAAATTCCCTCGACAATTCGAAATTCCCTGACATTTCTAGATTTTCCCTGAGCGCGGCCAAATTTAATTTTGAGTGGTTTTTTTTTTCCGCGACGAAACGAGGCTTTGATATTCTTACCGGACCGGCGAGTTTCGTCGGATTGAAGGGATCCAGGCCGGGATGTCTAAGTACACCGGGAGGAGGCTGTCGACTCATCGTTCCTTTGCTCAGCATCAGACTACAATTTTGCACCATCGTCATTATCGCTTCCGAGCACTCCGGTGAAACGCTCCTGAAAATTTTTTTTTTCGTCGGATTAGAAATTATACTTTCACGATATCCGCATCCAAGCAACAAAGTCAAAACTACAAGATACAATTTTCAAGTACAAAAATAATCAATAAAACTGCAGCCTGTGATAATTTTTTTGCCTCACGAAGAGAGCTTTGTTTTTCGTGAGAAAAAAAAAAAAAAAAACAACCGACAAAGAAAAAAACAAAAGCGTGTCAGAAAAATGCACCATGCTTGGAGAATTGGAAAATCCACTCGCTCCAAAATTGAAAAATTCACATTTTCCAAAATTGGAAAATCTTGCTCGTGGAAAAAGCTTCCGCAAAGGAGACAAAATAATGATTGAAATCGTGCCGATTTGCAATTTTTTTTTTTTTCTACATTAATTTTAGGTTCTCGCGAATTTACGTAATTATGGAACAAGGTGGGGGAGCGATGATCGAACGTACCCAGCGCATACTTGAAGACAGGCCAAAATCGTCGTCAATGTTTCCTGCGGAAGTTGACTGGCTTTTGGCACGGTAGGATCTTCCTTGATACCGGTACCCATAACCTGGGGGCATCTTCGTTGTAAAAATTTCACGCAAGCAGTGACGAAAACCTCGCCGTGATCGCGAATTTTGTCGGTAAGCCATTTCTCAAGCTTGAGATATTCCCGTCGCGATGCCAGACAGGCCAGATCAATGACGAACGGAAATGACTGAGCGTTGAGCAATGCCGAGAGAGCTTTGAGATCCTGTGCGACATCGAGGATACGCGATAAGCGTGTCTGATCGTGATCACCGCGAAGATACCACTCGGCCATTGCGTGCATTATCACGGATTTTATTTTTACGTTATTCGCGTGCCAGGCGTGATGAAGAATAACCGCGGAATTCGGATGATTGCCGAGGAATATCGGCATCAGGGCGCTGAGTAATTCCTGTCGTAAAATCGTGATCGGTGGATTTATCTGCAGCAATGCGAGAACCAAAACATCCGGGCAATGCTGACTCGGCCATTTGAAGATTTCTTGTACGGCGCCGTAAAGACCGCGCTCCGCCATGTGCAAAAGTAACTCGACGACGTTGAGGGAGCGCCAGGTTTGCGATTCTTTGCTGTCGCCTTCGGGCGCGGCTTTGAGAACGTCAACGGTCACCGAATGATACGGATAATCGGCGAAGCAAAATATATCGGGATTCTTCAATATTTGCTGTACGAGCGAGAATTGACCCTCGACATTGTCCCAGTGACGATAAAAAAGCTCAACCGGAAATACATCCAAGGGATAGCCCTGATGCTGAAGGCCAAGTCTCAGACCGGTTATCAGTAGATTCAAGCCCTGTCGATCTTTCACGATGAACTCGGCGTGATCCAATTTAACGATTACCTCGTTCCACAGGAGCGTCGATTGCTGCTTAACGAGCGAAGATAATTCTCGTTACGAAAGCGAGGCGGGGGATCGAGAATTGAGGGAGATTTGTTGGAAAATCAAATTTCTTTTTTTTTTTTTTCCATTGATATGCTCGAATAATAATGAACGGTAATGCCAACTTTTTTTTTTTTTTGGAGATTATTTGGAACCGAATTATTAAATTTCGATGCAGTGTAACTTGTTAAAGTTGTACGAATGGAAAAAAAAAAACATTTTGAATAGTTGCAACTTTTTTTTTTAAAGGCTGTAGGTAAATCTTAAATTATTATATTTGGAAAAAAAAAAGAACTGTGACTACAAATTTAAATTTATAAAATTATTTACAAAATTAGTCGACAATTTCATTGAAATTTACGGTAATAATGCAATATAGCGTGAAATAAGCCCATAAATAGTAATTAGATGGAAAAAAAATTTCGATACAAATGAAAAAATAAGATTTTTCGCGCTTTTTTTTTGTTAATTTTTTTTTCATACAACATGAAATGATTCAACTTACCATTTCTTTTAGAGTCTGCACGAAAACTTCGATGTTCCAAGTTGTCGCTGCGCCGCCGTCCAATGATTTGTCTTTATTGGCGTCCGAGCTGCCGGATGCGTTTGCCCAGAACGATTGCAAGCCGCCGGCGTCCTCGAGACCCGTGCAAGTCCGTGCCATGTGTGACAGTACGCGCGCCGCGCATATTGGCGATATTTCACGAGCACCGAGACCGGCGAGCGCCGAACGACATTCGTCGACGCTGCCCGTAAATCCATAGCCGAGCTCCATTATGAGCTCTACCAGAGAGCCGCTGTCCTGTAAATCGTAAAAAGGAAAAGTGTAAAAAAAAAAAAATAATAATAAATAATAAAATGCATACTTAGAATTTATTTTTCATATTTTATTTTCCATGCAATCTTTATTTTTCAAAGAATAATTGACTCGCTTCGATATCTCTTAATTTTGGTAAAGAAAAAAATAAAATGCATATTTAGAATTTATTTTTCATATTTTATTTTCCATAGAATCTTTATTTTTCAAAGAATAATTGACCCGCTTCGATATCCCTTAATTTTGGTAAAGAAAAAAAAAAATAATAATAATAATAAAATGCATATTTCGAATTTATTCTTCATATTTTATTTTCCATGGAATCTTTATTTTTCAAAGAATAATTGACTCGCTTCGATATCTCTTAATTTTGGTAAAGAAAAAATAAAATGCATATTTAGAATTTATTTTTCATATTTTATTTTCCATGGAATCTTTATTTTTCAAAGAATAATTGACTCGCTTCGATATCCCTTAATTTTGGTAAAGAAAAAAAAAAGCATATTTCCAAATAAAAAATAAACGACATTGCGCCAAAGTTATTATAGCGTCTGGTAATTTCATCGGTTCGTATTAGAATGAGACGTTTTTTTTTCTTTTTTTTTTCGTAATTTCGACTCACCAACGATGCCATGTTCAGTTCGGTGATAATTTTCTGAGATTCCCCGTCGCCTGGATACAATAGTGGTGCGAGCACCACCGGTACCAGTTCACGGGGAAAATCACGCCTTAGATTCTTGAGAAATTTTTCCTTCGCCTCGCTTGTGAGGCCAAAGTTATTGGGCTCGCGAAGAGCCTCGTAAAGCACGAGATGCAATATCTCGGGCGACGAATCGTGCAGTCCCTCTTCCTGCTGTTTATTCGTGCTCTCCGAGTTCGTATAATTCTTTATCAATTCGGGCAATTGTTTTTGTATAACATCGACGGCGAGCGATCTCGTATGCGTATTCTCGGAGTGCAACAGAGCTATCGCCAAAACGACCTCTTGGACGAGAGTCAAGCCGAGTACTCGACGAAAATTCAGAAAAAACTTTGGCGAAGGATTCAAAGTCTGCAACGTAACGATACATTGGCGTCGATTGAGATTTTAAGGCCGTCCTCTAGTTTCTCGAGTCGAAAAAATCGATTTTTTTTTTTTTCATAAATCACATCTACAACATGTGTAGAAAATGTGTGCCAAAGGATTATGTGTGCCTATTGTATGGTCCAGGCATAGCAGATTGACGGTGAGATGAAATTTTTAGTATAAATCACATGCGCGAACTTTCAAACGCGTTTTTCTCGAAACACCATTTTTCGAAACGGTAACCACGATATTTCAGAAACTATTGCACCGATCTTGTTCAAATTTATACAGCATCTTTAATATGTTATAAGCCAGCGATTGAACTAGGATTATCATGATTGCTTCGATAGTTTTTTTCGTACGAGCGAAAAACTTAAGAAAAAATGAGTAAAAAATAGAATGTAATTTTCAAAAGTGTATAAAAAAGTCAATTTTTGTAATTTAGAATTCACTCTAGTTCAATCGCTAGTCTTGAATATGAAGATTAAAATGCTGTTTGGTTTTTTGATTTCAGATAACCAGAACAGCCGCAATCTTGGTCACCGTCAAGCACCTCTTTTACTTGATGTCTTCCTGTCGGCCACTATAACTGCTATTCTATTATATATTTTGACTTCAAAAAATTTGTAAAGCTTATTTAAATGTTAATAAAGATTATGCAAAAATAATGAGATTGATTATTTCGATGCTTTGCCCGTAAAAAAATTATTGAAAAAGCCATAAAAAAAACAGCCGAGAAACTAGAGGACGGCCTTAAATGAAAACCACGTCGTATAAATATTCTCGAGTTTGATCTTTCATTTTGAAATGAAAATTGTTTACGGAAATACGTAATGCGCAATTTGAAAGTTTATATATATGTTTTTTTTTTTATTTTAGGATTTCAATTAAGGTTCGAGACTTTGTGGGCTTTTTTGGGAAAACTACATTTTTTTTTTACCAGAAATTAACGGAATTCACATTTTTAATCAGAATTTTTCGTCCAGTTATCATTTTTTTTTTTTTTTAATTCCCGTCACATCCCAAATTGTATCATTGATTATTTACTGTAAGTCTGATTATTTGCTTAAATTGATTATTTACTTAAAGTCATAAAGTAATTAATTATTTACTTAAAGTCTGTAACGTAACGATACATTGGCGTCGATTGAGAGTTTAAATGAAAACCACGTCGTATAAATATTCTCGAGTTTGATCTTTCATTTTGAAATGAAAATTGTTTACGGAAATACGTAATGCGCAATTTGAAAGTTTATATATTTATTTTATTTTTTTTTATTTTAGGATTTCAATGAAGGTTCGAGACTTTGTGGGCTTTTATGGGAAAACTACATTTTTTTTTACCAGAAATTAACGGAATTTAAATTTTTAATCAGAATTTTTCGTCCAGTTATAATTTTTTTTATTTCTTAATTACTGTTACATCCCAAATTGTATCATTGATTATTTACCGAGGACACGACGAAAATTCAGAAAAAACTTTGGCAAAGGATTCAAAGTCTGTAACATAACGATAGATTGCGTCGATTGGGAATTTAAACAAAAGACACGTCGAATGAATATTCTCGAATTTAATCTTTCATTTTGAATCTTTCATTTTGAAATGAAAATTGTTCACGAAATATGCAATGTGCAATTTTAAAGTTTATATTTTTATTTGTTTTTATTTTATGATTTCGATGAAAGTTCGAGACTTTGTAGGCTTCGTTGGGGGAAAACTAAATTTTTTTTTTTACCAGAAATTAACAAAATCTAAATTTTTAATCAGAATTTTTCGTCCGGTTGTCATTGTTTTGTTTTTTTTTTAATTCCTGTAACATGACAAATTGCATTATCGATAAAAATTGTATCGTTGATTATTTACCTTCTGACGATGCAGAGGATGATCGATGGAGTAACAAAGATTGGAGATTAGCGAAGGTTTGCCGAGTAGATTGGCGATCTCCTGTTTGAGGAGCTGAGCCTGATAATAATCTTTTGCGTTTATCTCGGGTGGCTCGCCTGTAGAAAAGTCGATGTACGAGAACAAACAGCGCAGCAAGTGTCTGTCCGCCTCCAGACCCTTCCACCGCACTAACTAAGACACAAATACAATCTTGAAGAGCCCGGAATTAATATCGCGCGCCCGCATCATCTATTTTTCTCCGTTATACTATAAAATGACTGGAAATTTATTCGTTTTTTTTTTTTTTTTTTTTTTTTTTTTCAATTCGCTGGTCTATTCTTCGCCGCGCCAAGCCACGACAAACAAAAAAAGTATTTTTGACTCTGGTTCGATGCACTGCTGAAAAATCTTTTGTTGCGTAAAAAAAAAAATTTCTCCGTCGGTGTTAGAGCAAACTTTCAACGCGTAGAAACTTCGGAGCGCTAGACGGCGACGATAATGCAAACGTTCGAGCGTGCGAAGCCAGAATTCGCGACTTTGGAGCAATTTTCGCGAAAGCAATGGGTTAATGATGCGGACCGTGGGAAATCGTCAATTTGGCGCTAAGCAGGGGAAATTACAAAGAAAAAAAAAAACGATTGCAAAATCGAGTTAAAGTTTATGGGGGAAATGAGAAAAAAAAAAAAAAATCACGGAAAAAACTCTCGGCAAGCATATTGTTTCTTTGTTCGCGACGATGCTGTCCGATTCACGATGAAAAGAAACGTTTTGCAAGAATAAACGGGAAGGATGAAAAATAAAGAAAAGAAAGAAAACTAAACAAAGGCAAGGGGTATAAAGGCGACTGCTGTACGGTTTTCGGAAGATTTTTTTTTTTTTTTTTTAATTTTATACAATCGTATATACTTACGAGTGATATTTCGTCGGAGGTAGCACGTAAATTTTTCTTATTCAAATTCTCAATCAAATAACTGATTTGTGACAAAGTAAAAGACAACGAGTCCAGGTTCATAGTTCCATGAATCCGACCTCGAAAGCTTCAAACACGTTTGAAGCTTTCTTCGGTATCCACGAATAGCCTCTCCAGTTTCTTTTATCGTCAAGAGCATGAAAACTACATTTGCACTGTACTACGACCAACATCGGGGATCGATATATATTTATAAAAGTTTTCTCTTTTTTTTTTTTCTTTATGTACTTTTCTTTTTTAATATATTTATTTTACGTATCGAATGTATATATATATTTTTTTAATTTCATTGAAACACACAAATACGATTCAGAACAACGTCATGGCGAACACAACAAGAACAAGAAGGCAAATGTAACTGGCGATAAACGTAACCACCGTTCCCCCCCTCCCCCCTGCCCCTTCGCCAGCCGAGCGAAAGTATCGCCCGGAGAAAACAGAGAAATGTATAGAGGCCCGGAATTTTAGACTAGCGACCAGCGAAACATTACGGCCAAAGCAGAATAGACGGGCGTTTTGGGCAGTCGACGAAGGAAAAAAAAAGAAAACTGATTATTTTTTTTTCGACGCATCTCGTGGTTCTAGGGGGAAAATGGCTGAAGCGAAATCCCCCATTTTGAATTCTCCGCGTGAGGTCGATTTATAACCGTCAGAGGCAGCACTATATCCGCTTAGGCGACACACGAGATATTTTCGTGTCGCAAAAAAAAGTTTATAATTTTTTCGGAGGTAATTTTTCAAGTTAATAAACATTTTGATTCAATTTTTGGCGTATATTATTTTTTCGAGAACAACATTAAAGATAACTTGGCACAAAGAATATAGGTTGGGATGAGGGTCAGTATTTGAGGTTAGATAGAACAACTTTAGGGAACGTGAACTAGGAAATATTAGCGGCCTTATATAGTTTATTTTTTTATTCGATTTTATTTATATTTTTTTATAGCATAAAAAATTATATTAATAATAATAATAACGATACTTTAATTCATCGTGAATTTGGTTGAAAAAAAAGAAAGGCAATATAAAATGACCCGCTTTTTGCAGTAAATCAAAACATTGCCTACAAATTACAATATATCCACGCATACGTGAAGAATATTCGTCAAGCGACGTATTTTCATTCATGCAATCAATTTTCGTTACTTTTTATAAAGTTTCATGCCTTTAGCTTCAATTTTTATCTAAACGTGAATTCAAATTGCCCGCGGAAAAAAATCCCTAGAACAGGGGAAGGGGAAACTGTGAAAGTGCGTTCCAGAATGCACTTTAAGCGCTGTCAGCGTGCATACAGTCGTTTCAAAACAGCTTGTAGAATGCAATTTATTCTTTGCAATTTATAGAAAAGTATAGATAGGTAACATTTGATTTAACAGTATATAACGCTTGGACTATATACTATTTCAAACAGCCCGCGTAATCCGAGCCGAGCTTCTTGGGAGAAACGATCTCTCCCGCCATCTCTCGCGGTCGCGAATAAAAATTCTATCCCCCCAAGAAAGTAGAGAGTTTCTTAAGATTCCCGAATGATAGCGTGACGTTCGCAAAAACGATGAAACACACACGCGCGAAAGCGCGCGCATCAGTGCGATTCTTATGTGAATTTCATTGAGCAACGAGTGTTCCTATTGGTCGAAAAAATTGAGTTCCGTGAAAATCCAGTCGCCAAAGTGACCAATCGCTCGTCTCGTATTATCCCACACGCAATACCGTTGGAAGCATCTCACGGGGGCAAAGTTATAAAAATCAGGGTCGCCATTTTGTGTTTCGTATCTCGTTCAGCGTAAGCGAGCCAGTGTAACTGCGTGCGTGATTTCACAAAGAGTTCCGTCTTTTTTTTTTTGTTCGTGTGTAACCGGGATATCAAAGTTCTCGGAGATGCTGCGATAAGGTAAAAAAAATAAAAATCACACATTATCGTAACGAATAATTCATCAACGTACGAACGTCGCGGCATTCATGAACGCGAATGAAAAACATTTATGAAAACGTAAATTCGATAAAACTTGTCACGGGCGTTGGATAAATCCAGCTGCCCAATTTCTCTCCATGGTTACGTCGTTCGTAACGTCGGCGGGTTTTAGTCCGATAAAAAAACGTGCCATTCAGTAAACTTTCAACGAGTCGGATAATTTTGTTCAAGGTCGTCGCTTTCTTTTTTTCTCTCATCACGTACGAGGTTTATGTTGTTTATACAGTCGTGCACGATGCCAAACGTGTTTAACGTTTTTTTTTTCTTTCTTTTGTGCAACGTAAGTTTTTCGACACATTACATAAATATCGAATTGTGCCAATTTTTTTTTTTCCCCTTTCGTCACGCGTCGCGATTTCTTCTTTTTTTAAACTGTTTTTCCCCGTTGATAATTATACACAAATACCCACAAATTCTCTTCGAAATCTCGCGAAATCGTGTGCAATAATATTTCGTCAATGCGTCACGTAGAATTTTTCTTCATTTTATTGGCACTGTTGCTAATTTGCCAGGTCAACGAGCTTTTTCGGTCGTACGTTTCGAATCCTCGATATAGCCACGATGAAAATAATAATAATAATAATAACGGCGAATTTATCGCGATATTGGACGAGTGATATTTCTTTCGCTTTTTATCGATAGATTGATCCGTGATTGATAATTCATAAACTTTTTATTTACAAGCAAAGAATAACGCTAATATCGAATTTACAGTGAATTTTTTATATTTTTTATCAATTATAAATTCATTTGCGATCGATTGGCTCATAAAATTTTCAATCAAATCAATAATAATTAAAATTGAAGAAAAAAAAGTACGTCCGTCTCAATGGTATTAAATTTTTTTTTTTTTTTTTTTTTTTTTCCACTTACCATTGCAGAGTTAATCGTAGCGCGACAACTTTGACTCGAGTTGCCGAAAAATTACTCAAATTTGTATGAAAAAAAGAAAAATAAAAAAATAAAAACGAGGTGTAAAAAATAAGGATCCAAAGACGTTCGCCGGAGCGCGCGGGAGCTCCCAAGATGACGTCCACAAAATCCAAGGAGATTGCTGACGAGTACATATCGTCGCTCTCCGATCTGACGATCAACAGCAAGCCCCTGATAAATATGCTCACCATGCTGGCCGAGGACAACGTCGAGCACGCCCCGGCTATCGTCCAAGCGGTCGAGAATCACTTGCAAAAGGTTATCTATCCTTCGTAGTTATGTATTTATCAAAAAAAAAAAAAAAAAATATAGAAAAAAAAACGAAAAATTGTCATTTCATTGAGATTCGATGATTAAATGGAATTTTTTTTTGTAATTCGATGGATCTTTGCAAGAAAAATACATTAATAAGTGTTGCCGAGATCGATACGCATACTTGAGCGATTTCTTGCAGCAAATAACGTGAAAAAAAAAAAAATTTACAAAGATGAACAGAGAATTTTTGAAAAAAATGATGAAAATAACGCTCGCATGCGTCTCGATTTCGGAGTAATTCACTATTATTATTATTTTTTAAAAATTTTCTCCAAGGAAGTAATAATAATTTCGTAAAAATTGTCTCTGATCGTTGCGATATCCGCATGAAAATTCACCGGTTAGCACTTTGGATAAGCGTAAACAAACGATGAAAATAATAATTATTATTATTATCGCTACGACGAATGTTTGTTTTGGTCACGACCCCGAAGCGTCTGCAGTTTCTGCTCTGCATGTTTCCCTGACTAAAATCAAAATCTCGATCGAATCTTCTAGCACGGAAATTTGCAATCCGATGTAATCGGGCTGCGAAAGAAAATAGAAAAAGAAAATCCAATACCCCCCTCAGAGCGGAGAAAATATTTTAACGATTTTCTTGTTTTCGAGTCGGAAAGTGAATTAAAAAAAAAAAAAATTAATAAAACGAAACGAAAATCGCACTAACGAGACCAATTCTAAGCTCCAAAAATAGGGGAAAAAATCCAATACCTCCCCGAGCGGAGAAAACATTTTATCGATTTTCTTACTTTCGAGTCGGAAAATTAAAAAAAAAAAATAAAGTTAATAAAACGAAACGAAAATCGCACGAACGAGACCAATTTTAAGCTCCGGCACGAGATGAGCGTGCCTGTGTGAGCCAAAAAAAAATAAAAATTTCGGTCCTGGGCCGATCGGCGCACGCGATCTTCAAAAATTAAAATAAAATTTAGAAAAAAAGAAATAATAACAGGCTCAGAGCCCCAAAGTGCGAAGAAAATTTTATCTTTTCTCAGGCCACCTCCGTCTGGATGCACGGACGTCTTTCTTTTCTCTCTCTCTCTCTCTTTTTCTCTCTCTCTCTTTTTCTCAAAACTTTTGTGACTGATAATGCAGTAAAATTTATGAATATATACCATGATGATCATGTGGAAAAAAAAAATAAATAAAAATAAAATATACTGTTTTACACAATCGACATTCACACTGATATCGTTTGTTTTTAAACATTCATTCTGTATCACAACTGCTATTTGTCTTGTTTTTTTTTTTTTTTTTTTTTTTTTTTTCTCTATTCTCTACGATGCTCTAGTAATGCGCGTATTTGAAATTTTTTTTTTTTTTTTTTTTTACAATTCTCAATCTCAAGGACGATTTGGTAAGCTGCGAATGTTTTTTTTTTCTCCATCCAAGAAGTAAATTTTCGCAGTTTTCAATCGCGTTCGTCCAGTAAGTTCGAGATGCACGTGGCAATGAAAAAAAAAAAAAAAAAAAAAAAAAAAAAAAAAAAAGTCCGAAGGAGTCCCTGGTGCATTTTTTCGTGATCACACACATTGGAGACGTTGGAATATTTCTCTCGTGCTACCGTACTACTTGTGGAATGGTTTATGGTGTTGGCACTTTGTCCGTTGCGATGCTTGCAAGCAAAGAATTATTTTGTTTTATTTTTAATTTTTAATTTTTTTATGCTAAATATCTTCGGTAGTTAAGTTTATTCGACTACGTGGGGGGGGGGGGGGGGGGGGGGGGGTGGTGGCATTGGCATTGTTTATCAGTCGATGAGCATCGACCGAGTTGCGAAACAACCGCGTATGGAACGAAAGCGAAAAAAAAAAAAAATATCCAGAAATCAAAGAAAAATGTGCACTGGAAGATGACGCTGGTAGTTCCTGGATGGCCGAGTCTTCTGGGACCGGGCAATAGTCGTCGTTAAATGAGAAAACAAACCAAAAAAAACGAAAAAAAAAAAAATAATAATGAAAGAAATTAAGCTTGGACGTATGGAATTGTGTGGGAATCGTTGTGTGTTTTATTAGGTGAGAAGCGAAATCAAACTGCCGGTCCTGTATCTCATCGATTCGATCGTGAAGAACGTTAATGGAGCTTATCTCAGACTCTTCACGCAAAACATCGTCAATACTTTTTGCTGCGTTTTCGACAAGGTAATTAGAGAACAGAGAATTGGCTAAATAATTTAATGTTCATTTATCTAAAAATACACTTATATATATATATATATATATATTTTTTTTTTAGGGTGGTCCTTATTTTGAGTTGAAATTTTTTTTCCCACAAATTCAGTTCTCAGTTCGACCCCAAATGGTTAAAAAAAAGGTCTGAAAAAGCTGTGGCTTGTAAGTTAACAGCTAGGAATGCCCGGCAAGCACGAAATGGTAAAAAAAAAGGCATTTTATGCTGCAACGATGTTTTTTCCTCATTTATGAGGTATTTTTTTTTTTACAAACTGTTTGATTATCGTCATAGTTATTCAAAATTATTGTAATCATCAATTGAATATGTTAAAATTTGAAGATTTATCAAAAACACATGATTAGGCGGTGGAATTTCAAAGGTAAAATGATTTTTTAATCATTTATTGATAAAAAAAATTGTTGCATCAACGTACATCTGTAACACAATTATTAAATGTAACATTTTTAATTTTTCACAACAGTTCGTTCGTTAGCGTTCGGGGATTTCTTAGCGATATTCGCTTATGACCTGCGGTAAAAATTGCTTCTGATCTTCGTTTCTGGTCAGAATATTGTTGTAATTCTATTAAACGAACTCTCTCTGCAGTATCATCGACTACTCTTAAATCTTCAACTATTATCAACCTCTCTTCGGAATTTTTAATATATATATTAAAAATTTCAAAGAAAAGTTGAAAATGCAGAGATAGTTCGTCTAATGGAAGAGTACAACAATATTTCGACCAGAAACGAAGATCAGAAGCAATTTGTATCTCAAGTCATGAGCGAATATCGCAAAGAAATCCCGAACAAATGAACTGTTGTGAAAAATTTTAAATGTTACATTCAATAATTGTGTTATAGGTGTACGTTGATGCAACAATTTTTTTGTCAATAAATTCAAAAGAATTGCTTTCCCCTGCATACAAGTTTTTAATAATTTTACCATTACTTTATTAATCATGTGTTTTTGATAAATCCTTAAATTCTAACACATTTAATTGATAATTCCCATAATCTTGAATGACTATGACGATAATTGAACAGTTTGTAAAAAAAAATGCCTCACAATTGGGAAAAAACATCGCTGCAGCATGAAATGCCTTTTTTTTTTTGACCATTTCGTGCTTGCCTGCACCCCTCGCCGTTAACTTACAGGCCACAGCTTTTGCAGATCTTTTTTTTTTTTAACCATTTGGGGCAGAACTGAGAACTGAATTTGTGAAAAAAAAATTTCAACCCAAAATAAGGACCACCCTGATATATATAAATACATATTTTTTTTTTCACTAAAGAATGTGTCCATTCGATCTCTACTCGCGAGTCAGAGTTTTCCCCTTGCTCAATATTTCATCGGGACGTAAGATAATAGTTACGTCAATACGGGGGGGTTCGTTGACCCCCCCGTTTGTCATAGAATTCATCGTGAAAGATTCTTCTTTTGGAATCATTGATCGAATACATACTCTCGCAAAGAACGATTTTTTTTTTTTTTCCCCTCTGAATAAGAAAAATCTAACCCGAAATCGATACGATTATCGAGCGATTTTATTTTATTTTTATTTCGTTTGAACCACGATGGACACAGGTCGACGAGGCTACACGCTCGAGCATGTGGAAATTGAGGCAAACGTGGAACGAGGTATTTCCAGCAAAGAAATTGTATTCCCTCGATGTTCAAGTGCACAGTATCGATCCAGCCTGGCCGATCACCACAGCACCGCCGCAAATATCATCCGGTTCTATACACGTAAATCCACGGTTTTTGGTGGTGAGAATCTCACCCGAAAGTTTAATTTTAATTTATAAAAAAAAAAAAAAAAAAAATTCTCGTAGTTTCAGCAACTTCCGGTTTAATAATTTTTTTTTTTTTTGTTTTTTTCTCATTTTCGAAGTCTACTCCAGCACCAACGCCGCCGATAGTGCCGACAATAGTTCCAGCACCGGTTGCACTGCCTGCCGGCGATCCCGCGTCAATAAGCGAGGCCGTTATGCGAGAGCAACTTCTCAAGAAGCAGCGGGAATTATTGGAATTGCAAAAGCGTAAACTCGATCTCGAATTGCTGCAGGCGGAAACGAGCCTGGAACAACAGAGGAGACAATTGGACAAACAAGTAGCCGGCACATCGAATGTGGTACGTTTCGTTTGTTTTTTTTTTTCTTCTTCTTTATCTTCAATTAAAAATAAATGTTGAACGAAAATACATCGATTTGTGAAAAAAAAAAAAATTTTTCATTTTCCAATCGATCGGAACAATTGAAATTTCGATTTTTTTTCCAATCAGATCGTACCGACCGCTCACGTCATACCAACGACGGATGCCTCGCAAGGAAAACCTGTTGCGCCCGTAGTGCCTAGTCAAGTCATTAAACAAGTCGCGAAGCAGGTAAATTTCATTATTCAACGATTATTATAAACAAAATCAATTCTCAGCCAGTAGTGAGATAAAAATTGAAAAAATTAAAAAATGAACCTTGTTGCCGTTAAAAGCATTCATTTTTGATATTAATAATTCCGAAAAAAAATTTGCCAAAATTCCTTCAAACGACAATTATTTATAAAATCATCGAGAAACTTTATTTTCCCGTCGAGTGACATTAATTCCTCTATCAAATTACATATAAATATTTGCGAACAATAACAATACCCAAAAAAACACACAAAAAGTAATTTCGGGGGAAAAAAAAAGAAAGAAAATCTCGTTTTTCGTATATTTCAAATTTTTCCAAGCTACGCAAACAAGCCTCAATTGTTTTTTCCCCACCCAAATTACAATACAATGAAACTTCGAATCCATTTTTTCCCCTCATTGAACTTATCCTCTCGGACGAGACGGACGAAAGTCTTGCAATCTCAATTTTGCCAAAACTCACGAAAAAATCTTTTCTCTGGGGGGAAAAAAAAAATAAATAAATAAAAAAATAGTTCCCAGCGGCTGCCGCTTCGCTGCTGAAGAACGTCGGTAGCTCGAACGGTCCTCGAATAGCGCCTGCGAGTAGCATAGCGGTAGCATCGGCGAGGCCGGTTTCGCGCGATCCTCGCTTAAAGCCATTGCCGGGGATCGGCGAGCCGGCTAACGCATCGATAACGGATCCGCGCTTGCGTCCAGCCGTTGCGAGCTCGCCGCGGGAAGGTCAGGCAGATCCGCAACAAAAAAATCATCAACAAGCCGCGAGCATAAGCACTGTACTTTCAGACCAATTAAAGCAGCAGTTAGTTACGAAAGAGGCGATTACTAGCGCTATCAGCAAGCCCCCGTCGAATAACGCCGGAACGGATAGCGCTGCGGCGTTATCGAGCGCTAGTGATAACGATAATCCTATTTCGACACACGAAAATACCAACAACAACAACAACAACAACAACAACAATAAAACATTAAGTGGTATTACGAATAAAGAGGGTATAACGCATCGCGCGAGCCAAAAGAAAGACCCCAGAGCGTCTAGTAATAATAGCGGTAACGTTAATAATACGAAAAACAATCAGTCACAATTAACGGGTTTATTGGGTATCGTTGGTACGGTTAATGCGTCAAATACACGTTCGACGAGTCCGCGAGGAGGAGGAGGAAGTGGCGGAGGTGGAGGAGGAGGAAGCGGAAGTGCTAACGATAACAGGTCGAAGGAAACGACGAAAAGCCGCGTATCCTCGTCCTCGTCGATCGATAAAACTTCCGTTTCCTCAAAATCGTCGCATAGAAAGATAGGTAACAAGAGTCGCTCGAAGCAGCCGCAGGCTTCGCCCGGCAAGATATCGAAACTCGAGCGTGACTCGGCGAGTCCCGTTAGATCGAAATCACGCGAGAACGATAGCTCAACCGATGCCAATAATGCATCAATGACGAATCGTACGTCACCTCAATCTTCCGCCTCTTCTTCCTCCTCCTCGTCCTCCTCGTCATTCTCATCCGCCGCCGCCGTCGTCATCGCAGCCGGTGCCTTTTCCCCCGCAACGTTTCCGCAGTCCACGTCCAAGGGTCGTAAAAAAAGCGTAAAATCGCGAAAACGAAGTCCAAGCCCGCCTTATAGAATACCGCGTCGAAATGATACGGCGAAATTGTCGAATTCGTGCAATTCGGTCGGTCTCACGGAGGAGGAACAGTCGGGTGGTTCGTTGATCGTTTCGCCTCCTCATCCGCCGGCTTTCAAGGACATACGCGCCAATGCGAGACAGCGAAATTATATAAGGCGAAACAACAAGGACGATGACGTCAATGACGAGGATGCGAACGCGAACGATGAAAATCGTTGCGGTGAATCAACGGGCGCTGTTATGATCGGTTCTTTAGTCGCGCAAACGTTGAACGAAACGTCGATCGTTGCGACGAGCAAAGACGAGGATCTCAGATCTTCGATGAATCTGCCGAATTTGACGGTTTCGAGCGTCGCGATAATGGAAAAAAGTGAGTTTCCGGTTCATATCAACAGAGACACCAAACTTTATCTCGATAAATTTTTTTCTCTCTCTCTCTCTCTTTCAGATATTTCTTGCTGTATGGTAGAAAAAAAATAAAATAAAATAAAATACACACACACGCAAAAGGGATAAATATTTCACGATATTGATTGCGATTGATTCGTGAAAATTATGTTTAAATATTTTCGTGTTTTTTTTTTTTTTTTTTTCATTCTTTTCTTTTTAGTAGAAGACTTGGATCTGAGAGTTCTGCCGCCGGTTAGTAACAAGAGACAGAGCTCGGAGCACGTCGAGGCGAACCTTACCAAGAAATCTAAAGCTGAGAAATTCGATGCGTAAGTTTTTTTGAAAAAAAAAAAAACAAATAATAACTCGCTGCATGCTCATTAGGGTGGTTCAAAATAACCCGACCCCCGAATTTGTTTCGGGAAACGCTCTGAAAAGCTTCAGGCTGATGAAAAAAGATATTTCTTACTGGCTGGGCGAAAATGAATAAGATTTAGAGGTCGCGCAAACGCGTTTTCTGCCTAAATTAGTCATTTTTTTCGTTTTTGCGTTTTTATTTAGAAAAAAAAAGGTTTCAATTGGAAACAGTTTGAACCAAGGGCTGCCGATTTTTTTTCACAATCAAATACACTATGGAGACATGGGAAAAAATTCCAAAACCGTTACCGAAACCATCGATGATGAGATAAAAAAATCTTTCGCGTCATTTTTTTGTTAAAATCACTTTTTTTTTTTTTTCGAAAAATTCCAGCTGGCATGATTTTCACGAGATTCAACTTGTGCCAGTCTAGATTTTTTCATCAAGTGCTATAGTTTCATACAAAAAATCAGGAAAAAATAGGATACTTGATTCGCGAATTCATACGACCTCAAACTCATCCACCTTTTTATCTTCGAAAATCATAAAAATCCGCATTTAAAGTTAATTTTTCTTGGTCATTCATTTAATAACATTCTTTACAGTCGCCACAGCTTGATTGCCAAACGCAGAGTCCATGTACCGAGAAAGTACAATCCAGAGACAGGGATAAAAGAGGCAAAATGTATTCAGTTATAGGTAAATTTAACTGTCAATTCACGGATGAAACAAACTAAACGTGATTCTTCAGCAAATATAGTATTATATAGTTAAGAAGAACATGAATATATTACACAATATATATCATAAATACTTCATGTTTCATTGTATGTTCCCAGTGAGGAATTTGTTGCCTTCTTTGTCAACGTGGTAATCAGTTTGCGATGACGATGTACGACCTGAAGCAAATATTGCTTTTGTTCCTCGTCGTCCGTATGTAAGGAATTGTATTCTTGCATCAGTGCAACGCCTCGTTCAGCAACATCGCTGACAACTCTCAATCCGTGGCAAATTCTTTTTGCATCCAAAAAAGTGGAATCAACTCCCCATAGTAATGGATCAATTACTATGGGGAGTTAAATTCGACTTTTTTGGATGCAAAAAGAATTTGTCAGGGATTGAGTATTGTCAACGATGTTGCTGAACGAGGAGCTGCACTGATGGAAGAATACAATTCCTTGCATACGGGCAATGAGGAACAAAAGCAATATTTGCTTCAGGTCATACATCGTCATCGCAAACCGATTACCACTTCGACAAAGAAGGCAATAAATTCCTCACTGGAAGCATGAAGCATTTATGATATAATATATTGTGTAATATATTCATATTCTTCTTAACTATAAAATACTATACTTTCTGAATAATCACGTTCAGTTTGTTTCATCCTTGAATTGACAGTTACATTTACCTACACCTACATACATCTTGCCTCTTTTATCCCTGTCTCTGGATTGTACTTTTTCGGTAGATGGACTCTGCGCTTGGCAATGAAACTGAGGTGACTGTAAAGAATGTTATGAAATGAATGACCAAGAATAATTAACTTTAAATGCGGATTTTTATGATTTTCGAAGATAAAAAGGTGGATGAGTTTGAGGTCGTATGAATTCGCGAATCAAGTATCCTATTGTTTCCTGATTTTTTGTATGAAACTATAGCACTTGATGAACAAATCTAGACTCGCACAAGTTGAATCTCGTGAAAATCATGCTGGCTGGAATTTTTCGAAAATAAAGTGATTTTAACAAAAAAAATTACGCGAAAGATTTTTTATCTCATCATCGATGGGTTCGGTAACGGTTTTGGAATTTTTTCCAATGTCTCCATAGTGTATTTGATTGTGAAAAAAATCGGCAGCCCTTGATTCGAACTGTTTCCAATTGAAACCTTTTTTTTTCTAAATAAAAACGCAAAAACGAAAGAAATGACCAATTTTGGCAGAAAACGCGTTTGCGCGACCTCTAAATCTTATTCATTATCGCCCAGCCAGTGGGAAATATCTTTTTCCATCATCCTGAAGCTTTTCAGAGGGTTTCCCCGAAAAATATTCGGGGGTCGGGTTATTTTGAACCACCCTAATGCTCATACATTCCGAAAGCCCTGGGAATAAAGTTTTTTTTATTTAAACTTTGAATTTATATTAAATGGAAATGAGCACGCGTAAAAAATAATTAAGCATCGAGTGCCTGTATTAATTTTAAATTTATCATATTCACTTCTTTGGCAAATAATCGCCATCAGCCGCATTATTAAATTAATAGGCGATGACGATGATGATGATTAAATTGAAATAAATTTTTCCTGCCTCTTCGAACCGATTAAAAAAAAATTAAATAAAATTAAAAAAAAAAACAACTCTTTCGTCGCGCGAAATTTCAGTTTATTCGGAAACGAGGACGTTGATTTGCGAACGCTGACTCATCCGAAAGCGGGACGTCCGCCGACACCACCGCCACCGGTCATATCGGGCGAGGACGGCAAGGACGGCTGGGCAAAGCTCAAAACGCCTAGTAAGAGCGAGCGCGACAAGCAGACGAGCGGGAGCGGCGATGAGAAACGCGAGCGCGATCGCAACAAGGATCGTCTCGGCAGACCGAGGCTTTACA
Organism: Rhorus exstirpatorius; assembly: GCA_963564615.1. NCBI lineage: Eukaryota > Metazoa > Arthropoda > Insecta > Hymenoptera > Ichneumonidae > Rhorus > Rhorus exstirpatorius. The sequence goes on from OY751317.1 coordinate 33,588,175, forward strand.
GCAAATTACCGGACGATCCGAAGGAGAGAAGGCGAACATTGTCGAGCGACGATCAGGAGCCAAGAACGAGTCGTCGCGGCAGTCGTTGCGAAAACGAAAAATCCGATCGAAATTCGGAGCGTAATATCGAGATAATAATGAAACAGGCGGCGGAACAGCTCAAGCAGGGCTGCATATCGAGCAACGATTACAATACCCTTATCCAGGAGGTGTTGCACATGAGCGAGGATCAGAAGCTTCGGGCGGCACAGCGTAAGGAAAAAGAGACCGTGGTTTGGGAGCAGGGAATAAATTTGGACGTTGGCCGTATGGGCGAACGTCCGGGCTCGTCGTTCAGTCCATCGATGGACGCTGATATGCTCACGAGGCTCAAGGAACACGCTCATCCGCGAAATCGTCACGGTCCACGCTGGCAGAATCTTCAGCCTTGGCAGCAACCGCCCGCGCCGTGGGCACATCCGCCTGGTCCTGGATTTCCGACCGCGCCTCCGCCACCACCGCCGCCCCTGCCGCCTCAGGGACATTTCGGCGGCAATGATTTTCGTCCGGTCGGACCATGGCAAAATTCGCGACCTTTCAGCGGTCCCATAAGACCCGATTACGTGCCTTATCATCGTGGATTCAGCGCTAATATGCCGCCGAATCCTCGTATGGGCATAATGGGACCGATGGGAGTGCCGAACGGACCGATAATGAGTATCATGCAAAACGGGCCGTTGGGACCGATGGGACTTGCGAATCAGTCGATTCAATTGCCGCCTATAAACGGACCGGCTCCCATAATCATCAACAATGTACCTCTTCAATCCGGCCAAATTGGCAATCTCATGGGCAGTGCTAATTTACCGCCGATCACGAATACGAGAAATCTCTCGCCGTGCGCTACGCCAAATTGCGATCTCGACGACAGTCAGGATTCCGCGCATTCACGGGGCGGACAGAGCAGCCGTGAATTGCCATTGGCCGATCCTAAACAGCTCGAGGCTATTGCCAATGATCGAATGAAGTCGATCGAGATCGACGGTGAACCGCGTGAAATTCGTTATTACGGACAGACCGGAATTGTATTCATGAAAGTCGATGATCCGAGGGAAATTGGCTTTCAGGATGGCACGAGACGTGTGCTCATCGACGACAAAGAGACGATTTTGTGCGCGTTCAATGAACCTTACAAGGAATTCATTTACGATGGCGAAGTACACAGGTGAGAATTTACATTTTTCATCTTTTTTTTTCGTTGTATGAATTTGTTTCCTCCTGGAATTATCAGGGAAAAGTCAGGGAATTTAGAAAATTCTCTGGAATTTTTTCAGAATTTACTTTTTACCAGAATTATGAAAAATGAAACCAGTTTTAAATAAAAGAACTGAAAAGTATAAAAATAAATATTTTTTGTATATTTTTAATATATATACATATTATTCTTTATTGTATACGACAAAAGTTACGTCAGTGCCGACCAATGAAAATTTCAAAAACTAAAAACTAATTTACTCCAAAGCTCTAAAAGCTACGCTTCTGCATTCGATTTGTCGATACGCAATTACACAATTATTATCGTAGATAAGTGTTTATATTTATTTTTCCTTTATTGGCGCAGACACAAAAATTTCCGTTTATAATAAAGAACAGATTCGTTATTTGCTTTCAATGTATTATTTTTTACTTTACAGTGCTTAGATTATTTTTTAAATTTTTTATTTTAATATTTAACTTTTTTTTTTATTTGGCCCTAATCTGCCTGGAATATTTGCAAAACCTGTGTGGAAAATCTGGAAAAGTCAGGGAATTTCTTTCCTCCTGGAATTATCAGGGAATTTAGAAAATTTTCTGGAATTTTTCCAGAATTTACTTTTTGCCAGAATTATGAAAAATGAAACCAGCCCTAAAAGAAGAACTGAAAAGTATAAAAATAAATATTTTTTCTATATTTTTAATATATATATTATTCTTTATTATATACGACAAAAGTTACGTTCAGTGCCGAACAATGAAAATTTCAAAAACTTAAAATTAATTTACTCCAAAGCTCTAAAAGCTACGCTTCTGTATTCGATTTGTCGATACGCAACTACGCAATTATTATCGTAGAAAAGTGTTTATATTTATTTTTCATTTATTGGCGCAGATATCAAAAATTTCCGTTTATAATAAAGAACAGATTCGTTATTTGCTTTCAATGTATTGTTTTTTACTTTACAGTGCTTAGATTATTTTTTAAATTTTTCATTTTTATATTTAACTTTTTTTTTTTTATTTGACCCTAATCTCCCTGAAATATTTGCAAAACCTGTGTGGAAAATCCGGAAAAGTCAGGAAATTTCTGAGTCAATAATGCGCAACAACTATGCATTAATACTATGCTTCTGTAATAATTTGTAGGGAAAAAAAAAAATAATAATATTACGAAATATCGTGTTGAATAATTATAATTAAATTTGTTAATTTTAGAATTCGATTGGGCGGACCATCGAGGGAGTTGTACATCGACGATCGATGGTACGAGTGTTACTTCGGTGGTTTGCCGATAAAAATTGATCTCGGTAGCAAAAAAGTCAGCGTCAAGCTCGAGGGACCCCCGCCTCAGGTTAAAATTGGCAGTGTCAAAAGAACCGATCTCGTTGTTGGCAAAGTACATCTGATACTCGACGCAAGAGAATTAGTGCCGGTATTCGTCGATGCCAAACCTCAGATGTGAGCAAAATTTATATATCCTTAGAAAATTTAAATTCTCAGCCGATTTCTCGAGATCTTATCGTTCGATTTAATTTTGTTTGTTTTTTTTTTTCCAAATTATTCGCAGCTTCGAGATCGACGGTCAGCCTCAGGTCCTCGAATTCATCGATAGCCTCGACAGAGTATTGCTGAATGGTCGACCGTTCAAAGTTGTCTTTGGTGGCTTACCGACCTCCATTATCGTACGCGGGAAAAAGCACTTTTTCCGATTTACCGTTTTGCCACCGAACGTGCGCCCCGGCTACGTAAAGATCGTTGGCATGAGAGGTGAACCACCCAAGGAATTTTCCCACGAGATGACACAGGAATCCAGCGCCTCGGCAACGTTGCCGAGCGTGCAAAGCTCCGAGAATGATTCCGTCTCGCAGGACAGCACCGAATTGCCAATAGCGCCCAAGCCTGGTACTTTATTAAAATTGAAGAAAAAAAAAAAAAAAACCAAAATTATTCCACGAAACGAAGAAAAAAAGGGTTGAAAGCTGATATAATTTATTTATTGCAGATTTATCGATTAGCGCATTACCCTCGGCACTGGCGCCACCCATCGTTTCACCGAATTCGAGCGTATCCTACAAGGCCGAGACTACGGAGAGCGCAACGGCACCCGCAGCACCACCGGCTCTCACGTTACCGCTCAACATGACCGAACTTTTTCAGAGGCTCGTTGAGACCGGAATCGTCCCTAATGTCACCGAACAGAAGAAACCGGACGATGAACAGAAGAAAGAACCGGCGATACTTCCGGTTTCGTTCGATAAGCCAGAAAGTCTCAAAGTGTGAGTAAAACATGCCCGAGTTATTTCCGTAGTAAAAAAAAAAAGCTATTCAGTCCCATGAGCATTTTTATGTATATATATATATATGTTTTATTTGCACAATTCAAAGTCGTTTTTTTACAAAATAATCGTAATGTAAAACAGCGTATGGGGCATTCCGCGTCAGATCGACCTGACCAAAAGCCTGACCCTCTCAGAATTAGTTTAAAATTTGTGGAAACTTTCTGCTATTTGTCGAGAATATTTAACGATTTTTTTTTTAGATTTTTATTCGACGACGTTTAGACGTTAGCATTTGAATATATATACGGAAATCGAGAATGTCCAAAGTTCAATTAAGTATAACTCGAAAACTACTGATTATATTTAAAAAAAAAAAACAAAAGTTACATATAAAAAAGTTTCAGTTTTGAGTAAACTCAAACGGCAAAATATATGCAAAAATTTATCGAGGCCGCTGAAAGTTCTTGAGAACTCAAAAAATATTAGTTTTTGAGATTTTTTTCAAAAACGGTTTAATTTTTTTCGCTAAAAATTTTACAGGATATATTTCTTTCTCAGTGTTTAAAAACTTGTAAAATTTCATCACGGGCCGGGATTTGGTTTCGAAGTTTTGGAATTATTTCATATGATGTCGACGACACATGACATGACAGTTTTTACGAAAACAGTGAAAGAAAAAGCTCGTAACTTTGAAATCGAATCCCGGCCCATGATGAAATTTACACAAGTTTTTGAACACTAAGAGAGGAATATCCTCGAAAATTTTTAGTGAAAAAAATTAAACCGTTTTCGAAAAATCTCAAAAACTAATATTTTTTGAGTTATTACGAACTTTCAGCGGCCTGGATAAATTTTTGCATATTTTAGCGTTAAAGTTCACTCAAAACTGACAACTTTTTTTATATTCGACTTTTTTTTTATATAATCAACAATTTTCGAGTTATACTGAATTGAACTTCGGAAATTCTCGATTTCCGCATGTATTATATCGAATGCTGACGTCCAAACGTCGTCGAATAAAAATCTTAAAAAAAAAATCACAAATATTCTCGACAAGTAACGGAAAGTTTAAACTAATTCTGAGAGGGTCAGGCTTTTGGTCAGGTCGATCTGACGTGGAATGTCCCATATATCTTGCTTGACTTATTTTCTAACGATATCCTTAAACTTCGCATCGTGCTATCAAACATTTATCTCTTAATCATCATTTATTCCTTCACTCCAACTCTTTCTCTTCCGTCTTGCTAATTTTATTTACTGACCTCTATTTCCCTATAACAATCGCACATCCTTTTTGTATTTTCCCCACACAGCATATTTATCATTTCTCTCTTTATTGTCCATTAATCGATTCCTTCAATCCGTTCCTCTGCATTCTTTCTTGCTTTCTCCGTTACTAGCTCTCTACCTTTTTTTTTTGCATATTAACAAATGCTCCATCGTCTCATCTTGTCGCTCACATATCTCGCGCACTTCCAATCCTTTTCTTCTTTCTTTTCCGTCCTTCCTGTGTGGCCACATCTTAACATTGCCCACATTTCTTTGTCCCTATCCATTCAGCCCCTTCTCAGACCAGTATTTTCAAAATGCATATCATCCTTCTCAATAATGTATTTGTACATGGCATTATACATTTCTTTATTTTTTCTTATTTTTCATTTCATTTCTTATTTTTTTCCTCTTCCTTGGAATTTTCTTTTTTTTTTTTTTTTTTTTTTTTTTTTAGGTTTTTCTAGCCCCTCTTTTATTCTTTTATCGATTCTCTTCACATCTCTTCGTTGCCTTATCGTCGTTACTATGTCTTCTATTTCCATATCTTTTAGAACTAAATTCTTCCCCTATTTTGACGGTTCATCGTTTGTGATCTCGTCCTTGTATCTTCCAAAAAGCAAATTTTTGGCCATCTTATCTCCTCGATTCTTATCACCTCTCTGATGTACCTTGACACTCTTTCTCGTATCAAATATTCCATAGTAGGTACTCCCAATTCTCTTCTCCATATACAAATTGATGTTGTTCTATCCGAACTATAGTGCCATCTTGCAATACCTACTCTGTACCCTTTCAAATATGCTTATATCACTCATATTTCCAGGCCATGCATTGCCCCCGCTTTTACTATCGTGTCCAACAAATGGAGTCTCTCCTTCATTAAATTTCTCCCTGCCTTTCTCGAAATTCCCCACACCGTATTCGTGGTTGTTTGCGTTTTTTTTTTTCCCCCGATGTGGCCAGCTCGAATTTTTACATGTGAACCATTATCCCAAATATCTGAATTCCTTTACTGTCTGAACCTTCTCTCCTTTAATTTCCCATTTTTCTTCCTTCTTTGCTCTTTCTCCATTTCTAAAAATCATTATCTTTGTTGTTGTTGTTTTTTTTTAGCATTTATTTCCATCCTATTTTCCTGTGCCCATCTTTCTAGGTCCAACGCAAAGTCGCAACATCATTTGCAAATTTTATCGCAAAAATCTTTTCCTTTCCCACGTATCTTTTAAATTATCCATACATAAATCGAATAATACCGCGCTTAGAGCACATCCTTGCCTTAAACCCTTGCCTTGTTTTAAAACTTTCACTGATTTTCCCTTTTGCTTGCTCCTCTGCTCTTGTCTCCTAGTAAATTTTTTTTAATTGTTTCTAGCATTCTTCGATTTATTTCCCTTTCAGTTTTATGATCATTCTTTCCCTGCATACACATGACTATTTTTTATTATTAGTAAAAAAAAAATATTGCATTTATCATTATTTTTATTATATCTTTATTTATATGTTATTTTTATTCAAAAAATTATATTTTTGAATCGTTTGGAATTATTTTATCGATAGGTCTAATTTTGTTTGTTTTTTTTTTTTTAATATTTCAGTAAACAACCAGCAATCGCCTCGGCCCTCTATAGCGGTATACAATGTAGTTCTTGCGGTGCGCGTTTCGCTCCCGAACTCGCGACGCGATACAGTCATCATCTGGACTGGCATTTCCGGCAAAATCGACGCGAGAGAGACTCCGCGAGAAAAGCACACTCGAGGCCTTGGTACTACGATGTCAGTGATTGGATTCAATTCGAAGAGATCGAGGATCTCGAGGACAGAGGTGAGTAATTATGTATATCGATCCTCAAGGAGGTATCCAGACTTGTCGAAGAGATCCCAAAACGTATAAATTGTTATTAAAAAGCCCGAGCACCCAAAGTTTCTTTCTTTAAAAAACCATGCAGTAAAACTCGTTCCTGTTTGTCACATAATCTTAAATATGCACTCTATCCGGTAGATATATATATATATATATTTTTTTTTTTTTTTTCATTGATTCCATACATATCTGACATAAATAATCGAAAATCATATTTTTGACCGAGTTTGTTAAAAGAGCCTGCCTATACGAGCGGATCTTTGCCAGGTTTTTTTTTTTCTCAAAAATCGTGTACGAAAAAAACCATGAAAAGAAAATTAACGAGGCACATTGATAGGCGGGGGAAAAAAAATTATAAAAATTTCAACTTAACGGTATGCATGTTGTTCAAAAGTACGGAATTTCCTGAAGAATCGTCATAAACGTGCTTTATTTATTATTTTTTTGTTTTATTTTCTATAAAAAAAAACGTATCGAGAATTCCAAACGAGAGATCGTTCGGATCGGTAGAGAGAAAAAATTATGATTGACTAAATATTTATGATATAATTTCGTTCAGCCCAAAGCTGGTTCGAGACGGAGAAACAAACGGCGGAGACGGAGGGTACGGCGACCGAGGATTCGCCGCAAGAGACGGCACTGCCGAGTGTACCGACCGGCGCGGACGAGGATTCGCGCTGTCAGGTATGTCACGACGCGTTCGAGCAATTTTACAACGAGGAAAAGGAGGAATGGCATCTAAGGCCAACGGTCATTCACGAAGGAAAGAATTATCATCCGATGTGCCTCGATGATTACAAGGTAACGAAATTAACGAAATTTTCAACATTTAATTTTTCTATTTTTCCTTTGCTGCCCCGTTCTACCAACAAAAAAAAACGCTTGTGTATTAACAATTTTCCTCTTTTTCGTTTGTTTTACATTTCCGCAAAAAAAAAAAAAAAAAAAAAAAACCTATGTGTATAGGAGAAATGTGTATTGGTACGTGCTTCTTGATAATTAATTTTTAATTAGAATTTCATTTTTTGTTAATTTTCTTTTTTTTTTTTTTTTTTTTTTTTTTAATTTATTATTTTCCTTGGCGTAGAAATTCGAGCAATTTAGCGATTAGTCGAGATAAATTATTGACAGCGTTGATGTAATTTTGTGCATGAATTTTGCAGCGTTCGATTGAGAAATCGGCTCTGGCGCTTCTGGAAGAGGAGAAAAAAGCCGCGAGCGAGGATGCAAAGGTGCCCGAGGAATCAAAAGCACCGGAGAACGATAGCGAGAAAGAGAAAACCGTGGAAACGTGCGAGGAAAAAATATCCGAGGACGTGACGAAAATCGTGGATGATGAGACCGAAAAAGCTGCGAAAGACGAAAGCGAGGAGACTTTGGTGGCTGTTGACGATAGCGCGGACGTGAAAATCGATGAAGCAGCGACGGAGACGAGCGTGGAGGCTGAAAAATCGATCGAGGAAAAGGAGATCGTGGAGGAGAAAATTTTGGGCGACGAGGATCTCGTGAATACGATTGAGAGTGTTAAGATTAAGGAGGAACCGATCGACGCGATCGAGACCGAGGAAGGTGAGAATGGCTTTGAGTTCGGAAATGTCGAAGTTAAGCAAGAACCAACCGATCATGAACCCGGTGAGTCTTCTTTTTTTTTTCCTTCTTCTATTTACCGAAATATTTACAAACAAACAAAAAAGTTCGGCATACGCGTAGATATAATTTATTTTAAAAAAAAAATCATCAATCCGGCTAAAGTGAGAATTCCTTCAAATCAGAAATTTTCACATTGCTTCCTCATTTTTTTTTTTTATCTCGCTCGCAAAGCTCCAATTAGAGTGAGTGCACCAGTGAATGAACGATTAAGCACACGCTAAACTTTATAAAAGGTTTTTTTTTTTGTCTTCACGACGTGAAAAAACCAATCCTAATCGTCACATATTCAAAATTATTGACTCAGCTCGTGCAAAAATGCTATTTTAACCGAAATATTATATTAGAAAATTTGTCAAAAGTGAAAATAGCAATTTTCGTGATAATTGAACAGTCGGACCTAATCAATGAACAGCCAATGCACGAGTAATTGAACGAAGCTACGAAATAATGGATATTTATCATTCATTATTCAGAATTTTACGCATATCTAAAATTATGTCGAAGCACGCGATTTTTTTTTTGTAAAAAGTAAATGTCAAGTAATATTTTGTCCAGCTTACGTATCCAAGTATGCTCGACAAATAATTATACTTGAAATGTTGACTTTTTAACCGATGGTAGTGGACTCGCGATCGGTGCTCCGGCGATTTCCCAATTTAAGCAGCAATGGCCGAGGCCACTGCTTGGATGGGTGACCGGGTGACCGTTTAACCGTGCACTGGCTTAGCGCGCCGACTAACGAGCGAGAGGCAATTTTACTGAATTCCCGATGGTAACATATCGAAAAATCAGTAAAAAAATTAAAAAAAAAAAAAAAAACGGGAAGTTAATAAGGCCGTTTGCATCGGTATGGGTTTTCTGCAGTTTTTTCCATTTCCATGGCACGAATGCGAGACGGTGTAGCTTAAAAGCAGCTGCGAATGCTACGGAAGTTAGATTAGCTTGGCGAAGCGCGGATAGGGAGGGATAAGAGGGATCAAAATGGGAAGGGCAATACTTAATGAAAAAAATATTAAAAATAGTAATTTATCGAATAAATTTTGTACCTCAGATAAAAAAGCTAATCTATTTCATATTTTCAACATTACATAAAAAATATTTCAACTTATATAACAGCGTTATCGGATAATTGAATTTAATATCGTTTATTCGATGGAGTCGTGAAATCCGATGAATAAACAGAGCCGTTTTCATGCCGTTCATTAACTGGAACTCCTTGTACCGGTAAATGAACCGTTGCCGTTCGATCAACGGAAAATTCACAGTTGAGTGAACCAGTAATTGAAAACTCAAATTTTGAGGGTATTTTGAGCTTATGTTTCATAAAATATTTGTAGAACCAAAAACGAGGATTCAGGATGGTTCTGGTGGAAAATCTGAAAATTCGTCGAATTTAGATGAAATTGGACGTTCAGGGCTTTTTTTTTGACTCGCTAAGCACGAATTTTGTGTGAAAATTTGAAAATTAAAAATATCTGATCCAATATGGCGACCATAATTTCGAAAAATCTTAAAATCCGGCTAATAATTATGAAATCATTTAATTTTGGTACTTGAGGATGGTTTTGAGCAAGTATAAAATTATGACAAAACGTCTCAGAGCACATTTCTCCGAATTTTTTTTTTTCACCGCCAGAAATGTCCACCTAGGTCTCGGAATTGTCTGCCAGTGAAGGGTTCAATAGCCTCGTTAAACGAGTGGACTATGCATGTATGACTATAGTGGCGCGGCTACATGACAATCTGCAAATTCAATTGCGAAAAATTTCTGAAACGAAAGATGGCGCTGACACACCTTATTTTTCAACGAAAACTTGAAAAAAAATGAAATTTTGTTCACTCACCCTATGAACAACAAGTGGGTTTCCCAATTTTGGTTTCCTTCGATAGAGGAAGCTTCGCGATTGAGATCAAGCAATGAGCAAGCAACATGCAAATTTCTAATTCGCACGAGTTTTTTTTTTTTTTTTTTGCCTAAAACTATCCGGATAAACGCGCATAGATTTTTCGAAAATCAAAAAATTTTCACAACATTTTGATCTCTCGAGGAATTCTTCCCAAATTCAATACCGATCACTCTCGTCCCCTCCGGGCCATATATTTGCGTGAAAATTTTCGGCTTGATAGTTAAAAATTCACTCGATTCAGCGCGATGGACATTGGTTTTTATGATTTTTTCTAAATATTTTTGAATTTGAATTTTTTTTTAGCAATCTTTAATCTTTAATTTTTTTCTTTCTAACGAAAACAAAGCTTCCTCCGTGAGGAAGCAAAAAAAAAAGTAGAAAACCAAGTGGACATTTAAAATTTTCCTATTCTTTGTTTCTCGTGGGGGCAAAAAAAAAAATCAACGACAGATCACGACGAGAGTATGCTCGCCGAGACGGCTGTCGTGGACACGACGCACACGGCAGTGAAGAGCTCGATAGACGGCAATGTCGAGCTGGAATCGAGGCCGACGGCGATACCATCGGCCCCGTCCAAGATCAAGATTAACATCACGAAAACCCTGAACACGAAAGAGCCTGAAGAGCCAAAGGAAAAGGCAAGTACGGAAAATACAACGCCCGAAGAAAATACGACTCCCCTCGTGCCGGCTTCGTTAAAGCCCGCTCTGCAAGGTAGGAAATTGTCGAATTTACCACCCGTCGACAAGGGACACGAGCTCTCGGGGCTCTGTACAATTATGTAAATATAAAAAAAAAAAAAAAAAAAAAACACATTAATCACCAAATCTAGAAGAGTGTAAAGAGCGAAAAAAAAAAAAAAAAACGAAAACCATAAAGTTAATGACCAAAAGCGCAACCAACTGCCGTGATCGAATGATGCTCCGAGGTATCTCGTATCGCTTAAGAGCGTGATTGATGATCGGCTCTGGTTCAACCCTTTATTAATATTATTATTTTCTCCATCGAGTCTCAATCTGGAAAAATTAAAAAAAAAAAATTAAAAAAATGCCTCCGCATAAACATCACACGACTAATGTTAAAGCTCGTACGGCATGATGCGATGAGAAAACGACGAAAAATTGTTGCTACCGAGTCTTAATTTACAATGCAATTGTTATTCGATTAATTTACACATTTTATTTTGTAAATTTATTTTCTTTGACATTTGACGCTTCAAGGCGATGAAAAAGATGAGGGGCGAAAAAAAAAAATAAGAAAAAAAGTAGTCGATCGAATGAACTTTTTTTTTTTTTTTTGCAAAGAAAATGCAAAATCGTAGCTGATACACCGTGAAGTTTTCACCGAGCCTCAGTTTCATCACGTCGTACAAGCTAAAGTTTTTAATAACTTTTTTTTTTTTTTTTTTTTTACGATTTAGCGCGAGGGAATAAAATTGGGGTGTGCATGAAAAAGTGTGAGACGCAAGCAAATTATAATTTTGGACTGCAAGAGAGAGAGAGAGAGAGAGAGAGTTGGGAGCGTAAAAAAAAGTAAATCGAGGAAGGACTTGTAAATATTTAGATTAATCTCATCGACATAATTGCTAAGTTAAGCGAAGAGAGAGAGAAAAAAAAATGAAAAAAAAACGGTGAATACCATTCCTCATAGTATTGTGTGCAGCTCCTGAGGAATAATCGTCTCGAGATGCGACAATCCAAATATGCACAAAAAAACTTATTTAAAAAAAAACCAAAAAAAAAAAAAAATTTCTTACCATTTGTACTTTGTGAAGAGGTATTTGAGGAGAAATACAACTTTTTTTCGTCTTTTTTTTTTTTGACACGGGACTTACTCGTTTAAGTATGCGTGAAAATTATCACAGAAGTTTGAGGAGAAAAAGAGAAGACGGAAATTTTTGAAAAAGTGCGAAATATGCGAGTGCCCGAATAATTTTTTTTTTTTTTCATTCCGATGTTGAATATGTACAAATTGTGTGATATTCTAATGTACATAAAAAAAAAAGAAAAAAAAAAGAAAAACTACCCATCGAGTGCGATAATCGCGAGAAAAAAAAAAAAAGAAATACGAGAAATGTTTGGTTAAATCAAATTTTTTTTCGTGAGCGAAAATTGAGAGAAGGAAAGAGAAGCATTATTTTGTTGTATAAAAAAAAAACGAACAAAAAAAAAAGAATACTTGTTGATCACTCGGGGGTTTTTTTTTTGGCTTTCATTGATCGTTCGTCATCTCCCGATATATAATCTGCGACCTATCTGCTTATTAATCTGCCGCTATCGTCGCCTACCTATCTCTGCTTATTTGAAAGAATAAACAAACAAAAAAAAAGACATCGGCTGCTGGAGAACTCGTCCAGGACACGTTGGATTTTTTTTTTTTTTTTTAAGGACGAATGCCAGTAATCCGAGCTAATAACGGTAATTATGTGGGGTCGGGGAAGGTTTAGTTTAATCAGAACTTCGTCTTGATTACTCAATAAAGGAAAAGCGTATAGAAAACAAACAAAAAAATGAGTCGTCTTCTTTTTTTCCCCATCGGTGTCCCAAAATCCTAAAACGCCATTGGATTTTTTTTCGTTTTACGGATCGAAGATTTTTGCGAAAAAAAAAAAAAATCGTCCCAAGATCTCGAAGTGTCCGTGCGACGAGAGAAAAAAAAACGCCGCTGCTCGTTCCATCGTCATTCGTCCTCGATCACCTGAAATAGCATCTTTTTTTTTTTTTTTTTTTTTTTTTTTTTTTTTTTTTTTTTTTTTTTTTTTTTTTTTTTTTCATTTTCGCAATTTTTCACAGAACCGAAGATCCTCGTCGACGGAAAAACGGGCTCGAAAAACGCCGAATATCGTCGACGAGGAATTTCGTTGAGTGTTTTTTTTTTTCACCTTCTCGGCCAAAGGGTAAAATCACAACACAAAGACCTGAAAAGTTTATTCATAGAGGACAGCTGTGCGGCCATCGGGGAAAGGGTATGACGTCTTTGATGTTCGATGTTGCAAGTACGCATTGTAAAAATCTCTCGAAACCCATGCCAAAGCCACCGGTCGGTACGTTCCCGAATTTACGAAGTTCCAGATACCAGCTGAGATTAAGGCTCGACGGTAGTTTCGATTTCAATATATCGTAATCGTCCTCCCTCAGGCTACCACCGACGAGCTCACCCACGATCGGCACCAAAAGATCCATCGCAGCGACCTTGGGAAAAAAGAAAAATCATTTTGTTCGAGGAAAATCGCGCGATACGAATTTTTAGTACGAAAAATCGCCGCTACGAGCGTCGCACGCGATGATTCTGGTAAATTTTCTTCACCCGCCCCCTGCACGGGACGAATAAAAAAATCATTTTGTTCGAGGAAAATCGCGCGATACGCATTTTTAGTACGAAAAATCGCCGCTACGAGGGTCGCGCGCGATGATTCTGGTAAATTTTCTTCACGCGCCCCCTGCACGGGACGAATAAAAAAATCATTTTGTTCGAGGAAAATCGCGCGATACGAATTTTTAGTACGAAAAATCGCCGCTAAGAGCGTCGCGCGCGATGATTCTGGTAAATTTTCTTCACGCGCCCCCGCACGGGACGAATAAAAAAAATCATTTTGTTCGAGGAAAATCGCGCGATACGCATTTTTAGTACGAAAAATCGCCGTTACGAGCGTCGCGCGCGATGATTCTGGTAAATTTTCTTCACGCGCCCCCGCACGGGAGAGACGCTTGCATAATTCGAAATGTATCAGACCAAAAATCGAGGATATCTTTCAATTTCATCAATTCCCTTTTTTTTTTTTTAACAATATCGATAATATAATATTATCTAATGAAGATAATTCACGTTCTATTGGAAAATTCATAATTGTTAAAAATACAACAACAAAAAATCGTCTCACCTTTGACGAATCATCGGCGCATGACTTCATGTAAAACGGTTTGATCTCCTTTGGCCAATTAATCACGAAAATGGGAACGCCATTGTTGTGCTTAACGAGAAACAATTCGTGCTCTTTGGACAAACTTTCGCCATGGCGTATCGGAATCGTGAGACGATCGGAATTTTTCTCAAGTATCGCTATGGCATCGTCGTAATTCACAACGCCGAAATTTTCCTCGAGCCAAGATGGCACGGGTGCACCGATCGAGCGCATATCCGATTCGCCCTCGTCGAGCATGCATCTCGTCATGGATTTAACGAGCAACTCGGCCTCGAGCATAATTTCCTCGATTCCCGTGACAAAAGCCACTTCCGCCTCTAACATGTAAAATTCGCTAAGATGCAAACGCGATTTTGAATTTTCGGCTCGAAATGTCGGACCGAATGTATAAACTTTGGTGAGCGCTCTGGAATTAAAAAATTATAATAATAAAAATAAATAAACAAAGACTATCGGAGACGCAGGGGGTCGTCGCGATAATTTTTCGTCGAATTTCAATTATCAAAATTCATCTTGCTACCTCGTGGAAAAAGCTTTGCGTTGAAGTTCAAAGAAATCGTTTCGGAATGGAAAAAAAATCGCGATTTAGAAAAAAATCTTCAGAACTCAAGGAATTTCCTTCGAATTGCCTTCGAATTCTTCAGCGAAAGGTTTTTTTTTTTTGTAATTCTTTGGTTTAGTCACTTTTCCGAAAAACGACGGAATTTGTCGAATGATGATATTCTGTCGGGGAGGCTGAAAAAGTTGAATAAATAAATAAATAAAATTAGTTTTCCCATTTTATTTTGAAAAGTGTTGATCTTGGAGAAAAATGTGCCCACGAAAGTTGTAGCTTATGAGAAGATTGATCTTTTATGTTACTTACGATTTTTGTCTAAAACCATTTTTTTTCAAGAAAAATGAGATAATGCTCCATTTTTCTCTGCTTTGTTTACGTCCAGACAATAAGAGACCTTCAAAATGCACCCACAGCTCTCCCGTATATAGCAACAAAGGATTTCGTCGTCATTCCCAATCATAAAGCAGCGTCTAACGAACATAGCGCGATAAATAGAGAATTGTCCCATTTTTCTCAAAAAAAAAAATGGTTTCAGACAAAAAATGTATAAAAGATAAAATCTTCTCACAAGCTACAACTTTTGTGGCAAACATTTTTCTCCAAGATCAACACTTTTCAAAATAAAGTGGAAAAACTGATTTTATTTATTTCTTTATTTATTCAACTTTTTCAGTCTCCCCCAACTGAATATCATCATTTATAACCCAATAAAGGAGAAAATAGAGGGAAAAAAAAAATTTTAGCCTCATTTTTCGGAAAATTGACTGAAGAATTATCGTTTTTTTTTAGAAATCTCATTTTTGCAGCTTTATCGAACATTCATTCGGATCTTTTTTTTTTTCTAAATGCAATGCAGCATCCTGGAACATCGCGAATACATCGGGGACAAAAAAAAATTCGAAATTTTGCGAGAACAAAACTTTTTCGGCAAAGAAGCAAAAAAAAATGATGAAAATTCAAAATTTCCATACGAATTTACTCCAATTTTCTTTCGTTCGCGAGTTTCCTCCGCGAGCGATCATTTTTTTTTTTTTTTTGCTTTTTTTTTTCTTCCTCCCCCGAGGATTCACCTTGCCAGAGCTTCCAGATGCAATTGTCCCGAGACCGTGAGATATACCTTTCCATCGAAATAAGAGTCCTCCAGAGGTATATTTTCCTTTCGCATGCTCTCCATTACTTGCTTGGATTCGGGCCTTACGGTGAAAACTTCGCCGGCTCCTTCGCAATCGTTGGAAGTTAGAATCGGCGAGTGTACGATTAGAAAATTTCGCGATCTCATGTGTTGGCCTGCGCAAACGGTAGCCAAATCTCTCAGTCTCATTAGACTCGAGAAATAACGAGTTCTCGATCTCAGATGCATATACTGACGTACATAATCGATGGAATATTTTATTCTCGGAGCAAACGGATAACCGTCGTCCAAATTGCATTTTCCTAAAATTTCAATATTTTTCGCGTGCAATTCGGGCCGACCGTTCGGAGCAAACGTTAATTCACCCTTGGCTCTGACGCTACTGCCGTACGTCAAATCTTTGGATTTTTCATCTTTTTTTACGACTATTTGCAAATATTGGCTCGTCGAGCCGTCGTCGATATCGAGAAATAGGTTTTCCTTCATTTTACGAACCGCCCTTATCCATCCCTGAGAGAATAAAAAGATTTGAAGAAAGAGAGAGAGAGAGACAAAGGCAGTGAAAAATGAAGTGAATCATGGAGCGTTCACTTTTTATTTTATTGTTATTATTGTTCAAGCTATTATTATCATTATACGAAGTTTGGAAAACGAGTCAGTTAGAAGCGAAAGAAAAAAAGAATAACTTGACAATTTCGAGACAGTCGTGGGGTATGAAAATTGGAATACATAATATTTCCGCGTCGGCCATTGTTGTTAACGCTTCGGAGATTCTTGTAGGTGGGATATAAAACTACGTCGGTCTCTCTAACCTGTACTTCAATGCTTTTTCCCTGCGACTCTGCGGCTCCTGCCTCGGCAATTCTCGAATAATCGCGAGACAAATCCCAACACCTTGCACCGTTGCTTCTCTTTGGCAACAATAGTCTACCGATGTATCTCGTTATCATTGCGAATTTGAGATTTGTATCCGCTAAATCCGCTTGCACTTTTTTTTTTCTCGTTCGAATTTTCTACGAGGCTTGGTTCGCGTACACGGAAATTATGTCACTAGGGGATCCCAGGAATTGAGGAATGTGGGGAAATAATTATAACGGATAAGTTGTGCGTTCCAAAATTTACCGGCTGCCCTGCCGGTAACCGGCGATGCAATTATGGAACGCACGGATTCATCAAATTTTGTGTGATGCATCTTTTTCGGCCTTTTTTTAAATAAAAGAAGACAAATATTATTCATCTTTTTTTATATCTTTTATTCCAAGATATTTTTAGCCTTCTCTTTTATATTTTTTTTTCTATATTTCAATTTCCGAACATTCTTTATCTTGCTATATATATTTTCATTTCCTTTCATCGTATATTTTTTAATGATTAATATAGTTGGTTATAGTTTATTTTCAGTGCACGGCGTCCTTCGCCTTTTTACATTCCCTCCATACAATATCCATCTCTCGTCTTCATTTGCTTCTATATACATTTCTCTGCTTATATTTGTAGTTTCTGTACATCGGAGCCTTTTACTCAATTTTGCTTCACTTTACTTTATTTTTCCACTTTTGTCGTTATAATCTTTTAATGCTACATTCCCGGTCTTTTGTCTTTATTATCCTTCCTCTGGTCTTTTTTTATCCTTCCGAAGGTTTTCAGGTATTTGCATATTTCACCAATCACCTTCCCTTTTTTATTAATATTAAATAATTATTGTATTCCTTCAAATCGTTTGTATGGAAATTTAAAAGCTTAGGTCACGAGCTTACCACCAGAGAGACACCTCTGTTTCTTCTCCCTATGTCCATGAGTTAGCCTTCCTTCTCTCAAAACATCGCGTGTTTCGTGACTGTGGGAGTCTTTGGTGGGTTGGTGGGAGTTTTTTCACGGAATCCGAAAACTTACAGCTGATCTACCGTTTATGCTCTCGCGAAAAAGAGAGAGAGAAAATAATAATAAATAACACGAAAATGAAGACAAGCTTGTCGAAACAGTGACATAGTTTTTTTTCTTCTTAAATTCATCGTCCAAGAGACTCGATTCTATCGGCCTTTTTATCATTAACAATGGGCTGCTGCTACAGTCTTTGCAAGGAAGACAGTGGACCACAGGTTTTGTACAATCGGCAATGTTTTTTATTTTTTTTATTTTTCAACCATAATGAGTTTGTAATTATCTTGATACCGAGTTTATCGGCAAACAGGAGACGTACGCGACACCGAAGAATCTATGACTCACGGTTTAATGCTACGCATGCATGAATAACGTACAGAGTTATTATTAAACGCACCCTTGCCAAAAATGTTTTTTTTTTTTATTTTCTCGTTACGAGCATTTATATCTTAAATCTTATAATTTATTTACGTAAAATTGTTCAACTTGCACATTCGCATGCTTCATTATTTTCCTACAATCTTTTATAAATAATAATTTCCCCAAATCAATAATATGCAATTTTTTTTTATTCATTTATTTACATATTTCCGTTAGAATTAACGCACAAACGTATGAAACTATATCAATCGATAAATTAAATTGCTCAGTTTATTGCAATTAAAAAAAAAATTTTCAATTTTCATTTAATTTTTTTCATTGAAAAATCAATTGGAAATTCAATTTTTCCAAATGATCCGCCTGAATTCACCAACTGAGGCTCAATAATGTTTATTCTTTAAAAATTCAAGTCATTTGTTCGTGACAAAGTCTTTAACAATTCAACAAATTTTCCCGCAAATCAGATCTTTTTTTCGTTTTGTTTATATAATAAATTATTGCAGAGTGGCGAGGCCAACGAGAGGACACATTTGTTGGTCGATCCAGTCAGTAATAACACGAATATACCGCGAGTTCATAGGTAAGCTCGGCTCCGAAGTATTTCAGGCGAATGCAAAAATTCGTGATAAAGCTTTTTTTTTTTTCTTTTCCTCCGCATCGAGCGAGTTTATTTTTATTTTCATTTATTTTGTTTTCTTAGCGACGATTATGTTAATCAATACGCGAGCTCAGTGCCGAAGAAGACTGACGAGCAGAGCGCTCTTAACAGAATACTGCACGAAACGGCTGCGTGAGTTTCCCTGATTTATAAAAAAAAAAAAAAATATATATTTTTCGTTGCAGTAAAATGTTTATACATGCATAATGTATAATAATAATTTATATATAATAAAATTATATAATATACATATAAATGGGTGAAAACGCCAATTAGGGACCTCGGAACATGCGTCGCTACCTGCAATCGTTTTGTAACTTGTACATTTTGTAGTTCACATTGAAAAACAAGTCCCCAAATTTTTTCGGATTTTTTCTTAGCTTGTGTTGGCTGTTTGGGGTACTTCACGATTTTTTTGTTTTTTTTTTTCATCAATTTTTCTTGATAGTTTTGTCGAGTATAAAAATTCCATAATAATATATTTTTTATGTTAAAAAGTGTCAACTTTTAGAAAAAAAAATATTAGTTTTTATCTTTGACGTCCTTACAATGGTTAAAATTGACTTTCAACTCTGAATAGCCAATTTTCTCACGTTGCGCATATTTTGAAAATTTTTTTTCAATATTTCATTTCGATAAGCTGACAAAATTTTACATAAAATGTGTCGAAATCACGATGGGTTATCTGTAAAAAAAAAAACTCTTGGAATATAATAATTGAAAAATCAAAAATTAACAAAAAATCAATTTAAACATATTTTTTATTGAAATTACATTTTATTTATTTATGTTTTATTTTTAAAGTTTTTTCTTTACGTTGCACGGAAATACCATTCGCATGTAATCTTGCAAAGTTGATAACATTCAGTTTAAAAAAAAAACAATCCATTGACGCTGCATTTGATACATCAAGATATCTTAATAATGAATGTTTCCCGAAATTTGTCGCGAATAAACTTAAAAAAGTTGTGTTATGGAGAAATTTGATGAAGCAGAGAATAATTTTACGGTCATGGAAACCCAAATTATTTGGAAACGGCGACAAATAATGTAAGATTTGGGTGACTATCACCGTTCGAGATGAAGAAGCTCGGAAATCTAATTTTGGTTTTGATTCTAAATATTCCGCATTTTCGATCGAGTCAAAATGGAATATTTGATTCAGTTTTAATGTTGAAATCATCTTGATGATAGCATAAATTTGTAAAAGCGTGTTTATTCTTGAATTGCTGTTAGGCTCCGTCCGAGAAGTAAAAAGTAGTACTTTTAAGACTTAGTAGTACTTTTAAGTCCTATGACTCAAGTCGTAGGACTTGAAGTACTACTTTTAAGTCCTAATAGTAGTTTTAAATCCTATGAGTTAAGGGCCTAGGGTTTAAAAGTACTACTTTACTCCTCGTCTACAGGCCCTAAAAGCGAGGAAAACATGGCAGCGTTGTATAAATTTACTTTTAAACTCTCCGGAGATAAATTAACGTGTATCAAATGCAACGTCAATGGATTGTGTTTCGAAACTAAATGAGATCAATACTGTTTTCAACTTTGGAAAATTCTACGGAAATGGTATTTCCGTGCAGCATAAAAAAAAAACATTTAAAATAAATAAAATGTAACTTCAATTTAAAAAAATATGTTTTAATTGATTTTTCGTTAATTTTTAATTTTTTAATTATTATATTCCAAGAGTTTTTACAGTGAATCCATATCGTGCGTTTGACATATTTTATGAACAATTTTCAAAATACGCGTAACGTGAGAAAATCGGCTTTTCAGAGTTGAAAGTCAATTTTAACCATTAGAAGGGGCATCAAAGATAGAAAATTAATATTTTTTTTTCTAAAAGTTGATATTTTTTTTACATAAAAAACATATTTTTATCGATTTTTTTTTACTGGACACAACTATCAATAAAAATTGATGAAAAAAACAAAATAAAAAAGCCGTTAAATAGCCCATACAGCAGCAACCGGTATAAGCTAAGAAAAAATCTGAAAAAAAATTTGGGGACTTGTTTTTCAACATGAACTACAAAATGTGTAAGTTACAAAGCGATCGCAGGTAGTTGACGCATGATTCGAGGTCCCTAATTTACATTTTCGCCCATATATATATATATATATATATAAAATAAATTTTTTTTCGCGAATTCAGCAGACTTTTTTCAATTATTTGAATTTTTATCGTATTTTTTTTTCAGCAATGTGATAGACGTGGGAGCATTGGATTCTCATAATTTGGAACAGCACGAGTACATGGAGAGATCGAGAGCTTACGCGAAGAGAATAGAGACCGGCGGCGTTAAAGTTCCACCGATTAAATTTTGCTTACTCAAGGATATACCAGATCCGGAGAGAATTCTCGCAGCCGATCCTCTTGCCCCCGAAGATTACGATTTAGTGAGAAAACAAAAATTATCTAATCGATTATTATTTTTTTTTGTTCTTTTTTAATTTATTTATTTTATTTCAAAATACATTTTTTTCACCACAGGCCAAAAATCTTGAAATATTTTCCAAAATTGGATTTTTACAAAAATTATTAAAAAAAAAAGCTTCAAGCCAATTAACAATTTTTAATTCAAATTTTTCATTATTTGATTTGAAAAAAAAATTTTTTTTTTTTCGTTACAGATCACGAATATGGTCAATGAAGCCGCTTCCGCTTTGAACGACATCAAGGTCGAGCACAAGGAAGATTTGGTAGTTCCGTTTCTCTCGTGATCATTCGCGTCCCATCGGATCGAGACACGCGGGGCATCACCGATGGACGACTCGGCTCAATAAAGCGCATTTTAATCCATCGGATTGAACGACGATCCGTTTTAATGAAGAAGAAGAGGAAGAATAAGGAGAAATTATAACGAAGAACAAAACGAAAAAAAAAAAGAAAAAAAGATGAATCAAGAGTCGAGACGATCGATCGTCGCGGTTCCTCGCATGATTTATCTATCTTGAGCTTTGACTTGAGATTTTTTTTTTTTTTTTTCAGTAACAATGCCGACTGCTTAACGAATCGATTTTTCGTGAATACGCTGTGAAAAGAGGAAAAACAAAAAAAAAAGCAAAAAAAAAAAACCCCCCCGAAAAAGATTCGTTTTATAAATATTTCCCAAAACTGAATCGTGAAATGGGAAATAAATTTGAAAAAGTGATACAAATGTTTATTAATCCTAAAAATACTTTAATTAATGAGTAATTATAATTAATCGAACGAGTCACGAAAAGACGTTTCGCGATCGTTGGAAATTAGCGAGGTTCGTTTTTTTTTTTTTTTCCAATTAACGCTCGGAAGGCATGATCGAGCTGATAATATTTTGTAGAATTAATCCTCCGTGTGAACACACGGTGCCTTTGAGGGAACCGGAAATTTGAAATTGAAATTTCAATTTTTCCTGTTTTTCCAACATTTTTGCACAAATTTCAATTCTTATTGAAAAATCTGTTTGACATACTTGACTGACTTTTGTATAATTTGTTAGACACTCTGAGAAGCGTTCATGATTTTTAAAAGCCCAAAACAATTTGAGAAATTGGAATGTCTCTTAAAGCTCCACTGTTCAGATCTTCAGACCAATCCCAATTTCTCAAATTGTTTCGGGCTTTTAAAAAAATCGGGGAAAAAATCATGATCGTTTCTCAGAGTGTGTAAAACATATTATCCAAAAGTCATTCAAACGGGATTTTCAAGCGGAATTTAAATTTGTGCAAAAATGTGGGAAAAACAGGAAAAATTGAAATTTCAACTGTTCCGCCCTCAAAGACAAAGTGTTCACACGAAGGGTTAATTCCGATCATACACAACGGAAGATCAATGAGAAATGCTGAATTTTACTGAGCTTTATACATATATATATATATATATAAATTTAACAATTTATTATTCATAAGTTGTACGATTGCAAGGAGTTTGAAGAGAAAAAATTATACCAAGCAATTTTAATACACACTAATCGGTCGTTTTTTTTTTATTCAGAGAAGAAATAAAATTTGTACGTGTTTTTTTTTGCCCTGCCTGTCCTCCCAACATTATGAACCGGAGACATCTTGTTTAAAAGTTAATCCAATTAAAAAAAAAAAAACTTTGAATTAGATTTCTTGGTTCTTTTTAATTTCTCAAATTGTTTAGGGCTTTCAAAAAATAGGGAAAAAATCATGATCGCTTCTCAAAGTGTCTAGAACATTATGCAAAAGTCAGTCAAGTGAAATGTCAAACAGTAGCTTTTCAATAAAAATTTAAATTTGCGTAAAAATATGGGAAAAACAGGAGTTTTTAAATTTCAACAAAGGGTTAGTTATATATACAAGCCTGCAAGGGAATCAGTTTTTTTTTAAGACTTTTTATGCTGATGGTTAAAAATTTAAATACACGTTTTATTTATTTCGATACGGTATGGATATATATCGGGTCATACACGGTAAATACGCTTTTTTTTTTTAATTCAAGTTTCAAAATATACGGTTTGTTTCATTGCAGCCATTGTTTTTGCTTTGTTTTGAGATCTGTAAAGTCTAAAATCGTATTTTATATGTATGTATATATATACCGTGTCGCGAACGGTAAGGAAAATAAAAAAAAAAAGCATCGTAATTAAAACCATAACAAGTTTCATTTTCGGCCTCGCGTCTGACCCCTTAGAATCATTTTTATCCAAAAAGAAAACATCTTTTGGATCCGGAATATTCTCCAGTATGTATTCCCGAAAGTTCTCGTAACCTCAATAATAACAATAATAATAATAACCCTTCAGCGAAATACAGCAAGCTTCAGTCGGTTAGCGAGAGAGACCTCGATCCTAAAACAGCAGTTTCAACGGTTCAACTTTATTGTTCCCCAACGCGAGTGATTGACGTTTTTGGGAATTTCGTAACTATAAAAACAAAGATCAATCGATCAATGATACAATTGTATAAGATCAAGGAGTAGGAAAAATTTCATAGCGATCGTGCATTTATAACGATTTGTGCGGTAATATTTTTAACGAATAAACGGAGTACATTTATATTGTTCGCGAGCTCGGCCAAGTTTACCGTGGACATTTTATCGTTTGTATGTGTATAATTTGTGACAAGTTTGTCGAACGAGGTTAGCGTTTGGTGAGTAAACTCTGAGAATTAGCAAATGTATATATTTTTTTTTTTACAATGTTTACAATTCGCGTTCTGTCAGGAGTCAATAATCGTCGCAATTTAGTCGAGTTTCGTACTTTTGAAAAAAAAAAAAATCGAAACTACGCAAATGAATTGTATTCACAATTTATTGGTTCATTTTTTTTTTTTTGTAACAAAAAAAACAGGTCGTAATAATAAATTCAATATCGATAGAATGGCAATACCCACGCAATACCAAATAACTCAACCTCCGGCCCAGGATGCCATGGGCGGAGCTCATTTGCACACTCCGCAGTCTATATTTCAACACATGATGGGACAGCAAAATGCTCCTCATCAATCGTGGCCTCAGATGCCTCAGGTACCACCGATGATGATGCCTTGGAGCATACCGAGCCTTCAGCAATCTCAGCTCGTGCGCTTTACGGGCGAAAGACTCCAGACGTGCAATACAAAGCCCTTGCACATCAAGCGAAAGATAGAAGCACTGGACGTCGTCGAAAAGTACGTCGATAATTTTTCATTTCTCATATTTTTGTTCATCTTTGTCGGCATTATTTATTTTTTTTTTCAAATTTGATAGCAATAATCATTTTTTTAAGTTAAAAAAACCTGTATTATTTATAATATAATAATGGAGCAGCTTTGGCTGAATGAGATTTACAAAAATATTCTTCAAAATCGGCTAATTTCATTGCGGTATGAAAAAAAAAAAAAAAAATTATTTTTCAATGTGAAATAAAAAAATTTTGATCCCCGACATAAAAATAATGGGGTGGCAAGTTTATCAAAAAAAAATTGTGAAAAAAGTAAATTTTCATAAAGGAAAAAAAGTAAAATTTCTAAAATTCGGTCGATAAACATTTTTTTAACTTTTTCTCAATAAATTTTTTGGCATTATTGCACAAATAAATCATGAAATTTTTTTTTCTACTTTTTTAGTCCTCGAACAAAGCAATTTATAACTGAGGAAAAGATGGCGGCTCATTTTCAAGATATGCACATAAGCAGCGATTACGGCGAGAATACGGTATCATCGACCTCGACGATTAGCGATCCTCAGCCATGCTGCAGCACGGCAAACGACGAAATTTCCATAGATCTCGATATGGACGGTGATCCAGCGGGCATAGATAATGGCAAGAGCGTACATCCGAGACTCGTCATATCCGAAGAGCTCAAGAGGCTTCAGGAGGAACCTCTGTTGCCGGATAGCCTGCTCTCCAAATTGTAAGTAAATTTTTGTAAGATTGTAAGAAATTTGCATCGTTGGAACGCAACGAAAATAGTTGTTTTTTTTTTTTTTTTAATAAAAAAATCATTTCCGATATCGCTAACGCTTTTCTGGTATATTTGGGCCCCAGATCATGAAAAAAAAGGTTTAAACGATTTTCGATTTCCAGAATATACTGGAAATGATTAAAAAAAAAAAAAACCCTATTTTTGTTGCATTCCAACGATGCAAATTCCAACGTTATCCAAGTACACCGTAAGATTGAAAAAATCTAAGATTGAAAAAAAGATTTATAATGTTTTTTTTACATTTTTATTAATCCCAGGAGTGTTTTTAGAGATCCCAACTTAAAAATGACATATATTAGGTAAAATTTTCTCAGCTTTCTGAAAAAAAAATGGAAATTTTTTTTGAACTTTGGGCAATGGCGAAAAGACGACTTTTCAGATTACAATCTTGATTTTGAGAGTCTTCTACGCGTATATTAATTAGGCTATATTTTTTTTCGGAAAGTTGAGATTTTTTTACAAAAAAAATATACAATTGATTTATTTTTTTCTCAAATTCAAGCCGCCAAAATTAAATGAAAAAAACAAAAAAGTTTCAAATGAAAGAATTCGATAGCCAATGGTAGCTAAAAAAATGGAGGAAAAAA
Organism: Rhorus exstirpatorius; assembly: GCA_963564615.1. Lineage (NCBI taxonomy): Eukaryota > Metazoa > Arthropoda > Insecta > Hymenoptera > Ichneumonidae > Rhorus > Rhorus exstirpatorius. The sequence goes on from OY751317.1 coordinate 33,613,910, forward strand.
TCTGAAAAAATTATGCCAAATGTTTTTTCAACACGGACACCAAGCTGCGTAACTTACAAAAAGATTCCCGATAGTGAAGCCCAAAATTGGCCGATAATTGATGTTTTTACTCATATACATTTATCTCTCTATATTTATATAAAGATTTTGCCAAAAAATGACCGCAAATATAGCCCTATACTTGCGATGCCCATATAAGAGCCCGTTGATTCTTGTACAAGATCTTTATATCATACAGAGATATGATTCACAATTTTTCGGGTCAGATATTATTTTGTCAGAAGAATTGTTCCGCTCGATGAGCAGAAATAAAAAAAAAAACGTTTTTCTTTATTTCTGGTCATAAATTCTGTATTTCAGAGAGAGCAGGCCTTCCATGGCGCTGGTACTTTGGCAACCTCCTAGCAAACATCTGAGAATGCTATCTACCCGACAAAATATTCATGAATTTCGGAATCGATCGAGCAACGGCGACAGCGGTGACAGTGGCGAAAGCGAAAATTCCACGATTAACAATAACGGCTCGGCGAACAACAATCACGAAAATATTCCGGATATGAATCAAACGAGCATGGATGAACCGATTAATCCCGAGCTCGAACCCATGGATCTTTAAGCACATATTTACTCACAATTTTATATTAATTCATGAGAGAAATATTTTAGTTATAGCATTAAAATAATTGTAAGATACGTATACATGAGCGACTTAAAAACCTTTTTTTTTCCAGCTTCGATCTTCAATTTATGAGAACAGAGTTTATTCATTTTTTTTTTCCTTTTTCGCCAAGTTGATTCTTTTACACGTCCGTGCGATAAATGATTTATTTTTGTTCTCTCGGTTCAAGGGGAAGAAAAAAAAAATGGTTTTTCCGCATTGTCGATTACATGTGCTCGCGTTATTCATTTTTTTTTTTTTTAATTTCGAAAATTTCGTTCGCAGAGACAGCAACGGAGATATACTATTCGAATGTACGGAGAGGCGTGATTGGAGTAAATTTTGTGACGAATATCGAGAAATAAATGTAATTTAGGGTTTTTTTTTTTTATTATATCGTACATAACGCGCGGAGGAAAAAAAAAAAGGAAACGTATGTTTGTGTTGAACGAAATTAATTGAAATGAGACTGTCTTATGATGTAAATATTTGAAAGATTTGCATATTATTATAATGAAATTATTACGAATAAAACGGAGATTTAAAAAAAAATCATAATAATTCGAGCAATTGTCTATTCATTTAGTTTATAAATTATTGGAATTTAATTAAATTTGCGTTGAATCCGTGCACGAAATTCCCAACTGCGAAGAATTCCACTCACTGTTTCTTCAATGTCAGTTTTAGTTGAAAATTTTTTTCTTTTTTTTTTTTTTCAACATTACATCATTTCATGAGGGAAAGTTGAAATATTTAATGATAAATTATGACGAGGTTCCATCGTTGTGGGACCTCGAGAGAGAGAGAGAGAGAGAGAGAGAGAGAGAGAGAGAGAGAGAGAGAGAGAGAGAGAGGAGAAAAAATCCCAATTCCTAGGATTTTTTTTTTTTAAATATAAAGCTCAATGTTTTTCTAAGATCTCTGATGTTGAGGATCTGTGATCGCTGCGAGAATTTTGCCATCTTCCATTATACTCGCTTTGAAGGCTTCCGCGTCCTCGAGTGGCTCGCCATTTATCGCAGCTGCGATCTTCGCGTTGTCCAGGATAGAAACGTGATTTCCCTCGACGGTAAAAACTTCCACGCGTTCCCTGGACACCTGATAATTAAATATAAAAAATTAGAGAAAAAAAAATGCGAATTTTGGAAAAATTCAATGAAAATAATTAAAAAAAAAAAAAAATATTCTTCAAGATGGACGAATTGTGGAATTGACGAAAAAGATATTTTATTTTGCGAAATTCAACTTCTTCGATTAACAAGCCAAACGAACGAAGGCGAATTTATGGGAAAAATTGTGTGTATCGAAAAAAAGACGAGTCAATACAATTAATGCAGAAGAAAAATACATTTTCTCAATTTACATGTCGACGAAATTTTCATTGACAACTTTTTGGCATCGTTATCGCCGAAAGTTCCGATCTTTGGAGTCTTGGATGGATTTTTTTTTTACTCCTCGATTGGAAATTCAAGCGTCGTATATCTGTAATGGAAGCTTCAATTACCGTGCTGAGACCGTAGTCCAGGCTGATCGTCTTCAACGCTGGACAAGTTGGCTTGACCAAAATTATCGATGATCTCAGAGGTGGAAGATCCGTATGATCGTATTTCTCAAGGGCGCAGAGACGCTTGAAGATACCTGTGCAAACGTTTCTCTGCTCTTCGGGCGATATTTTCATATTTTTCGTCTGTGTCGTCGACACGAAAGCGTCCAATTTTTCCGACCACGTTGTACATTTTTCTATTGCAACGAGAAGCTGCAAAAACATTATTTTTATCATCGAGTCATTCATTGATCATAAATTTTTCATCTTTATTTAAAAATTTTAATAATTTTATTGAAAAAAAAACGAGCTGCAAAAAATTTATTTGATAATTTGCAGGCAATTTTACAGAGCTGGGCAAAGTCCGGAAAGTACTTCAAGTACAAAGTACAAAGTACTCTAAGTATTTGAAGTACTCGTGTATTACAAGTACCAAGTACCGTACATACTTGAAGTACTCAAGGTTTCCAAGTACTTGAAGTACCAAGTACTTGAAGTACCGAGTACTTGAAGTAAAAGTACTTGAAGTACTTAATACGACATTACTTGAAGTACTGAGTACTTGAAGTACCGAGTACTTGAAGTACGTCAAAAATCAAGTATCAAATAATTTTCAAGATTTCACGTACATCTCGTAAGTTCTAGTACTTATTTTTGATTTGTTACGTACTCTTTAAACTCGTTTGATTTTGATTCGAGTACTTTTTGTATCAACACATATTTTCACATTGCGCGATTCACTCAGGCTAGGCAGATTTGAACCGAAATATTTAAACGAAGAATTATAAATCAAAGTCAATGCTCAATCTCTCATGGCACTATTTGTCGAATTCTCTCTCTATGTCAAATGGAATATAAGTACATATAAACATGTAACATAAATATAAAATATATTTTACATATCTTTTATAATTACCTTTCCTCTAAAAAATAGAGTTGGTTTCATTCGATTTCCACATAATTTGGCGTTGTTACACCAATTTTGGCGGTAAAATTCAATATTTCGACTTTTTTTTAATTCCCAGACTTCGATTCCCGGAATAGACTTTTTCGAAAATCGAGTAAAACTAAGCTACCTGTCTCAAAACTTTATATTTTCACTTTATAATGCCGTTGGTTTTGTTCAATTTCGATAAAAATCAACGGAGATATTGCAAATTCAATCAAAAAAGTCATTTTTACGAATTTTTCACCCATTTTTTACCCTTTAACCTCATTTTTGACTAACTTTTCCGACTTCAAGCAAAATTGCCGCAGGCTCACGTGATTCTGCATTAAAAGACGAAAAGAATGAGCCCAAATTGAACCTTTTTCGTGAAATTTTACCGGAGATATGAATTTTTCAAAATTTGGGTGTTTTGTCACCCCAGGTTACCATAATAGGTAAAAAAAAATAAGGTTACCATTCTACGGTTAACTCGATTCGTCTCACGGCATCACTACGCAGAACGTTCCTCAATTATATATTAAAAGGCATATTATACATGCGACCATTAGCAAAACGTATTCAAAAGTACTTGATACTTGGTACTTGAAAAAGTACTTGAAATTTTAAGTACAAGTACTTGAAGTACTAGTACTTAAAGTACAAGTACTTTAAGTAGATGCCATGTACTTGAAATTTAAGTACAAGTACTTTAAGTACATGACATGTACTTGAAATTTTAAGTACAAGACTTGAAGTACAGGTCAAGTACTTGAAAATTTAAGTACAATACCTGAAATACTTTTGAAGTACTTTGTACTTCAAGTACTGTACTTCCAGTACATCGCAAGTACTGGGTACTTGAAGTACTGCCCAGCTCTGCAATTTCATCATTTAATTTAATTGAAATCACCGGTAAACAATACAAACAAAATTCCGCTCTTTTATTTTGATACTTTGATATATTAAAAAAAAAAAAAAAAAAAGGATTTTCAAACGTAATTTTACCTCTGGACTCGAAGTGGGCGCGATTATGTCCATGATCCCGAGAAGAACATTGCTCTGTAGTTCGTTCTCGCTCGCGGATGCCAATTGTTGATGCTTGATGGCCTTCATGAGATCCGGTGAGCCATCGATCAGTACCAATCTACCGGTGAGACCCTGGGCCTCGAGTTTTCTTGCCAATTCTATCGCTATGAGGGAACCGAACGAGTAACCGGCGATTACAAAGTCTCTGCGGCTCTTGTTTCTCTGAAGTACATGCTGGATGAAGCAAAAAAAAAACGAAAAAACGTACCGATAAGAATAAATACAACGTATAAGAATAAATACAGCTTTTTTTTAAACGATGAATAGAAGAAAAAAAAACTCCACGTATCCTCTCGTTCACTAAAAAAAAAGGAAAAAAAAAAAAAAAAAATGAAAACTTACCGGCAAGAATTGTTCAGCGATAGCGGAAATGGTCATGGCTTCGTCATCATCATTATCGACGAGTTGAAGGCAAGTTGCGGGTGATCTAATTTTACCAGCTAGATTTTCGAAAACTGCGCCGTATCCCTCGATACCGGGAACAAGAAAAACTTCGTCCCGTCCGGCTTCCTCTCTGGTCGCGAGTTTCAGGCAAATATCATGCGTCAGTTCTCGATCGCCCAATATCTGCACGAGCAATTTCATTCCCGTCGGCGAATCATCGCCGATCGCATTTTTACCCGTCCGTTTCTTATCCTCGGCCTCTTTGGCCGACATTTCCATGAGTTTGGAAAAATTAAGACCCCGTATATCCTGTGCATTGAGAAATATCTCAAATTCACGCTCAAGAGTCTGTTTTATCTCGACGGCCATCATTGAGTCCATGCCAAGCTCAGCGAGCGACGTATGCGCGCTGATCGTCTTCAGATCTTTCAGTCCCATTATATTGAGAACGGTATCGACGATGCCGAGTGCTCCGGCACCACCGGCCCGTTTCTCCGCAACGACCATCGAGGCAACGATCGGCTCGTTTTGCTTCAAAAATTTGTCCAATTGGGCGAGACACGAGGAAATTTTTTGCTGCAACGTGCCACCGATAACGAGCTCCTTGTCCTCCTCGTACATATCAGCTACGAGGCCAACGTCACCAACGGCACCCCACTGAATCGCCAGACCGGGAAAACCCTCGCTTACCCGCCTCTCGCATATTCTCTCCATCATGGAATTCGCCATTGCGTAATTCGTTTGTCCGGCATTCCCCCGACCTGACACGACCGACGAAAAAACAACGAAATGCTCGAGAACGGGGCACAATTTTCGCGATAATTCGTCCATCAATTCGGTGCACCATGGCTTTGAGCGAAATGATTCCTCGAACGTAGCAACGGTCTGATCAACGAGTAGCATATCTTTCAGGACAACAGCGAGATTGAAGATAGCGCAAACTGGCGATAATCTCGACGATTCATTCAATATATCCTCGCAATCCTCGCGTTTCGAGGCATCCTTTCCGGCTATAACGATCACCCGAACGTCGCAGCTTCTCCATAGCTCGATGCGCTTCAGCTGATAGCCATTTCTCATACCCGTTCTCGAGGTTAAAACGAGATTTTTCGCGCCTCGCTGAACCAGCCAATCGGCGAGCTCGAGGCCAAAGCCACCCAGACCACCGAGAATAACGTATGTACGATTTTCACGACAGTGAAACGACGGCAGAGCCCTGACCGGTGAATCCAGAGTTTCCTCATCGCCGTGAATCTTAATGATCACTTTGCCGATGTGCTTACCCGCTGCCATATAACGAAAAGCATCCTCCAATTGTTCCTTCGGGAATATCGTGTAAGTCAGGGGCTTTATGGCTCGGCAATCGAGGCCGGCTTGAACCAATTTTTGTAATTCAGCTTTTTTTTCCGGCGGCGCGACCATAATATTGTCCAGCATGACACCGGAAAAAGTGATCTCCTTGAGAAATGCCTCCATTCCCAGTGAATTGTTAGCGGCAAGATCGAATTTGCCAATTTCCAAGAATCTTCCGCCAACAGCGAGACAACGAACCGATGCCTGTAGCTTTTCCTCGGCCAATGAATTCAAAACTATATCAACGCCATGACCATTCGTCAGTTCCGTGATCATTTGTTCGAACCTCGTGTTCCTCGAATTGCCGATATGATCATCGGGAATCTCGGGGAAACGTTTTCTGATGAAACGACGCTTTTCCGGTGTACCGACGGTCGTAAAAATCTCGCAGCCCTCGTGAAGCGCAAGGGTTATAGCGGCTTGTCCAACCGCACCCGAGCCAGCGTGAATCAGTATCCTGTCGTTTTTTCTCATTCTCGCGTTGTAATGAAGAGCATAGTAGCATGTCGCATAGGCAATCGGCACGGTCGCAGCATCCTCGAGTGACCAATCTTCGGGTATTGTCCAGGATAAATTTTTATCAATCTCGAGGATATTCGTGAAGCCGCGCGATTCAACGATACCCATTATTCGACGTCCCGCTGAATCGATACCCGAATATTCAAGACCGCACGGACATTCCTGAAGATAACGGCTCTTGGCTATGACCTCGACCGCAAGTTTACCGGTTGCCAGCATAACGTCGCGGAAATTTATCGACGAATAAACGACACGAGCGAGATCGCGCTGATTCGTCGTTGTTGTCGTTGATTCGACTAGACGACCCTCGAGCCAGCGCATCGAGCTCAGATCACCGCGTACCAGCTGATTCGCGTATACGTGAAAAAATGGCTTTTCGATTGTTTCGGGAAATTTCAGATGCCTGTAAGTTCCCCATTTGCCATTTTCGCGCAAAACATTGAGACTAAGATCGAGCTTAAGCTGCTCGGCGTACAGAGGATTTTTCAGCGAGAAATCCGGTGCTTCGGTGTCCTGTATCACGTAACCGCGTATCGTTTCACCGCCGGGTTCTCTCTTGAGACAATTCACCAGACCGCAAAGACCATTCTCAAAGTTTTTATCACCAACGAGAATTATTCGAGCTGCGCCGCTCGTTGTCGCTTCCAATTCGGTTTTTATCGCGGATCTGAGCTCCGTCAGCCATTCGAATTCGTTGCTCTGAATATTTATTATCGCCGAGCTCTTCGGTAGTCTGCTGGACTTTCGCAGCAACAGCAGAGTCTCGTTTTTATAACGTTTCTCGAGAACGATGTTCAGCGCGAGTTTCGCGATCGATGGGCAAATATCGCTGAATTTGCCGGTTTCACGTGTCAGCAAAAAGCCACTTTCACGAAGGCCGAGCAAAAGTTGCTCGATTATCGCCGTTTTCGAGCTCGTAAATAAATCACGACCGCACGCTATCAGAGCGGACGTTTCACTCGTCAGCTTTCTCGAATCGTTGAAGCTCATACCTTGGGGCAATTTTTCCTCGTCGAATGGATTCGCGGATCCTACGATTATTATCTCGGCTTGTATCAATGGAAGCTCACCGAGGGTCTCCAGCAGATACGTCGAGGTAAGATCCTCGAAGGATGGTGCAATTTTCTCGTCGATCGCCTCGATCGTCCTTACCTTTATCACGCTGTGATTCTCGAGGGCAAGATTTCCCGCGAGACGCACGAATTCCGAGAGCGACGTCTCGGCACCGTCGCGATGCGCCACGAATTTGAAAATCTCGAGTACCGGCTCGCCTGCTGGCTTTCTTCGCACTATAGCGCTAGCTTTGAGGCCACGTATCTCAACGCCACCGGAAACTATCGTGTCGTAATGCTTGTAGAGCCTAACCGGAAATTCTGGAGGAGAATATATTATATAATTGCAAAAAAAAAAAATCGGATATAACGAGTTGAGAAAGAAATAAATTTGAAAAATTGGAAAGCTGCGATTCAAGCGGGCTTGTCAAGGTTTATTCGATGATTTTCAATCGAGAGATTTGATATCATCGAAGTTGGAGTATTTTGGCGATATGAAAAAAAATCTGAAAAAACATCAACCATATCGAAGATGCCCGAGATCGTTGATTTTCAGCAATAAAAAATTTTGGCTTGGAAAAAATCATTGCGCAACGAATCATCCAGAAAAATTACTTTTCTGTCGTATGAAAATAATTCAATGAATTTTCCCAAATTTCAAAGAAGCTTCTCTCCTTTTGAAAAGTGTGTGTGTTTTTTTTTCAATTTTTAATTTTGCAAAATCGACGAGAATTAACGAATCTTTTGATTTCGCATAAAGGTACATTACACTTACGAAGTGTTCTGGTCATTGAACGAACAGAATTGCAAAAAGGAGAGATTTTTTTTAAATTCAGATGCATTGAGAACAAAAATTAGGGAATACATTTGGTAGGAGAAAAAAAAAAGATTTTTATCGACCATATCTTTAATAGGATCGTAAAATTTTTTTTTTTTTCTTCAAAATTTCATTCGTTCGACCAAGCACTCAAAATTCTGATCGAATTTCACATTTATCCAAGCCTGCACGAATCGAGCATCCTTGAAGGGAAAAAATGAATTAAACTCACGTTTTTCCTCGCTCGTCATTTGACGTATCGTATTGAGATGAGTCTTTGTATCGATAGTGAGTTTCTGAATTCCCGTAGGAACGTAAAGGCCTCTCGTGTCGGTGCCTAAAATATGCATCTGAAGCATATTGTCCATAAAAGCCACCCAATTGTTCGACCAAGCGATCGTTCCTTTTTTAGCATCGATGGAAGAGCTTTTCACACCGCGGAACAAACCGCTGTATTGATAACCGCGAAGTCTCAATTCCTTGTAGAAATCACGGGATGACATTGCTTCCGCAATTTCGTTGTCGTTGGGCGGAATCAGACCCATTGTTTCTTGCGACGCTTTTCCAGCCGGTCGAATCATTCCCGTAACGACAGCCGCGCCACCCTCCACAACTTCGAATCTTCCGGTACCTTGAAATTTCAAGACGACCGGAGAGGACAATTATTACAAATTCTCGGAAGTATAATTTCGAAAATTAATAAAAAAAACTTTCATTGACATCGCATTGAATCAAATTTTTCTGATTTTCAGTCTAATTAAAATTCAATTGGCTCTCAATTATCACGGTTTTTTCCTTTTTTTTTAATGATTATAAATTTTATTTGTACGAGGTTTCTCTGTTATATCGATAAAGTGTAATCGACTTGAAATTTTTACAGCCTATTTATTAGTGTTTATTCCCAAAACGTATGTGCAAAGATTCAATGAGATTAGGAGCCTCGTTGTCGAGATATTAAATGTTCAATAAAACATTATTCAACATACGTTCTTATGGAAATCCATGAGAAACAGATTCCAATCGTTCTGTAATTCACGAACTTGAAATGCCAGCACTTTTAAGAAATTGTATGACCCAGTTCTATATATAATAAAACCGTGTGCGAAACCTCACCTTAATTAGGAGCATTTTCGTTGAGTAATTAAATGTAACATATTCAAAAATGCTGAAAAAAGAGGTCGATTTCAGACGCGACGGACAATATTGCTGAACTCAGCTTGTCGAGTTAGGCTTCTTTTTTAAGAATAAAATCCTGGAGTTGTTTTAGCGTCTTTTCATAGTAAATGGCATAAATAATAACTCATAAAATAGGCATTATTGATCCTTCTCTACATTTTGACAAGGGAAAAATAGAAATAATGAAAATTTGGCACTTTTTGTGCTTCAACTTAAAATGCTGCTCTTAATGCGCTTAATGATAGTTTACATCTATTTTATCGGATCGTTGATTCAATACCCGAAAATAAAGATTGAGTTTTCAACTTTCCGACTAGAAAAAGTTCAGAGTAGTTACTATTTTCGATATATCATGAATTTAGCTTTAAAAATTGGCACTTTCATGTATCCCGTCATTAATTGGGACAACGAATTTAGAATATAACCGAGTTGTTGATTGGTGTTCCATAATCTGAACAGTTTTCAGTTCTCTCCAATCTCCTTAGAAATTCTGCTCAATGTATTGAATTTTTTTCATTCATTCATCAAATAAATGTAAATGGAACTGAGTAAGTGTTAAATAAAAGCTATAATAGCAATTTTTTCGAATTGATTCCCGACGGTTCATCAACTGGGACTCTGTCGTGTCATTATCCGGGCCAGCAAGTAAGCGGGTTGTCGGTAACTCGGACATCAAACGCGCATTTTAAATTTGCTTATTTAGCCTGATTTTTAAACGCTTTTACAAAAAAAAAATTCAATATTATTACATTCAGGATGAACGAAATTGTTGATATGGAACCAAAGTTTTTGGATATCGTACTCAGATATGATTGAAAAATGTAAAAAGGATGTGGATCCTCCGTTAAATGTTCACTAACTGGAACATTCACCTTACGCTGTCGATTTCAGACACGACGGACAATGTTGCCGAACTCAACTTGTCGAATCAGGCTTTTTTTTCAGAATAAAATCCTGGAATTTTTTTTAGCATCTTTTCATAGTAAATGGCATAAATAATAACTCATGAAATGTGCATTATTAATTCCTCTCTACATTGTGGCAAGGGAAAAATAGAAACAATGAAAATTTGGCACTTTTTATGCTCCAACTCGAAACGCTACTCAAACTATACGTAATAGAGGAAAATTGCTCATATATCATTTTCTAGATAACTAAATTATCTATAAAAAAAGTTCCCGATGGTATTTATCTAAAGTTATTAACTTAGGCGTCGGAGGCGTTCATAGTTGTAAAAATAATTTTAAAAAAAGCCATTTCAAGCGGGTGGCTTTTTTTGAATTTATCTATGAATAAAGTTTTTCAGGCGGCAATAGCTTTTTCGTTGCGTCCAGTTCTATAAATTTTTATGCATTTTTAATTCAACGCCTAACGTGGTGGCAAATTTAACAACTAATGGGTCTACTGTTCTGCGATTTCACAAAAATCACATTTCCTCGTCACGCCACTTCGGACACCTTCCGCTCATCCGCTATTGACTTTTCATACATGCCGTCGCAGACTTTTTTTATAGAAAATTTAATTCTCTACAAAAGTGTTTTTATGCAATTTTCTCCATCTTGAATAGTTCCGACAGCGTTTGGAGTTGAAGCTCGGAAAACGTGAATTTTGAATTTTTCTTTTGCAACACAAACGTTAATATTTCAAAAACTTACAGAATTATATTGCTACAATTTTTATACATTGTTATCAATGCCATTTACTATCGAATAGCGTTGAAAACGAAACCTCACAGTTCTAATTCTGATTTCGTATTGACTGGCCGAGATGAGTGAGAATTTGACTACGCCCTGCCTGTGTCCCTGCACAGGGACCCGCCCTCGGACGATTCGTCCCGCAAAACACATAAAACCTCCTAAAATTCATTTTTCTTGCCCACCTTTTTGTATCATCAGCGTCAACTCGACGATTCCTTCCTTCGGCAGAGTGGTCGCACGCAAAAATCTCACATCCTCAAAGACAACGGATATCTCGGTATAGAGCTCGCCTCTCATCATACCGAGGGTTTCCCAAACGAGGGCCAGATAACCCGTCGCGGGCAGCAAATTTCTTCCGTCGATAATATGGCCGGCCATGTATTCGTAATCCTCATCGGTGAGGGTCACCTCGACCGTACGCTCGCCGGAAACAATTTTTTCCTGCATCCTGTAAGACGTGACGTACCAATCGTCGGTGTGCTCCCACCTGATGAGCGGCGAGATCATCGGTGTTCCCCGGCTCACGGGATATCGTACTTCGGGAAATAATTTTGATATTCGCGGCTGAAGACCAACGTTGAATAATTTTCCGATACCCTGAAGGAATACCTCGACATTGTCGCGATGACCGCGTTGCGTCAGCGCTACATTCGTAACTTCGGGATTCAACGAGCGACGCAGAATTGCCTGTAGCAAACCGTGAGGCGCGATCTCGATCGTTACGGCGTCTTTAGGTATCATTTTCGATGTTTCCTCGAATAATACGGCGCTCAGTAGATTGTTCGTGTGATATTCGGCCGATGAAAGGCGCGCCTGTGCCATGCCCCATTCGCTTCTACGCACCGAAGTGCTCAGCCACTTTGGACTTCTCGGTTTCGGCTGCGGAATTACTTTCTGAAGATAGGCGAGTAATTTTGGTCCTGCCGCGGCGATGTAACGACTGTGATACGCGATATTGCTGCACGGTACTTCTCTGGCAAAAATTTTTTTGCCCTGGAGAGGGAAAAAAAAAAAAAAATAGCCGAGAATTAGCTCGAACGATGAAAGATTCTTTACTGACATTTTTTTTTTTTTTCACTTTATTTGTATATCTTTATTTTATATTCGTCAAGAGTCCGTGAGATTGTATTGAGAAAAAAAAAAGAAGAAATTCCGAGCAAAAGAAAAATCAATATTCTAAAATTTGTCCACGGTCTTGATGACGATTCGAAATTTTAGAGATTCGAGGAAGAATTATAGCCGGATTGTACAAGTTTATACAGCATTAAAATCATTCTTCAAACTCGAAAGAGAGCATATTATTTAAAAAAAAAAGCTGCAATTTTTAAATTAACAATTTTTCAATTAAAAGAAAAATCGTAATGAAAATTATCCCAAGGACAATTGAAGTAGACCAGACAATTTATATCTGAATTAAGACTTTTCAGTCTTCTTTTACGCTGCAAAATTTCTTGGACCGAAAAAAAGAAAATTAATGCAGCGGAAGTGAAAATATATTTTTTAATTTACCATCGAGCTAAATCTTTTTGAACGAACAAATTGAAGGAATAAACTTTGATACATTTGATTCGAAAAAAGTGACGATGACATCCTTGGAAAATTTGGAATTTGAAGATTTTTTTTTTTTTTTAATCGAATAGAAAACTTCATGCCTGTGATGAAGGAAAGAAATTAGAAAATTTTGCAACGACAGAATAATCATCGAATGTAAAATCGTATCGTATGCAGCTTACTTGAAGCTTTGCTACGAAAGCTTTCATGGATTCGGCGGGTCCGCTTATGGTGGAACTCTCAGGTCCGTTGTGACAAGCGACTTCGATATCCGGCGGGCAGAGACCCTTGATATCCTCGTATCCAAGACCGATGGCTGCCATCGAGCCGTGAATCGTGTCCGTCTCGATCGAGGCAAGTCCGCGTGAATACGCGGCGAGGACCATTTGTTCAGCGGTGAAACAACCGTCCGCATAGGCACAGCCGAGTTCGCCAACCGAGTGACCGATTATTTTGTCAGGCACGATCCCGATGTACGTGAGAAGATCGACGAGACCGATCTTACGAGAACGAAAAAAAAATAATAATAATAATAATAATAAATTTCGTACTTGAGAATTTCAAGAGAATACGAGTGATCGATTCGCTGTGGCGGTTAAAAAACGAACTAACATTTTTATCCAAAACGTTTATTTCGATAAAATACTAAAAAAAAAAAAGAAAAGAGATCAGTCGTCGAGCTATCTCGAAGAAAAAGAAAAAAAGAAATTAAAAAAAAATCCCGGAAGTTAAAATTTTTCGACAGCTCGACATTTATTTGCATGGCAAAATAATTTATTCGTAAGCACAGCTGGGCGAAAGAAAAAAAACGAACAAAATTCCAAAAATATTAATATGAAATAATACCTGAACCGCGGCAATGCCAACGAACGAGTTTAAGATATTGTCGAACGTCGATTTTTTCGTATTCGTCAAAATATCGTAAATATCAACGCCACGCGGCCTGAGAACGTCGTCGCATTTTTTTATCGCTGCGGCGAATACGGGCAAGCGCAATAGCGCGGTACCCATGCCGGACCATTGTGAGCCCATGCCCGAAAAAACGAACCATACGGGACGCTTTCCGCCCGGATAATGCTGTATCTCTCTGAGAGGTTTTTCGCAAGTCGCGCTACCACCGACGATCGTGTATCCCCGATACATGTGTCCCGGAATTTCGTCGCTGTGAATATCGTGCAAAAGCTTCACGTACTCCACATCGACCGGACGGCTCTCTACCTGCGAATTTTACAAATTTTTTGATTTTTTTTTGTGATCAAATTTAATTGTTTTGTTTTTCGTCTCTCGAGGATCGTTTATTTATTTGTTTTTTTTTCCCCAATTTTTTTTTTAATTCGCTCACGTCTTTAAGTATGCAATCGGCAGCTTCTTCCGTGCGTCCCGAGGCTACCACGAGTCTTGGCAAATCATCGTTTGGCGCGCCATTGTTGATTTTCTCTTTGGCATTGGATTTCAACAAAACGTGAGCATTCGCACCGCCAAAACCGAAGGAATTCACACCTACGTAGCCACCTTCCCAGGGCGTCAGTTCGGAGATTACCTTGATTCGACCATCCTCGAGGGCTTTTACGCCCTCACGAGGACGATTGTAGTGAAGATTTGGCGGTATCATTCCGGACTCCATTGCAATAACGATCTGGGAGATATTAATTTTTTTCAAACTTGTTAATTAGACATTTTATTTTCGAGATATATATTTATATATTATATAATTATATAATTATTTCTATAATTTATATAATTATTTCTATAATATTATAATTATTAATTATTAATTATATATTATTTAATGAAATAATTATATAATTATATAATATATATTATATAATAATATAATATATATATATATATATATATTTATAATATATAATTATATAATTAATAGAAATAAATATATAGAAATATATTTATTTCTATTCATTCGTTTATTATTATTATTATTATTATTATTATTATTATTATTATTATTATTATTATGGATGATAATGAGATTACGATGAATAAATGTGAGGCAAATTTTTTTTTCGGTTATATTTTATTTCGTCTTTATTGCACGAATAAAGAAAAGAAATGTTTGTAAAAATAGTCAATTTTTCGTTCAAGCTCGAAAATTGATATGATTTAACGAATTTATTCCGGGCTTTTGTAGTTGATCGATTATAAAAATATCTGTGAATTAAAAATAATTTTTGTTTTCACGCATCAGACAAGAATTAGGCACTTCATCTTTCCCGCCAATTTGAGACTTAAGCGACGAGGCGCTTCAATGATCAGCCACTTTGCGACGATTTGATGATAAAATTTTTTTTTTTTGTACTTTTCAAATGTGCGCAAGAGCACAGAGAAAAATTTAAGAAGCTTCGTCGTTTCTCTTCTTGCAAAAAAAAAAAAATTACCAAAAATCACCTCTTTTTGGACCTCTAAATCAGGACACTGCATTAAATTTTCAAATAATAATTATGAAAAAGCAATATGCAAATACGTTAATTATTTTCTTGTTTTTTTTTTTCGTTTTTTTTTTTTCACCTTAGCTATGGAGCACACACCACTGGCGGGCTCGGCGTGTCCGAGATTCGATTTTATCGAGCCAATTCTCAGTGGGGTGGTTCTGCCATTGCAGAATACACGATCGAGGGCATTTACTTCCTCGGGATCGCCGACCTTAGTGCCAGTTCCGTGAGCCTCGATGTAAGCAAGACTGGTCGGTGGTACGCCGCATTCCTCATAAAATTCCTTGAGCAGAGCGCTCTGCATAACGCTCGATGGAAACGTAATGCCCTGCTCCTTGAAACCGTCGCAATTCGTTTTACCGTGAATGTAAGTCGCGTAAATGCGCTTGGCGTCTTTTGCTTTTTGAAGATAAACGATGCCAACGGCCTCGCTGCGGGTATAACCGTTGGCATCGGCGTCGAACGATTTGCAACGACCATCCGGCGAGAGAACACCTGAAATGTTGAAGAAAAAATGAAAAAAAAAAAAAAATCGTCAATTCATTGCTTCATTGGACCGGGATTTTTTTTTTTTTTTCGTTTGAAAATTTTTCTATCCTCACCGAGTCGCGAGAATTGAAGGGATACGTAGGGATGAAGACAGAGATTGGCTCCACCGACGAGAGCAGCGTCGCACTGACCGCTACGAATAGCTCGATAAGCGTGTTCCATGGCGAATAAGCTCGAGCTACAGGCCGAATCGACCGTGTAACTCGGTCCATTTACGCCCAACCAGTAAGATATTCGATTCGCCAGCATAGCTCTGCTGCAACCGGTTATACCAAAACCGTTTACCTATTTTACGAGGAAAAAAAGAGAGAAAAATAGAATAATAGAATGCGAAAAAAAGAAAAAACTAAAAAAATCTGATAAGTCAAAGTTGTAGGCGGAATTCATGTTGACTTTAGAGGTTTACTGTAGTACTTGGAGTAGTCGGGTGCGGGAGTTTTTTTAACCTGTTGGTTCTTAGAAATCGATTTTTCGTTAACAAAATTGCCTCAAATTCCCCTCGAGCTGAATGCTCCTAGAACAGCTAATAAGCGTGTGTTGAAATATTTTGGCTCAATATAACCTCGTTCAAGAATAATTTCGATCTGTTGTCCTCTGCTTGGCTAGGCTTGCAAATTATTCCATCTCGACTGATCGCAAAATTTTTAAGCATTTTGCAATTTACATATTGCACGTTCACAAATTTTCGACTATGTCGATCAATCAATAGTGTGGAGTTTTATTTGCATAACTTTGTCAAGTTTTTTTTTTTTTTTGACTAAATCCTATAATGTAAAATAGCATATATATTTATTTTCTTATTTTCTAATAATATCCTTAAAATACACATCGCGTAATCACACCTTTGTCTCTTAGTCTTTATTTATACCTCAACTTTATACAACTCTTTCTCTACCCGCTTACTCATTTTTTACGGACCTCTATTTCCCAATAGTAATCACGAATCCCTTTTTCTATTTTCCCCACACAGCATATTTATCATTTATTCCTTTATTGCCCATTCATCGATTCCTTCCAACCATTCCTCTGCATTATTTCTTGCTTTCTATAAATAATAAATAAAAATTGCTTTCTATATATATAATAAATGCTCCATCGTCTCGTCTTGTTCTTTACATATCCTGCACTTCAATCCTTCTCTCCTTTCCTTTCCGTCCTTCCTATGTTGCAAAATCTTAACCTTGCCCACATTTCTTTGTCCCTTTCATTCATCCCCCTTCAGACCGGTATTTCTCAATAATGTATTTGTACATGGCATTATACAAACGATTTTCTTACTTTTTCCTGCTCCTTAGAATTTCCTTTTTTAATTTTTCCAGCCCCTATTTTATTCTTTTGTCTATTCTTTCCATACCTATTCGTTCCCCCTTATCATCGTTATTGTGTCTTTTATTTTCATATCTTTTAGCACTTTAACTAAATTCTTCCCCCATTTTGACGGTTCAGCATTTGTGACAACATACATCAGTGTAAAAAAAAATATCCTTCTAAAGGGTAGTTTACCCTTTTATTTTGGTTATTCAGAGAAAAGGAAAAACAAGTAAACTTTGTTTTTTTCGTGCTCTTAGATATTTGTTTCATTAAAATCGGTCAATAATCCAATTTTGTACATCAAGAAACGTATAAAAATAAAGGTTATAAGAGGTGGTTCACCCTCCTTGCAACAGGAGTGCATGAAAATTTAGACTTCATTATTTAACGAAAGAAATATTTTGCAATTGGTTTCATGTCGATCGGGAAGCACTGCTTGTATGCAAAACAGCGAAATTACCAGCTGCAACCCCTACCTTTCGGGGCTGATTTCACCCCTTAAATCAGCTCAAGGGCACGTAAAAAAAAAAAAATACGTGTCTCTTATTTTATCAGGAACCACAACACATAAAAAAGTCATCAAAATCGGAGGGGGACACCTGGGAATGTTTCCTCGTTAGAAAAAAAAAAAATTAAAGGGGTGAGCCTGCCCTAAATAGGATTGAATTTATGCAAAAAATGGTCAAATTCAAGCTGCGTGTGTAAGGAACAAAATATTTCGAATTAAAAATTTTCTCCAATCGCCGTCATCAATGACAAGTCTATGATTATAAGGAATCAAACTTTTATCTAGGAAGTTATAGTAATATTTCGAGGAATTTTTAATATTATCTTAATATTCGATTCGCCAGCATAGCTCTGCTGCAACCGGATATGCCAAAACTGTTTACCTATTTTACGAGGAAAAAAAAAAAAATACCAAAATGCAAAAAAAAAAAAAACAATAGTACTACAGAAGGCCTATGCAGTTTGATAAAAACATTCTGAAAAAGAGACGTGAAATTTGAATGCTTTTTTTTTGTAAATAAGCTCTGTAAACTTTTAAAACATTGCGTGCATTAAAAAAAAACCAGTAAAACTCCGATTGAGAATAAAAAATTTGATCACATTCGTTTAAAAGTAAAATCTTCTGTGATTGAGACAAAATTCAATGAAAAAAAAAAACAACAGTACTACAGAAGGGCTATGCAGTTTGATAAAAACAATAAATTCTGAAAAAGAGACGTGAATTTTGAATGTTTTTTTTTTTGTAAATAAGCTCTGCAAACTTTTAAAACATTGCGTGCATTAAAAAAAAAACCAGTAAAACTCCGATTGAGAATAAAAAATTTGATCACATTCGTTTAAAACTAAAATCTTCTGTGATTGAGACAAAATTCAATGAAAAAAAAAAAAAAAAATTCGTCAAACCTGAAGTTTCTCATAGAACCAAGTTTTTTCCGACTCGGAGAAGCAAGCACCGATAAAGACGCCGGTCTTCGTGCCGCGCAACTGACGCGGATTAATTCCAGCATCGATGATAGCCTCGTATGCGTGCTCGAGAAGCATTCGACACATGGGATCCATGGTGTGCGCCTGTTTGAAATGAACACCGAAGAAAACGGAATCGAATTTTCCCACATTGTTGATTTTTCCCGTACGCTGAGGAATCTCGGGATGATCTGTAAAATGAAAATATGATTTGCAAGTTCAAATTTTTCGTGGCTCTTACGCGCGTCAATCAATCTCGTTATATTCGTGCCACGGGGGTCTCTGACGAGGCAATGCTTTTTTTTTTTTATAATTAAGGAAAAAGAAACAAAAAAATATTCTCATTCGATTGAGAATTCAATGTTGACTGTAAAAAAAAAAAAAAAAAAAAATAGAAGGTGACACTGAAACGTTAAATCCACGTGACTGGTTACTTTTAATCTACACCGGTGTATGTGTATATATAAATAAACAAATATATCCTGGATTTCAACATCCTCTGGCCTAACTATGCGTGAGACCGTAAAAAAAAAATCACAATTCCTGTCCCATTCTCACGGCTCTGCTCGGCGTATGAATTAGAAAAAAATAAAAAAAATTCCTACGATCGATGAATCACCGAGCACAATGAATCGGATCGATTAACAATCGAATGGCCAAAGGCGCATAAAAATTGTAACAATAACCGACGAGTGTCATAATTTTTTTTTCTTTCTTTTTCTTTTTGCTTTGAAATTCAAGTCTCATTTGCTCTCTAATCGCCCCTAGGTGCATGATTAATTGCTCATACCGATCGACGATAGTGCGCAAAATAAATTTACCTAATTTCCAGCGGCGATCGTCGCTAGTGACGAGGTCAACCTTGTTGAATAGATTCTCCTGAAAGTGTCGCATATTGTCGGAGTCCGGAAATCTTCCGGCTATACCGGATATCACGATCTCATCGTCGCCGTACATGCTGGAGGCTGTGCCCTCTCCCACGCTCGTCATCCTCGGATCGTCACTCCGCTTCGTGAACTGATTTTTTATAAACACAAAACTGAATCACCAGTGTCCGTTTTTTTTTTTTTTTTTTTCCTCAATATTATATTAGATCACTTATTAAAACACATGTATTTTTTTTTTTTTTAATTTATCGTTCTCGATAGAACGAGATTGAGAGAATTATCGGTTGGTCGTAAATTCTCCCTCGTTCGATATCGATCACAGGGTGAATGACAATGACGAAGCCTCGTGAGTACCCGCAACTTTTTATAACATGCGGACTCATTTTACATCCCTACCACAAAAAGTTTTGCGGGTCAGACGACGACGACGACGACGACGACGACGAGGCACACATTTAACTAAACTTGCCCGAATTTCAATGAACCAATTAAATTTCAAATTGAATCATCGATACGAAATTTACCTGTCGACTCTATCGAGGGCCGTCCTCGAGTTTTGGGAACCCGGGGTTAACGATCATTTCGAAATCGAAATCGGAGCCCCGATTGTATGTTTCGTAAAATTTCAAGTAACGCTTCGCTGGGTGTCAAAAGTCGAACGATTTCAAGCTGGAGTATTTTTTTTTTTTTTTCCTTTCACAGCGTAGTTTTTCAATTCTCGAGTTCGCTGCGATTGGATTTTCCACGCGATTCTTAAGTTTGATGATTTTACTTACTTCTTGTGCCTGGAAAATAAGCAAATTTGCATCTTTTCAAAAATCGATCCGCTACGTTGTTTTTTTTTTTAGTTATTTTGTTTCCTCACGGAGTTGGCTTTGCTGATTTCGTGGAAAAAAATGCTAAAAAAATGCTAAAAAAAGCTAAAAAAAATGTTTTCGAAAAATGTATGCAAGTGCTCTTAACTTTCGCGAATTTTACGATTTGGGCATCGAGCCAAAACATTTTACCCGAATAGTGCGGGCGACAAAAAAAAAAAAAAGCGTGCCAATCGTAAATTTACGCATTGCTTCCTCATTATTTTATCTCGCTCGCAAAGCTTCCGTGTATGAGGAAGAAAAAATTGAAAAAATTACTCGCTCATAGCTTTGTGAGCGAGATAAAAACAAATAACGAGGAAGCAATATGCAAATTTCTAATTTGCACGATATTTTAGAAAGATAATTACCATTGTACGTTTATGGTTCTCGTGATTGTAAATTTTTGTTTTTCTTTTTTCATCCACTTCAGGGCAGTGAATTTTTTTTCGTCGCAGACTTCATTAAAAATGTAATCTTCAAATTTTATAAACATGCGATAATTGAATAAATTAGAAAATCACCGATTATCGGAGCTGGCGCTGTAGTTTCGTGAATAGAATAATTCGAGAAAATTATTTATTTTTTTTTCTAAAGAAATATACGATTTACCCATCCGAAGACTAAATGTTAACACTTTTAGTTTCCCTATTCCCAAGTCCATTGAGATTGAAATCCGAGCAGCATTGATTGTGAATAAAATTTTTCAATATTTTGTCCTCTTCTACGATCGCACGCATTTTCTCCCACTGTTATTTGCCACTGAAAAAAAAATAAGAAAGTATTCAGTCATTCGACGCTTAAATTTCAATCGAGATATTTACCATTGTGCGCCGATAAGATTTTTATTTTTCATCAACCAATTCGACGACACTTGCTCAGACTCCTTTCGAAGATCAAATAATTGCAAAATAAAAAAAAAAAAAAACAGCGTGGGCCTGAAAATTGCATAAATTATAATTTTGGAAAATCTTTGAAAAACATGCAGCTGAAAACATTGAAACTCCGATTTATTTAAAATCTAAACGATTGTAGAGAAAATAGACCGTTAACTCCTGTAGAAAAAAAAGACGCAATCTTTCGTTCGTTGAACTTGAAAGCAAAATTACGCTTTCAATTGTCATGTGGCCGCTCTTCAATCATGTTTTCAACAAAAACAAAAAAAAAGAGGCCTCTTCGATCGATGAATATTCGAGGAAACGGTCAGTGTCAAGGGTTGCCGGATGTGGCATCAATCTGCATAGATAACCATCCCATTAGTGTAATTCGTTATTTTTTTTATTTTTTTTTTTCGTCTTCCTTTTACTTCTTTTCTCTTTGGCCATCGTTCGTCCTGTTCGATAATACAACGAGAAACGATCGTCTCGTCGTTACACTGTCACATTGTCGGCTCTATAACTTTGTTTTTTTTTCCCCGTTACAACGGTGAGTTAAATAAAAGTCTCCCCCATGTGGCTAGGAAATTTCGGCCCAAAATTCTATTTCGATTTGAACTCGACAAAAGCGTAAGTATTCTTAGGTAAATTTCCATAAAACTTGTACGATAGGTCGTTCGAATTTTTTTTTTTGTTTTTTCGAAAAAGAGCTTCAAAGTTTTATCTGCCCGCTGGTTTGTAACTATTCGATAAAAAAAAAAGTACAGAAAACATTACTGAGCCTGGTCGCACAAAAGCATTTTTTTTTTTAATTCAGTTTTTCAATTCGTATCCGGAAATCTCTTGAGCGCTTCTATCGTATTATTGAGAAGTTGATGATTTTTTTTTTATACGATTTCACTACTAGAGAGACTTGTAGATCTCGAGATATCGAATTTGTGTACAGTTATCGATTTTTGCTAAGAAAAAAAGTATCGACGAGATCCCTTGAAATTTTTTCATCTCCCAACGATTCGGTAAGTCGGATCTAGAAAATATTTCCCGTAAAATTCAAACATATCACGAGAGCACCCGAGAAGCGATCGCGCTTCATTGCTTGAATGAATTTTCGCTAATCCACGATGCGGGGGGTGAGTCCACGAAAATTCGGGCGAAATGAAAAATTTTCTCGACTCTCTTCGTGTGTTTCTTTTTTCCGATCAAATATTTTTTTTTTTTTTTTTTTTTTTTTTTTTTTTTTTTTTTTTTTTATAAACCAACCCACGAAATATTTATTACCGATGATCGTTGTCGCAAAGACGAGACCACGGGGTCAAGACACGAGTCACGTCATAGCTTGAAACTTTATAATACAAAATCTTTATTTATTAAACGCCTCACCGCTCCTCTCTCTCTCTCTCTCTCTCTCTCGATCCCTCTCGAGAGCATGTCACTTAAAGAGGTACAAAATTACAAAGACTTTCCTGACGTACAAAGGTCGAAAAATATATTATTATATTCAAATCATATTGATGGACGCCGCGCTATCGTCGTAACGCAACGATATCAAATTAATTTATGATTTTTTTTTTATTTTTTATATTTCTATACGATAAACATTATTATTTTTATCCTATAAACGTTCTTTTCTCGCGGTACGATGTTTTCGTATCGTAAATAATCCGATTTAAGTACCTCTATTTTCTAAGCAAAACTCTACGAGTGTTTTCTTTTTTTAAATATCGGTCAAGTAACAAAAAAAAAACAAAAAAAAAAAGGAGTATGAAGCGATGTAGGATTACAAAAAAAAAAAAAAATATATGCTAGAATCGTGATTATGATTCTGGTAATACTAAATGGCCTCTCTAGACTTGGATCATTGAGTAAAAGAAAGAAAGAAAAAAAAAAGGACAAAAGGACATTCGAGATCCATCTGTACACGTCTTTGAGTACAATTTCTAATGACTACGTGGCAATTAAGTTATGACGAAAAGATCATCGAGATATGGAACTTTTTTCCAAGACTCTGGAGCAAATTTCTTCGCTGTTTTTTTTTTTTTTTCTCATCACTTTTGGCAAATGTATCTCAAATCCCAGGCAAATCTTTCGTCCGACACGCGTACCAAGGTATAAATTATTTTTATATATAAATATATATAAATACGTTATTTTTTTTTCTTTTTTTCACGAGCTCACAAATCTGCGATCAGGATCGTCAGTGATTGGAGATGTTTGCAAAATGGACCCTCTTTCCCTGACCATCGAGGGCTTCCATGAGACTCGACGTGAAGCTAAATTCTGAACTGCTGTCGTCCTCTTGAGCCCTACAATTCGTTTGGACAATTAATAACGAGGAAAAAAAAAAACTGTAAATTCGTGTTATTTATTTTGGGAGTATCGTTTCAGGCCAAAACTCGCGAGTTCTTGTGATCGTCATACACCCGGGAAGAGTGGCTATACTTTTTTTTTTTTTTTTCTTTTTAAGATATGCACATTTGAGAGGCGCATATTTTGTAAGGGGCGTGTGGGTCTTTCTCATATGCAATCACAGGTTCAAAGTTTCATTTTTCATGAATCAACGTTGGGAGGTCACAAATATCAAATTTACATAATTTCGTAACGGAGATGGGAGAAAGCGAATTTTCGAACAATTCACGATTGAAAAGCTGAAATTACGAATTTATCGCTTGTTGAAAATTTCAAATTTTTCGAATTGAATCGGTTTTTCATGGCCGATGAATATAATCGAAAATTTTTTTATATGACACAATGATAATTAAAAATATTAATTTTCGGCTCGACGATCGAAATATACCTTGAGCGAATCATGTTCTCCGAGCGGTGAATTCAAAAATTGTGTTTTTTTTTTTTTTTTCAACTTACAGCGTGTCCAGACTCGATAAACTGCCGTTCGTTTGGGACATCGAGGATTGTCCGTCGATCCTCAGAATTTCCAGTGTCGAATTAATCGCGGATACGTAGATACCCCGGTTACCGGAATTTCCGAGATATCGCGGATTGTTAAGCTCGATGAGTGTCTTTTCCGGGCTCTTTGACACCGATCTGAATGCATCGCCGCTGAGCTTTATCACCTCCACCGATGAGAAATGTACGATGAAGAGGTAAGGCTTACGAAAAGCTGAAACAACGAGGAATCTCGGTTAATTTTGAATTGAGAGAGGAAAAAGAAAAAAAGTAATTTGGATATTTTTATTTGAATTTTTGGATTTTTTATTTGATTGGAATTTTGATTTGATTGGAATTTTGATTTGATTGGAATTTTGATTTGATTGGAATTTTGATTTGATTGAAGGTAATTTGGTAATTTGGCTTTACAACGGGGTGACCATATTTTGAGCGCTTTTTTTTTTTTTTTTAATTTCAGGTCTCGTACCAAAAATTCCAATTTTTTTTATTAAAATGAGTCTCGGGAGAATGAAAAAAAATATTTCAAAGAGGATAAATTCCGCTTTTATTTTTCCCATCAAACGGGCAATTGATCCAGCTTGCTCGAGGAAAATTGTAAAAACCATTTTTTTTTCTTCAACTTTTTGATATATTTTTTTTTTTTTAATTCCGACAAATCCGGAATACCTTGAGGAATCTCACTCGTTGATTGAAAATTAAAAGAGACAAAGGCGACTCACCGAATGCAAAAGGCAGATGGCTCCACGTTGGATCAACGGCGCGGGTTCTTTGACCGGACTCGTTGACAAAGACCCCGAACTCGTTGTAACACAAGAGAAGTTCGACGGATTGAGATGTGCTCGATACGTTGAGAACGCAAACGGGAAAGATTCCTAGCCTCGCGACCCCCGACAATGCAGCTTTCACCGAGCTATCGTCTTCCTCCGGAAATTCTGTAAAATCGCAATAAGTCAAAGATCTTCCAAAAAATGACTCGCAATTTCGATTTTTTTTTTGTTATTTTTTTATTTTTCCGAAAGAGAATTGAAATTTTTCTTTCATCCCGTGGGATAGTTCGATGTTGAATTTCTTTGGCAATTTTTAGTTCTCAAACGAAAAATTAGTTCGAATAAAAATAATCCAAAAGAAACATTCTCGACTTTTTTTTTTGGAGGATTTATGTACGAAATTGCTTATCATGGATTTATTGGTAATTTTTTTTTTTTTGTCTTTTGCAACTCACCGTCTATGCCGTAGTTTTCTAATTCTATTTGGAAAAACTTGTGACAACCAACGACGAGAACGTTATCGGTGAAAATGGCACAGCTGCACGGTTCCTGAGTCTCGAGTTCTCGTACGGCTATGAATTCGCCGGATTCCTCGCCGCTCGTCCATTTCAGCAATCTGAGAAAATTAAAAAAAAAAAAAAAAAACGAAAAAATAATTTTTTTTTAGTTCAAAGAAAGTTTTAGCACGGGAAAAATATATGATTTTTTACGAAAAACGAAAAAAAAAATTTTTAAATAGGAAAATCTTACACGACATGCGTGGCTGTAGCGGCGCAGAGCATGTCTCCCTGAATTTGATAGAGATGACAACTTTCGCATCCGGTCAGTACAGTCTTTGTGTTTATCGCCGGTCTTGAGCACTCGGCAGCTTGTGCATTGCTTCGCAATTGCCGAAGATCGCAGGATACCAGTTGTCTATCCTCACCGGCGATCATCATAGCAAGACCCAAATGTGGATGCAGCGACAATTGATGGACCCTCTTGACGCCTCGAATTTTCGTGAGAATTTGCGATTGGCCAGGTCGATACGAGAAAAGTCCCTCCTCGGAGCCCAACAATAGAACATTCTCTTGTTCCAATTCGATGGCGCAATTTAGATCCAACTGAGAGAACAATTTTTTTTTTTCGCGCAAATAACGAAAATGCAATTGCGTAAAATAATTTTCAAGCGTTTAAGGAAGCATGAGCCACATAATTCAAGTCGAAAAAAGTTTCGGTGAGAATTTCAAGTACTTCGCGTCGAAGCAAAAATTTGAAAAAAAAAAAAATCAACCGTACTGAAGATAATAATATCGTTTTCCAATAATAAAAATGCCGAAAAACTATCAAAATATTGTTTAAACAATAAATTGTTGCAGAAATTTCCTGTAAAAATGTTTTTTTTTGCTTATATGCAACAAATTGCTCAATTTTTTAGAATACATATGAATTTTTCAAGAATTTTCTTATGGTTTTTAATTTGTTTTTTTTAATTTTGAAAAACTGTATTTATAAAAGTATTCGTTTGATGATCCGGATACTTCGTGAAGTTAATACAGAACCTTTGTACGAGAACATATCGAAAATTCATCACTTTTCATGGAATTTTGAAAATTGAAAATTTTCTAAAACAAAAATTAAAAAAAAACCATAAGAAAATTCTCGAAAAATTCAAATGTATTCAGAAAAATCGAGCAATTTTTTGCATATAATCAAAAAACATTTTTACAGGAAATTTCTGCAACAATTTATTGTTTAAACAATTTTTTAATAGTTTTTCGGCATTGTTATTATTGGAAATCGATATTATTATCATCTTAAATATGGTTGATTTTTTTTTTTTTTTCAAATTTTTGCTTCAACGCGAAGTACTTGAAATTCTCACCGAAACTTTTTTCGACTGGAATTATGTGGCTCATACATTTTTGAAATGATGTGAAAACTCGGTTTTACCGATACTGAAAATGACACAGAGTGCATAATAGATTTGGATCAAGGTCCATTTTTAAACTACGAAATCGAATAATTTGAAATTTGAACAGGAAAGTGTAAGAGTTCAATATATAAATGTACATTTTTGGCTAAAATCCGAGAGGTCTAAAACATAAATGAATGCAATAATTATTGCAAAGCTTTAATTCCGAAAAATCTGGCGATCAGGTCCTAGACGGATGATAAATCCAGCTGAAGAGCATTTTTTGGGTTCCTTTACGTGAAAAATTAGAGAAATGGCATTGATCCAAAAATTTACATGTTATCGTGAATAATTTGCTGTGCAAATAGTTCGAAAATGCTCCTCTGGCACCACTTTCAGGCCTAAGCAGGGTTTTCAGTTTGCAAAATTCTTCGGCCTCACAAACATTTGAAAAATAAATAATATTATTTTTTCGTAATTTTTATTTATGGAGGAGCAGCCGATGATTTTCGAGATGTAAAAAAAATTCGAATATTATGAAAATATGAGGGAAAAAAAAACCAGTTTTGCAGTCTTAATTTACCGACCTGATTTTTCTCGAGTCTCATGATAGTCTGAAATTTTTCAGCTTTCATCGTTCTACCGGGTCCATTGTGACTGGCAACGTTCTTAAGTGCCTTTAACCAATTCTTCTTGTCCAATTGGCTCAGTGTCATGATATCGAGTCTCGAGGCTGGCCAACACGTCGTGGATGAGTTTGATTCGACTCGCAGAATGAACGGAAGATCGGATTTTGTCGTACCGTTGACGTCGGCCTGTTGCACGTTCTCGATTATCGTAAAACCGTGCTTGTCGTCGAGCTCCAAACGGCTCACGGGAGCCATACCGGGACTCGGTTGATGCTCGTACAAACAGAGACAGGTATCCTCGAGTCGCAGATACTTACGATCCCAGGAGGCTTTTGCCCGTCCCGGAACTTTTACCCAACTCTCCATGTGCAAATTCGTTGCACCCTTCGACGGAGCCTTCGAATCCTTCGATAATAATAAAATTTCAAAATAAAGATATTTTTTCACTGAAGATTTTTGAGAATTTCAGTGAAATAAAGATTTTTTTTCCATGAAATTTCGGAGAATTTCAGTGAAACAAATATTTAGTGAACAATCGCGAAAAGTCGAACAATCATGACAATTTACAATATTGTTTTATCATCAATATTTGCTGAATAACAAGAATTCAGCATCCACGTCGACAATTTGTTTTCCTTCAAGTTTACGGGTCAATTTTTTTTTATGTTCGCTCGATGCCAAAAATTAAAAAAAAAACGGAGCAAATTACAAATTTACACCTAGAGTAAGAGGATTTTGGAATTTTTGCTTCCTCACGGAGGAAAGTCTATCCATCAGTTAAAAGAAATGAGGAAGGAGCGTGCAAATTTGTAATTTGAGCCGTTTTAATTTCGTTTTTTTTATAATTTATGAATAAAAAATCAATTTTCTAAAAAAGTTTGCTATAGCTGGCTAGTGGTGAATTCACGAAACTCAGGGCAAACATAATTTTACACAAAATTTGAAAAATTCAATATTTCATAAAATATGAACCCTTTTATCGATTATCGCAAAATTCATTGGCAAATATTCTTGTCCCTTGATCTATTTGTTTAAAAAGTTTCGACTCGGTAGCTGAAAACGTGAGAAATAGCGACCACAGACTTTTTTCTGCAAGGCCAGTACACGAACGTTTCTAGACATTTTTTATAAATGTGATTTTTGAACGATTCGGAAATTTTGAGTATTTCGGTATAAAAGTCTCGAATTTATTGTTTTTTTTTTCATTAAAACAAAGCTTCCTATATGACGAAGCAAAAATTGACAAAACTTTGATAACGTTTATTATTGGTGTGGACAAATTTCGTTGCAGCCTCAATAACAGAGTTATATTATTTAAGGATGTATGAGCCACATAATTCCAGTCGAAAAAAGTTTTCGAGAGAATTTCGAGTACTTCGCGTTGAAGCAAAAATTTGAAAAAAAAAATCAACCATATCGAAGATGATAATAATATCGATTTAGAATAATAACAATGCCGAAAAGCTATCAAAAAATTGTTTAAACAATAAATTGTTGCAGTAATTTCCCGTAAAAATGTATTTCGATTACACGCAACAAATTCCTCGATTTTTCTGAATCACATATGAATTTTTCAAGAACTTTCTTATGGTTTTTTTTTTAATTTTTGTTTTTGAAAATTTTAATTTAGGAAATTGCATGAAAAGTGGTGAATTTCGGATATGTACTTTAACTTCACGTAGTATCCGGATCATCAAACGAATATTTTTATAAATACGGTTTTTCAAAATTCTAAAAAAAAAAATTAAAAATCATAAGAAAATTCATGAAAAATTCATATGTATTCAGAAAAATCGAGCAATTTGTTGCATATAATCGAAAAAACATTTTTACAAGAAATTTCTGCAACAATTTATTGTTTGAAAATTTTTTAAAATAATTCTTCGAGATTATTATTGGAAACCGATATTATTATCATCTTCAATACGGTTGATGTTTTTCAAATTTTTTTCCTTCAACGCGGAAGTACTCGAAATTCTCACCAAAACCTTTTTTCGACTGGAATTATGCGGGATCCTTAAGGGGTTACATGGGTTTCGTCGGGTAAAAAAAGGCCTATTTTCAATAATTTTTTTTCTATATAAAAAATTATTCATTTAATTCAAACTTTTTTCTGTCTTATAGATACACATTCAAAGAAAAATTTCTGAGATTTTCAAAAAAAAAAAAAAATTAAAACTCCGCCATTGTGACGTCATTTCCGGTGACCCTTCGAAAAAGTCGGTTGTCAAAAGTTCTCGAAAACTACTCAACCGATCTTGATGAAATTTTACACAGGTGTTCGAGATACAATTTACTCGTGCTTGGACGAAGGATTTTTTTTTTTTTTTTTCAATCACAACACTATTTAAAAAAAAAAAAAAAATGTCAAGCAAATTTGACCGAAATTTTCATTTTTTGGAAAAATGTCTGCCAAAATTCCAATTTTTACTTTTTTTTTTTTCTTTCCATCGTTCAAGCACGAGTTTATGGTCTTAACCAAAAACGCGTATTTTTGTTTTTTTCATTTTAGATGATCCTGTCAGAAGTTATGCTGACAACGCGGACGCACCTTTTTTTCGAAGGGTCACCGGAAATGACGTCACAATGTCGGAGTTTTAATTTTTTTTTTTTTTTTTTAATCTCAGAAATTTTTCTTTGAATGTGTATCTATAAGACAGAAAAAAGTTTGAATTCAATAAATAATTTTTTATATAGAAAAAAAAATTATTGAAAATAGGCCTCTTTTTTACCCGACGAAACCCATGTAAACCCTTGAAAAAAAAAAAAAAAAAAAAAAAATGAATCGACAATAGATCCTACCGTCTCGGCATTGTCCGGCTCGTCGAGCGCCAGTGTCTGAACGCTGCCTCCCAAATTCGAGATACTCGAGTCGCTCGATTTCCAAGATTCCTTGGCCATGCGTTTGGCAAAATCATCGGGCAAGCCGCAGCTTGCGGGCACGAGAAGCGAGCACTTGAGATGAGTCATGATCTGGCATTCGCTGCATATCGCCGAACGTTTGCCAAATTGTATCGTATCGAGACAGGCCGCGCATTTTCCAGCTCTCATGGACATTTCGATGTTGAATCTGTGCGGAATATTGTGCCTCATTCTCTTGACGGATGCTTGTCTCGTCATCGCGACAGCATCCTCCCCGTCCTCGTCAATTGTATAACCAAGCGCTTTTCTCGATTCGGGCGAGAGAGGCGACGGTGAAACAGGCGCCGATGCCCGATAAGCTTTTATCGCCAACAATTGTTCCGTCAGTGTTTTAACTTTCGCTCTTTCGCTCGACAATTGATTCTCCAATTCGCGATAACCAACGGGCATCCCGGTGCCGTTAGGCGGCACATTTTCCTTCTGCTTTGTACCGAATATCTTGTCGCAAACGGTTTTCTTTCTCTTGGCGGCCTCCTCGAGCTTCAGCGTCAGATAATCGATCAATTTTGTCTGCTGATATCTCGTTCCCTCGGCTTTTACCTCGCGTTCCTGATAAAACTGTCGTATATCATCGAGAACGGATTCGAGCTCGGCGATTCTTATACGAAGCTCCTGTCCCTGATCAACGTTAGCCTGTAGATCATCCATGAGGCACATATTTGCCTCTTTGAGCTCGTGCATTCTCGTCAAATGCTGGCTCGATTCTTCCTTAACGATTCTCGATTCGCCTCTTGCCGTTTCGAGCGAACGTTTTATCTCAGCAAAATCGCACTCGAGCTCGCCGCATCTCGTCGTCAAATCGCTCACCTGTTTCGTCAATTCTTGAGCCAATTTTTTGTACTGATCGCGCTGCTGCGACAAATTATTTCTCTCCATTTCCATATCGCTCGTTTCCGACTCCAAACGTTGCACGGCGCGTTCCGCGACGAGACGCAAAGTTTTTTCCTCGTTACGGCCAACTTTAGCCTCGCGCAATTTTTCCTCCGCCGTCTCGAGCTCTTTTTGCAATCTCATACGATCCTGTATGAGAGTATTCTCGCGGGTCTCGTGATCGCTCGTAAGTCTCTCGTAATCCGTCAATTGTTCCTCGAGTACGGTGCAGGTTTCCTTCAAAAGTTCAATATTAACCTGATGCGATTTTTCCTCTTGCTCGTATTTATCCAATTTCGCCTCGAGCTCGTTTCTCGTCTCGTTGTCCTTCAAGATTGTCGCGTTCAGGCGTTTGTTATCGGCGATAAGACCATCGAGACGATCCTCATCGCCGCGCATCTGACGTCTCGTAGCGTCAAATTCGCGTCTCAGACAAGCGCTCGAAGATTGCAGCTCCTCGATCTGTTTGTTCGCCTGTGTCAGTGCTTTTTGCGCCGAATCAGCCTGCAATTTGTTTCTCGCTGCCTCTCTCGTTATCTCGGCCAGCGAAACTTTCGCGCTTTCCAATTCTTTCAGCAATTTCTTCGATTTTTCCTCCTCATCCCTGAACTTTGCGCTCAGCTGTTGCGTCAATTTTTGCTTATCCTCCTGCAAAATTTTTGCTCTTTCCTCCGCCGTTTTAGCCTCTCTAAGCGCGATCCTCTTGTCCAAACTCGCATCCGAGAGTTCTTTCTCCTTTTTCCACAGATTCGTCTGAGCCTGCTTGGCAATTTGTCTCTCATCGGCGACTTTGTCGCGCGATGCCTGCAACTGTTGCTCCAAACGCTCGATCTGATGCTCGAGAAACGTGATCTTCTGGTCGATCTCTCGCTGACCGGATGTGCTCGTGCGCGGCTTTGCCTGATCCGTACGCTTAAGACTCGCGTTCTCAGCCTCGAGTTTCGTCACGCTCGCCTCGAGACGTCTCAGCAATTCCTCGAGATCGCCAACTTTGCGCAATTGTTCCTCCTCCTTTGCCAGCGAATGCTGAAGTCGACGCTGCAGGCTCGCCTTGTCCTCGTGAATCTTTTCCAGCGTCAGAGCCTCGTTGTTCTCGAGATTAATTATCGTTTCGCTCAGATCCGTTCTCGCAACTTCCAACTGACTCTTCATTCGCTCGTTCTCCATTCGCATTTTTTCCAATTGTTCCTGAAGATTCGCTATCGTTTGCTCGGCCATCGGTATATTCTCCAGCTGCCTCGTTCGTTCCCTCAATTGATTTCTCAGCGTCTCAATTTCCGTATCGCGCGCCGGTATCATTGCCCTCGTGCTTCTCAATTGTTCCTGGCAATCCTTGAGCTCCGATTGAGCAAGCTCGAGGGCAACGTTAAGCCTGGACTGACGACAATGATTCGAATCCTCCGCGTTTCGTAATTTTCCATCCAAATCCGCATTCTTCGCAATCTCCATCTCGAGCTTAATTCTCATATCGGCCAATTGATTGTGCGCTCTGTTGGCGATCTCCTCGAGCTTGCTCTCGACTCCCTGAGCGCTCTGACGACTCAATTCGCGGGTTTTTGCCAATGATTCCTTGTACTGTATCTGAAATACCCGAAGCTTGTGCAGCTCGGCATTCGTCGTTTCCAATTCGCAGTTACTTCTCTGCAATTTTGAGCTCATCTCGTTGTTGCTCGTGCACAATTCCGTGATACGCATCGTTTGGGCTTCTATGTGCTTGTTCAGCCTTTCGATTTTTTCCCTCTCCGCTATTTCCCACTTTCGTTTAGCTCGTTTTATCAGATCCAGCGCTCTCGTCTCCAAATCTCGCCTCTCCTGACGCTCCAGCTCCAGCGTTCTCGTTATCGATATCACGTCCGATCGCGAATTTATCAATTCACGCTCGAGCCTGTCCCTCTCTCTGCTCGATATCTCCAATTTATGGTTTTTATCATCGAGCTGCGACTCCAGCGACGCTACCGCGTCCGACGTAGCTTTGTCCTGTAGCTCGAGAAGCTTCTTGTGACGATCCTGATATTCTCTCTTCTTGTACTCCATTTCGGTACTAAGCTCGAGCATCTCTTTGGAAAATTTTTCCGTCCTATCGGATCCCTCTTTCGATATATTTCTCTCCGTTACTTCGCGACTCGCCAGGCGCAATGCTCGACTCGGAGATAGCGCTTTTTCCATGTCCTTTACCATCGCGACCGAGTCTTCGCTTTGCCTCGTTACCATCGATGCTTTCGCGATTAGGTGAAAATCGATCGTCGCAATTTTTCTCGTCTCTGGAAAAATGCAAAAAGTGGGGGGGAGGGGAAAAACGTGAGCTTTTAACTTGTGATTTTGTGCCCGCAAAGGATTTTCTTTAATGAGGCTGTACGAGTACGACGATACTGGCGAATTTAAGATCGACGAGGCTACGAGTTACGGAATAATTGTATTTTTTTTAATGTTTCTTCAAAAAATATTTCGGGGATGTTTTAAAAGTGACGGCATGAAAAATAAAAAAATTATTTATGCATTGGCGAGGAAAATGCATCACCTAGATGCTTTTTACCCCTAGCCGCCTGCCGGAGGGTTCGAATCAAATAAATTTAAAACAAAAAAAATAGAAAAATGAAAAATAGAAAAAATTTCTACGAAATTTCTTTGTGAGCCGACGATTTGGGGAAAAAAAAAAAAAAAACATTTCGCGTTCTTTTTTGCTGATAATTTTTTTTTAACCAAATTGACAAATATTTTATCTGTACCGACGCATCAAAAGCTAAGAAATTTTCATTTTTTGAAGACGAAAAAAATAGAACTATTCGTTGATTTAAAGCAGGAAAAAAATTTGAAATTTAACAGAATTATTGTACTCGTGCAACTAAATTTTTAACATATTTTTTTCAGTGGCTGAATGAATTGGCGTCTGTTGAATGAATAGTCACCGCCGTTATCACGTTAAATTCGTGACATATCCTCGTTCTTCCGTACCCCCTTTTCAGCCCGCGAATTACGTTCGAGCACTCGGGTTCATTTATTACGATAAAACTGTAAAGATGTACACCAAAAAAATCCCCTTTGAGAATTATAGATGAGATATAAAATGATTGTTTCGGGTCTTCTAATTCTAAAGTTTGAGCGAAATTCGAGAAAGCGCTTTCGATCGTTCACAAAACACTTCGTTCATGCCTCGCGAATTTTGTCACTCGTCTCTCACGACTAATAGAAAATTTCATCGGGATACGAGGCAACAATGTATAATATTCCCGAAATTTTACAATGTTTACGTTACTCGGACGCGCGCTTACCCCGACTCGACTCCTGTAACGGTCGCGAAGATTCAACACTCCATTTTGTAATTTGAATCGGAGACGACAGATGCGGCGTGCTCGGCGCGCGGCAAAAGACGGAAATCGTGCGAACTAAAATGAAAAAATATCATACACACACACACACGCGACAAAGAGAAATTGCCCTACCGACGGACAGTAAACTCATTATATATTTTTTTTCCCCTCCTCCGCACACCGCGCACAAATGTCATATGTCATAATAAACACGCGTGGGAGGTGTTTTTGTCGGATTATTATGATTGCATCGTTGTGAAATAAATTTGATGGAGGAACAGTGATATATCGAGAGAAAATATTTGATAAAGACAACGATGAATCTCACTGGAATTCCTCTTTTTAACATGAGAAACAGGATCTCGCGAGGCTCGCGAGTATATTCAGGTGAGAGATTAAGTGACAGAATATAACAGAACCTCAAAAAAAAAATTCATAACAAAAAACAACCTTAAGCACTTAAGGTTGTTGTGACGATACTTCGAAATGATGCCATGCAGACCAAATTTTTTCACAATATATATAATCCTTTTGCCTACGTTCCTGTAAAACTTGTGTACGATTTACCGTATCGTTTTTGAGAAAAAAAATTCGGAAAGTTAATATCTTTCGTAGGCTAACCGCACCTACGATAGATAAATTCTGCCAATTTTTGCAGTATTTACGTAATATCTGACAATAAAATGGTGCCAATAAGCTGAAAAATATAAATACGTTTTGAGAGACATTACCTGAATATTCTGTCAGAATTTCGGAATTTATGACATTACAGTTTTTAGAATATTTATAATGAAAGAGAAAGAGGACCCGCTCGCCCGTGAGCGGCGCAACATTGCGTCGTCGATGAATGCCCCGCGCTCACCGCGCACCGACCCTGCCCAATCCCCTGGCCGAGTAATCAGCACAAACTTAAGAATAACACAATAATGATTAATAATGACAAAAATAATTAATAACATAATCAATAACCTTGAAAAAAAGGGCTGCGTTGAGGTGGCTCTTCCACGAACGTGTTGTCTGCGGAAAAAAAATAATTTTCAACCATATCGAAGATATAGTATCCATATTAGCGTATGAAAAATTTCAGACCAGGTCAACGACCAAATAAGAGAGATAAAAATTGGTTGAAATTTTAATTTTCGACACGGGGGCTCGTGGGAGGATTTTCCTTGAAAAACTTAGTAGACCAAGTATAATCTCCGCATCTATGCTACGGATGTTGACGAAAAGCTAGATAAATGTTAATTAAATCATGAGGATTAAAAATACAAGAAACTGTGGAGTCGTCGACTTATTTTTCCGGATATCATGAGTCAAGAATACCCGCCAGCCCGTGAACGATCCGACTCTCTTTTGTTTCATGCATGCCCCGCTCGCCGCACTCTCCACCGTGCCAATGTTTCAGCACATCCCCCGTGGTTCTTGCATTTTCGTCAAATCTAGATAAGCTGATGAAAATACGACGAACGGAAAGGTTCCTTAAATCCTTTCCGATTTAACACAGTGGGCGTAGGCCCCAAAGTGGAAAACGACGCGTTTAATGCGCAAAAAATTCAATATTTCAAAACCAGAGATCGACGAATAAAAAAACCGACCAATCGATGGAAAAAATTGTTTCAGAAGATACTGAAAAAAAAAAATCCAAATTCATTTACCGCGTACCGTACAATTAAAAAAACGCAATTTTCTAGCTACGTTCCCGCTTATTCCCTGCCACTGGTTTTCCCCAAGAACTACTTTGAAATCGTACAAAACGAAAAATCTCAATACTCGAAAACTATGGCTTTGTGCTCTAATCGCGCTGCTCATCCAGGCTTCTCGAGTCTGGCATTCGTGCCGAAATGTCATCCGGTGAAGGTTGAAGAGCTCGATGCGTTGAAAAAATTTTTCGCGGATGAGGGCAGACTTTGCGTCCTCACCGGAGCGGGAATATCAACCGAAAGTGGAATACCGGATTATCGATCGAAGGAAGTCGGTCTGTACGCGACCAGCGACAAAAGACCCGTTCTTTACAGAGATTTCGCGAATAGCGAGCACGTCAGACGACGATATTGGGCGAGAAATTTCATCGGCTGGCCAAGATTCTCATCGTTCGAGCCAAACGTTACTCACAGAATTCTCAGAATTTTGGAGATTCAGGAGCGCGTCAATTGCGTCGTGACTCAGAATGTCGATAGGCTTCATACCAAAGCCGGAAGTCGCGGCGTTGTCGAGCTTCACGGTACGGCTTTCGTCGTTATGTGCCTGAATTGCGATGAAAAAATCGATAGATTCGATTTTCAGGATATTCTGAGAGATCTCAATCCGGGAATGATCGCTCAAACGCGAGCAATGAGACCCGACGGTGACGTCGAATTGACTCAGGTGGAAGAATATCATTTCTTTTGACAATATTTCACATTTTTAAACAACCTGAAGCTAGAGATTCAATGATAAATTCGAGAAATCAAATTTTTCAGGCTTGAAAAAAAAATCTTCAATTTCGTGGATGATTATAAAATTGGATGATATTTTTAACGGTGAAACGGCATGGCGTGAAAAAAAAAAACAGAAACTTGGGCTCTCGATCGAAAATTAAACTTCACGTATTTCTGAATTCGATTAACAAGCTGAAAAAAGAAAAATCAAATGTTCGAGGATACTAAAAACTTGGATTTCATACGATAATCGCACGGAATACGAATTGATCATTGAAGAAAAAAAAAAAATTACATTTTTAAAAGTAATTATGTATTTTTTTTTTTTCACGAAACGATGAATTTATTTTAAAAAATGTATTTGAAATTCACGACTTTCCGTCGATTAAAAAAAAAAATGACGAGAGCACATTCATCGTTTCCTGGAAGGAATTTTGATAAACCTTTTTTTTTTTTTTTTTTCCATCTTTCAGGAACAAGTGGAAGACTTCAGAGTTCCAGCTTGCGAGAATTGCGGAGGTATATTGAAGCCGGATATAGTTTTTTTCGGTGACAACGTACCGCGAAGCGTGGTTGAGAAGGTTCGCGACAGCGTCGATAAATCGGACGCTCTGCTGGTCCTTGGAAGTTCGATAACGACGTATTCCGGTTACAGAATTATTTTACAAGCCGCCGAGGCTAAAAAACCAATAGCCGTTGTAAATATCGGTGAGTCCCGAGCCGACGAGCATGCCATTGTCAAAGTATCGGGACGTTGCGGCGAAGTTTTGTCAAAGATTTTCGAAATTTACGACGAAACGACGATTAATTCGCGAGAATTTAATTGACGATCGTAAAAAAATTTCCAATAGTTCGCTATAATTGTACAAATTCACTCGTTACATCCGCTTGCCGTTAAATTGTTACTTTTTCTTTTTTTTCTTGCAATCAAGCGCGTGTAAACTGTAAAAATCAAATTTGTAAATTTGTAAATAGATTGTCGTTGCAAACCGCAAAAATTGCAAACAATAAAATTAATTTAATTAAAAAATAAAAAAATTGTTTGACTTAATTTTGTTATATCATTCGAAACGGTCTGGGCGATATCTCAGGCTGCAATAAATAGGATCGCCTGGATTTTTTTAAATTTTCGTTTTCCAAAATTATAATGCAAAAATATGATAGAGATTTTGGGGACGAAAAATTCTGAACGAAAGTTCAAAAATTCGGAGCTATCGAAACGAGAGACACAATTTTCATAACATCACTCATTTATTGTTTACTGTTTGACTAAAAAAAAAAATTCACTACTCGTTCGGCGTTCAACATGCAATGGTCCTCGCGCACCTTATCATCTATCATAACGTAAATCGATTAAGGAATTATTCAAAATCTCATCAAGCTACGACTATGAATATTGATGCACGAAAAAAAAAAAAAAAAAATAGTCCAAACTCTAACAAATTCACGATTTGACATTTTTAAATCGATATTTACGTTTTGCAATCAACCTTCGAGCGTTATTAAAAAGCTAAAGCTAATCTCACAATCGTCTCAGCCCTTTTTGCACATTGGAGTAAAAAATCTTTCGAGGGAGAAACTCCAAATGCATTGGCAACTTTCGAAGCCAAAAAAAGCACGTTTTCTCGATTTTTTTTTTTTCACATTATACATAAATTATTTTATTTAGAATATTAAGTACATCGAAGAGTAACGTTTCAACAGTATTTTAAAAAAAATTTCATCCAAAAATGTTGGAAATTCAGCCGGTGGGACTCGGTTTTCGGTGACCCCTCAAAAAAAAAAAAGTGTCCTCGCGGTGGTCACGAAAACTCGTGATAGCTTTATCTGAAATTTAAAAAATCCAAATATTTTCTGTTAGTAGATAAGTATAGCTCGCGATTGAACGAAGGATTTAAAAAAAAAAAAAATTGAAATTCGAATTTTTGGCAGAGTTGTATGCAAAATAATACATTTTTTGGTACAATTTACACTGCCTTGTAAAATTAGTTTGAATAAAAAAAAAAAATCCTTCACGAGCTATACTTATCTACTGACAGAAAATATTTGGTTTTTTAATTCCAGATAAAGCTGTCGCGAGCTATCGTGACCACGGCGAGGACACTTTTTTTTTTTGAGGGGTCTCCGAAAACCCACCGGCTGAATTTCCAACGTTTTTGGATGAAATTTTTTTTAAATACCGTTGAAATTTTACTCTCTGATGTACTCAACATTTTGAGTAAAATAATTTTGATGTGAGAAAAAAAAATCGAGAAAACATGGTTTTTTTTTTGGCTTCGAAACCCATGCAACCCCTTAGCTATAGTATAACAATCTATATACATTTTACGTATATATCCCGTTTATGCAATAATTATACGATATATATGTATCACATTTTCGATTTCGTTTAACATTACACGAACTGCATAATTCGGATATAATTATATAATTAACGCAAATTATATAATTAACGCAAAGAAAAAAAAAGAGAAATTCTAGCCCTAAAAATATTTCTCGTGCTGTAAGAAATTTTGGTACGCTACGAATTTTTTTTTTCTCCCAGCTTATATAAATTAATTTAAAGTTAAGAAGAAAAAAAAAAACCTAGTACTTGATCGCTCTTTTTTATAAATCCTACGGAGGTATAGACGTTTTTTTGTTTTGTAATATCATTAATATTCAAAAAGGACATCAAGAAGGTCACAGGTTTTTTTTCTATTTTTTTTTACGTGATAAAAACCGTTCGATAATTCATAATTTATACGCTGTGTATTTCTTGATATGTGTCCACGAGATGTGTTTTCTCGTTCGTGGAAAAATTGATTTTCGAAAAATCGAAGATAACGGTAATTTGAGACGAAAATTTCACAAGACTCTCGTGGCAAATTTTGCTCCGTTATTGAGCAGTACAAAAAAAATTTGGAGATTCATAATTTTGAATGTACGAGGACGATCCTGGAGCATCGAGTACTCAAGGATCGAGGACAATTTTTTTTGTTTTTGTTTTTGTTCTCAACTGCCGAATTTTTCTTGCTTCGATTATTCAAGACGTATAATCGAAACGAGAATTTGCTTTTTCTTTTTTTTGATAAATTTGTTTTGTCCTCGTACGGGAGCTTCCGCTGAATTTTATTCAGGGATTTATCCGGGCTCCCCTTTTTGTTGCTTTCGAATTCATATGTTCATATTGAGCGGCATTAAAGGCACGTACTTGTCGCTAGGACGAAATTTGTATTGAGAGCACAGGCGATTGGATTCCGCCTCGCCATAGCCATTCCTGAAATGAAAAAAAAAAAAAAATTTTATATTAAAAGTTGGATAAAGGTTGTTTTTTTTTTCAATTATTTTCTAGGAATTGGAAATCCGTCACCGGTTAATCTGTTAATGGATCCTGCGCCAGAAAATTTTTTTTTTTTAAATAATTAAATATTAAATTATTAATTATTAATTTAGCCAACCATCACCTATAATTTTTCATATATTTTATCGTACTTTCTCAATTATTGCAGTCGATAAGGTGTGTGAAAGGGGAGAAAAAAAAATCTACTATCACGACTCTTCGTAAAAATTTTGAAGCTTTCGTCTCTGAGCTCTCACACCGTCCACAATAACATTCAGAAGTACATTCAGCAATGAATTCGTTGTTCCAATTGTCCAACTGCGTTTCATTTCCGTTGTATAATATCTCGGTGCTCTTCTCCATTGTAGTTCGCCGCTAAAATTTGCAAAAAGAGAACTGCGCGAGGCGCAAAAGATATATCCGGTCATTCAGTCGTGTCGAGAATTTGAGGAAAAAAAAAAAAAAAAAAAAAAAAACGGTTTCGATCCGACACATGTAACAGCTGGCATGAAAAAAAAAGGTAATTATAAATGAAAATTAATACTGCATAGTTTATTGAGTCCAAGGGGTAAATATTCGTTTTTTTTTTTTTTTTCGTTGAAAAATCTGCAACAATGGCTGGACTTTAATTTTATATCAATTTCAAAAATTCTCTGTAAAAGTGATGAAGATCTTGGACAAACTTCACGGTATAAATAATTTTTCAAGAATGTCCAATTTTTATTTTTCAAAATTCAAAATACGAAAAATTACTTTTCCATTGATTGAATTGTCGATTGAATTTTTTTTTCTTACTTACTGAATACCTGAATTTATTTCCAAAAATTTAGTCAATTTTACGTAAAATAATGTTTCATACCGATAGTGCATTTGATTTAGAGTTATGAATTTTCAAATATGACATTGATTAATTTTCCAAAAGTTTGTCTCAGAAGTCAATTCCTATGTGATCTTGCCACATTTGCAACACTTTTTGCAATTTTTGTTTTTTTTTTTACGTTTTCTTGGTCATAAAAACAATTATGGAAAATTCAGTGGTTATTATTATTATTATTATTTTTTTTTTTTTTCGTCAGAGATATAATTTTACGTTACCTTTGCCATTGCGAGCAAGGACGTCGTTCCTTGAAGCAGGTGACTTGTATGACATTGAAGAAGAGAGCACCGAGGGTATTGGCAACTTCGGTATTCAAATTTTGCAGACAGCGACGAAATTTGGCGTCGCAGTCGCAGTGTGAACGGGTGAATGGCGATGTATTGCAGATACCGTGGATGCAAGAACGCGGCAATATCACAACGGGACAGTGATCGTGTTCGCGACAGCAGGCATCCTCGTTGGCATGATGGCCCAAATCGTCGTAGGATCCGGCTATGCTTCCTGGACCGCACCACTTGGTACCCGGATATATCAATCCGCCGCCTGGTGGCTGATTCTAAAATTCCAGAAAAAAGTGAAAAATGAGAATATACATATTTGTTTTTGTCATATTATCATTGTGACAATGCAATATATTTTTTTTACAATTAATTTGTAGAAAGTGAATGGAAAAAAAATTGGAAATATTTTGGGGAAAATCGTTGAAAAAATTGTTAAAAGAATCGTTCAAACGAACTTTTGTAAGCAGGCAAAAATGCTTTCGCATTTTCAAGAAGAATTTTTTGATTTAAAAAAAATTTAACATTGATGTCAAGGTGAAAAAAAAAACGTTTTTTCTCTCATCGCATATTCCGGAAAATAAATCTTGTTGGAAATTGAAATTTATAATTTGCTTTTTGACGATGCATGAGGATATACGGACGAGAAAGTAAAACACCAACGATATCTACACATCGTGATTCATTTTGCAATTGAGTTTCTCAACAGTAAGCTTAGCTTTTTGTGCCGCGTCCACGGGTGTTCCTCATAGAGGAATACCACAAATGAACTTTTTTTGTTTCTTAGCTCCTACCACTCAAAAATTTAGGTTTTTGACATTAAAGAGGTCCTCGTTCAAGGAGGGCGCTGTAGCTTTAAGTTTAGAGGCCGCTCAACGAGGATTTTGGTTTCCCATCTAATTTAACACGTAAAAAATATTGTTTTTCGTTCAGAATGATGTCAGGCAACCAAAAAATTGGCGATGTTTCTTGGCTTATTTGAAAGCCAGACTCATCCCCTAAACGATGATAGGTCATTTTTCGACTTACCTTGTTCCAATTTTTTTTTTTTTACGCCACTTTTCGACCACTATAGTCACTTTTTCAAGTTTACAACGTCTCCAAGGTATCAATGAGTCCAAAATGAATTGCTACGAGTATTGATTGTTGATTCGAATATAAATAATCAACAATCAATACTTGCAGCAATTCATTTTGGACTCATTGATACCTTGGAGACGTTGTAAACTTGAAAAAGTGACTATAGCGGTCGAAAAGTGGCGTAAAAAAAATTCGAACAAGGTAAGTCGAAAAACGACCTATCATCGTTTTAAATATTTTAAATATTTCATTTTAAAAAAAGTGTATTTCTTCACTAATTGAAAGTGAAAAACGCTCTTTGATTAGCCAGTAATTGGATTATTATTCGACAAAAACTGTATTTATGGCAGTCAAAATTGTGCCATTGGTGTCACCATCTGGGACAGTGTCACTAACTGGGCCGTTTACCTTAATTGAAAAAAACAAAAAAGTTCCAAATGAAAGAATTCGATATCCAATGGTAGCTAAAAAAATGGAGGAAAAAATCTGAAAAAATTATGGCACGTGTTTTTCAACACAGACACCAAGCTGTATATAATTTGCAAAAAGATCCCCGATAGTGAAGCCCAAATTTTGCCGATAATAAATTGATGTTTTTACTCATACATATATATTAATTTTATAAAATAATTAAATAATATTATAATTATGATAACTTATAATTATAAATTTAAAAAAATATATTATGTTTAATGATATTTGTTATTATCGCCATTATTTATTGACATAAAAATTATTTCTTACTTTTCCCTTGTTGCGTGATTCCTTGCAGGTCTCCTCGAGATCGTCGATAAGATTGCTCGACATCTGACGTACTTTCTTCGGATCGGCGCCGAGAATCATCTGTTGAATTATTCCACGATCGTGATAAAGAGCGCAGAATGGCGCACCGGCATTGAGCTCGACCATCCTCGACATTGTCATATCAGCGACGAGGACACTCGAGCGGACGGAAACTGCCCACAGGATCGTCGATAGGGCAAAAGTTATGGCAATCATCTGCAATAATTATTTGCGTTGAATTAAATTTAAATTTAAAAAAAATATATATATATTATTTAAACAACGAAATCCAACGAGGTATAGTTTGAATTAATCTTTATTATTTTTCACAGCAATCTTTACCGTTTGTTGATTTCTAAGCGTAATAAGAGCGCATGTCTAAAATCAAAATATTAAATGAAATTTGATTTTTTTCAAATTCATGCAAATGGCGTGCTCAGAAGATCTCTTTACGAGTAATAATAATAATAAAAAAAAAATAGTGAAAATAAATAATCAATGAAAATTAATAATTTTGATGAAGTTTGGTAGAATTTTTTTTTTATATAGTCTTGAACTAATTTAGTTTCACTATAAATAGGTGAAAATTTATTTACTTGCATTATTTGGAAAAACAAAAAGAAGAAAAAAAATCATAAAAATGTGAAAAAATCATTTGTTTAAAATATTTAATTTTCTCAAATGCCGCAACGTATTCTACTCTAAGATTTTTTTTTTTTTCTATCTTCGCAAAGACGATCCAGAGATTATCGCGGTACGAGGGACAGACTTGTACTAACGCTTTGTGGCATTTTTTTTTGTTACAAAAATTGTGCGGGCGCTCCGCTCAGGGTTAATGCCAATATACTCGTGTCGTTGACTGCAACAAAAGCAACCGTGGTGGATATGAGAAAAAATGAAAAAAAAAAAGTTTATATATACATATAAATAAGGAACCGCGTGCATTGGACATTTTGAAGGTCCAACGGAGCTGCTATCCTTTCTCCAAACCGGTCATCTCGTGTAATACATTTTTTTTTTTGCTTTAAATCTCATCGATGCTTTCTCAAGGGAAGCCTTGGTCGTCCTTCCCGTATCGTTAAATTATTATTTTTTCTGCCAAAAATACATCAATGGGAGCCCGCGTACACACACATATCCGGGATATTCCAGGTCAAATGAACGGATCCTCATTTTTTTTTTTTTCGAAAATTAAATTGACTGCTAATAAAATTTTTGGAATAAAAGTATTGGACGCTGTCGATTTTTATGAATCTAAAAAATAAATAATGAAAGAAATATATATATATATATTTAATTTTAATTATAATTTTTAAAAAAAGTGCATTTCTCAATATTTATTATAATAGAATTTTTTCATTTTTATTCTAAGCATGATTTTTTAATAATCAATTTATGAATGTCAAGTGGAAGAGAAGCGTATGTAGGTGAAGCTGGGAGAACTTCACCGCCGCGACCTTCGCGATTGTTTTGTGCCAAAGCTACGAGAAAACGAATA
The DNA here is from genome assembly GCA_963564615.1 of Rhorus exstirpatorius. Taxonomy (NCBI): domain Eukaryota; kingdom Metazoa; phylum Arthropoda; class Insecta; order Hymenoptera; family Ichneumonidae; genus Rhorus; species Rhorus exstirpatorius. Next base: position 33,658,622 of record OY751317.1, read on the forward strand.
CTATTCGTCGGGTCACGAATTGGGCAAGAGACTGAATACATTATTTTCGTGATAAATTTTTGAAACTAAGCGAGAAAAAAAATGCTCTGAGCTATGGGACACGTATCACTGTCAATGGCGAGAAAAAAAAAAAGCTTTTAGCACGTACAGGGGTCGTTTATTAATTTCTTAAGTAAATTGACTCGTTTCCGATACGAGAATATCGTCATCTCTACACTTGGATGAGCAATTTGGATTTTTTTTTTTTACGACTCCATTTTCGTACTTTTATATTTCTGATTGGCACTTAAAAATCTACAATAATTTTACTAACATTGAGTTTATGCATTTTTCGAATTAAAAAAGTCACAGACACTGCGTAAAATTGTTATTAATGATTATTCTTGAGCACAATCATTTTCTTCAATTCCAGGATTTTTTTTCCCCAACAGATGAGTCAATTTTGAGAAAAAAAATTCCTATATCAATGATGCCTACGAGAGATAATTTCCTGGAAAAGAATTTTTGAATATTTGCACACTTTGATGTATTTGCACAATTGATATCTCGCAATGAGCTATCGGTCGAGGACTCCATTAATATGGGCCTTTCGTACGTAAAATTTGCCGAAATTTTTTTCGTAAAATAGTGGAGTTGAAAAAAAAAATGTTTGTGCCAAAAAACAATGATTTATCAGAATTAAAAAAAAAAAAAAGTTTCCAATACAATTTTTTTTACAGTAGAAAAAGTTTGTTTTAAAAATTGTAGGATTGAGAATCGATTGTCAATAAATTATTTTTTTGTATTTTTAAGGTGTGAATTTTTAGTAAAATGTTTTTTTAAACTTGGTTCAGTCTAATGCATGTAGAGTTAACATAGAAAGATATAGAAAATCGCTAATTTTTTTTTTCTTGATAAATAGAATGAGCTCTGTAAAATTGAAACTCAACTATATTCTTAGTATGGATTTTTTAATGAATAACGCAGAATGGAATTTGACTCCTACATTTGTGAGAAAAAAAACAAAGATTGGGGAAAAAAAGGTAAACACACACGAGGATCGAGAATTGGGAGTTTTTTTTTAAATGCATGAGTTGAAATAAAAATTTCGTGGGGACCATCGTATCAGGTCCATCGTATTTTTTTAAATCATCGTACCAAATTTCAATACATATTCACCTATTTTCATAGATTTTTCAATCAAACTATTGACCAATAAGGTTTTTTTAAAAATAATTTTTAAATAAAACAAGCGTTAAAGACAAATTTAAAAAGTTGAAATAACTTCTCAATAATCGTGCTACAAAATTTAACATTTTATTCACTTCTATTTGAAAAAAAAAAAACAAAAAAAAAAAACAATTATTTTTGAGGAAACAAAAATGGAAGCAGAAGCAACGATTTTACTCTTGGGCTGTGTCTTCAAAAATTTGTGTATCCGCCAAAGGGTTAAAAAAAAGCTTTTAATATTTTTTAATCCAAGCCTTTAAAAAAATTTTCATCCAAGGCAAATTTTTCACAAAGAAAAATCTCTTTCTGGATCTATGAAAATTATTGTTAGAAAAATCGTAGGAAAAAAATCGAGATAGTGTTGGTCGAATTGACGTCATATTCCCGTATAGCAGTGCGAGAATAAAAATTTGGGTCATCGAGCTGATATAAATTGTTCACAGAGAGATGAGGAACAAGTCGCCTTGAACCTGTGCCCAACGTACATGGTTATCTACGTGCAATTGGGCTGAAATACGAATTGAAGATTAAACGTCGTTCTGCACGTTGATCTCGATATAAAGCGAGATAGAAAAAACGAAAGAGACGATCATGATTCGGGCTATTTAGCTTTTAGAGCGCAGGAGCCCCATTCTCATCATTAATGTATATACGTGTCCTGTCAATGCGAACCGTTCATCGGGGAACATACTCAATCAGTCTAATGGGGCTGATTAAAAAATCTACCAACTCGAGAAACCGGAACTTGTACACTATTATATATATATTAGGGTGGTCGTTGAATGGATTTTTTTTTTGGAATTTCAACGTTGGATGGTCGTAGATTGGCTTTGAACATAAAAAAAAAACACAAATCTCTAATTTTTTTTCAGATTTTTATTTCGAACCCTGAGTCTCCCTGCTGGCCCGTGATTTTCTTCTCAATTAGAAAATTTGAGAATTTTTGCGATTTCTGGGATCTCGCCAATCGACAGCAGTCTCGGATAGGAAATATCCTCAGGATTACGGAAAAAAAATATTTAAAAAATCCCACTTGTGCGCAAAGTCATTAAAATTCGATTTTAATTCAAAAAATCGAAGAAATTCGATTTTTTCATTATTAATGACCGAGGCTTGCTTATTATTATAATTTTATGTTCATATCAGGTCAGAACTCGTCGAAAAAAAAAAGTCCACAGAAAAAAATCGATATCTTCAACGATTTCGAGATTTTTTGATATAATATGATTTTGAATGTCAAGATTTTTACTTTACTACGCCTCAATCAAGAAATTTCTTTCTCAGATTTCAAATTGATGACGAATCTTTGAAGATAGATCCAGCTCTTTGGGATCAGAGTGCAAATTATCAACAAGGCCTGAGTATTGTGAAACATTTGAAGGTGATAAATGACGTGGCAAAAAGAGGGGTTCATATGTTTTTCGAATACAACGATCTTTTGACGAGAAACGAAGACCAAAAAATGTGCGAGTTGAAAATTGTCTCTGAATATCGGAAAATGTTTGCTGATGCAAAAAAAAAGAAACGATTATAAGACATTTTTGATTCTGTATTGTCAATTTTCTTTTCATTCTTCGAATAAACAATATTCCTTGTAACTTTGCAAGTTTTAGGCTTTCAGATTATTCTGAAATTTCTTTACCACTGATTATTGAATTCCTCAAAATGTTTTCCTTAAAAAAAAAAAAATTATCGAAAATTTGTACTTAATTCTTGAGCACTAGAATGGAATTCTCCAGACATTTTCTTCCTATACAATCGAAAATAACGACGATTCGAAATTCAAGGAAGATTTTTAAAAAAGTATAAAAAACGACGTTATATAGCTTAAAAAATAATTAAAAAATAATATACCGCATCAAAACATCCACGACTCGTGTGGAATATACGATCTACAGGGAGACTAAGGGCTGAGAATAAAAATTTGAAAAAATAAGAGATCGATTTTTTCTACATTTGGAGCCAATTTGTGACCATACAACATGATCTTCCGTTTAACGACCACCCTAATATATATTATATATATATATATATATATATATATATATATATATATATATATAAATTTCGTAAATCTCTTTCTATAGCTTTTTTTTTTATTTATTTGCAACTTTATGACACTCAAAATTATTTTGAGTCAAAAATAATTTTCAGTGTCTATGAATAAAGTTGCAAATGAATAGAAAAAAAAGCTATAAAAAGAGATTTACGAAATTCCCAACATTTTTTTATATCAATTCTTTCGATCTCCTCATAAATTAACGTTATAAATTTATCAATTTAAAAAAAATGACATTTTGGAGCTGAAATTTTTATTTTTACAGTAATCAACGAATGGAACTGACAAAATTTTCAATTATAGCCACAATTTATATAATTTTTTTGATCCATAAAATTTATTTAGCCGAAGACTCGAAATTAACGTTAATTTATAAATGGCCAATTTTCCACATAATTTTGTACACATGTATATAGTAAATAATAGCCAAGATTTTGTTGAATAATGAGAATCGGTATATCGCGTGTAGCTTAATTCCCAAACTAACAGGAAGATCTTCGATTGCAATTGCGATAATAGGATACGAAGGTCATTGAGCGTGAGATCGCGTCGAGAAAATCGACGAATTATCTTTAAAGACGGAAGCAACGTGAATGCAACAATGAGGATGTATCTTCGAAAACAAAAAGATGAGAAATTCACGGGCGGGGGATTGTAAATTCGAATCACGAATAGAGGCGAGAAAACAAAGAGATAAAAAAAATCTATAAAATAAATAACGAACAATGGAAGGCCATAGGCCTGAAGGATCGTCCATTAATATATATATATATATATAATAATATTGTAAGCTGTATATTTTGAACATAGAAAAAATTATCCAAATTTCTATTGAGGGTAAATCAAACTTTTGGGTGAACTCACCCCTGTGTGTTTTTTTGTTTCTCTTTGTAATTAAAATGGTCCCAATGAAAATTTGGATTAATGTGCGACAGAACGAGAGACAGCTGGACGACTGAACATCCCGATTGCAGTACAGGAGGTGAAATAACAAAATAGATGGTTCGAGGGTTGAGAAATGCAATACAAACATATTAATGTGGGATAAAATGTGAGTGTACTATGTGGATATATTTGTGTAACAAGGTTTTGCAGTCAAGAGAGAGGGTTGGCGATTGCGCAGTTTATCCGAACGACAAACGTAGACCCAGGGATGTGAGTCTCGTTGGAAAATCATGAAAATAGAGCTCAACAAAGAGGGCGAGAGAGAGAGAGAGAGAGATTGACGCAGTGCGCTGGGTTTTTGTTCGTTACTACATTGCCTACTGTTCACGATCTTTCTTGGCCAACCATAGATTGCCAAAATTGTGCCAAAAATAAAGCAAACACTCCTCGTTTCTTTAAATATTCATATATATATATTTTATGAACACTTTGAGACATTTTTGGGAAGCCAGAAAAGTTTGATGAGTATTTTTCGATTTATATTAATTTTTCAAATAATTGTATCTTCGTTCAGACTTTTCAAATTAATCCATGCCATTTTTTTTTTATAAAATATTTTGCATTATAGAAATAGTTAGGTAAAATGAAGAGCTGGTTGAACAGCGTGAAAGGATAATTGAGGAAACTTCGCGTGCTGGAAAAATAATTTCTTTTTGTACGAAAAAAATCCCCAAAATTTCCGTTTCTTCCCTGAATGCAGATTTGGAAAATCACAAATAACAGTTCTACTATATTTTTTTTTGCTACTTTTCAGATACGTCAGCACCACCGGTAAATCCTCAGGGGGGGGGGGGGGAGGAAATAAAAGATGATTAGCTTAAGTCAGAAATTGCATCGATATGTGGATCATTGTTTCTCGGTCAGTGGTTCGGTCTGGACCCTCGTGATCTCGTCCGTTTGATAGATATTACATGTACGTCAGAGGGAGAGAGCACAGACAATTCTTCAAGGGGAATCTCCCTCGTCACGACCTCGTTACAGATCGTAAAGGACAATTACATTGTTTTGCCTCTCTCCTGTATATATATATATTTATATATATATATATATATATATATATATATATATATTGCCATGGAAAATTTCGCAAACGAATATCTCATGTCAATACACACGATCTTCAATAATTTAAGAAATTTAATAAACATCAAGAAAAAAATTCATATTTATGAAAATATTATAAAAAAAAATATATATATATACTCAACAATCTCTCCATTTGTTTCAATTCGACTATGAGTAATTATTTTCGCGCAAATTTTCGTCCCAAAAGAATATTCGTCGATACCGATGTAAATTTGAAATTCCCAAAAAACAATTAAATAAATAAATAAATAAATATATAAAAATTTCTTTACCTTTGCTTACAATTGAATAAATAAATTTTCATGCAATTAAATAAATAAATAAATATATAAAAATTTATTTACCTTTGCTTAATTTGCCTCGTTATATTCGGCGAAGGATCGAAGATATTGACCAAGTCTCATCCAACGAATAACAAATATCTTTCTTTGTGCCGAGGCAAATTTCCTTTTCTTCCAAATTCTCGATACAATCAGAGTCGCGTGGTTCGCCGAATATTGTTGTCGCTCTTTCCGCGGTCACTATCGTACTGATCGTTTGACCGGAATGTCAGGACAACTATATCTCAGCCAACGAGCATCGTAACGTGTGAATCGACGAGAGGGCCGGGAGCAAGCTCTGTAACGATAGAACAAAATTAGAGACGATTTACAACGAGGAACATTATAATATACACATCGCGTGATTTTCATAATTGAATTTTGGCATTTTTTTTTTTTTTCCCCCAATCAACCGAATATCTCAAATATTCGAGCGATTGTAAAAGAAAAATTACGAGTAATTGATAATAATTATTGTATTGATTAATTCTTATGATGGCAAAAAAAAAAAATTAATTAGTAGCGCAAAGATTTCTATGAATTTTGTGATTACTCAAAAACGATATTCGATCAATTGCGAAATAAACGTCGAAATAATTTCAAACTATTAAAATTAAAAAAAAAAAAGCAAACGAATTTTTCCAATTAAAGCGCTTAACGTTGAATTTCTAAGAAAAAAACAAAAGAATTTACCTCATTGAAGATGCTCCGAACCGCGAATATTAATAATAATGCCAAAAAATGATCTAGATTCATTAAAAAAAAAGTACTTTAAAAAATGAGTAAAAAAAGTTTCTTTACCGTGAAATCAAATTTGATTTTTCCGAATATTGATGAAAGAAAAAAAAAAAAAAAACGGATACGTATTTGGAATAAAAATTAACGAATTTTGTATGAAAAAGAGAAAAAAAAATGGTTTTTCGATGATTCTTTTCGTTCGGGCTGCAGCAAATGCAATCTGTGCGGTGTATCGAGGCTCTCTGCACGAGGGCACGCGGAAAGTGCGAAAAAACCTGCGTCGATATTGTTCGGCCATGTTTTTTCCCCCGATTATCTTCCATGCCTCGTACGAGCTGAACGGTCACCCATCCAACTGGCGAACACGAATTCCTCATTCAAATAATATCGAATTATCATATTTCACGAAAATTTCTTCATTTTATTTCCCTTTGATTGGCAAAAAAAAAAAAAATCCACAAGCTCTGCGCGCTTGCCACTCTCAAGTTCAGAGAAACTTTAGACTCATCCGATAACCCCGGACGAGGAGCCTTGTAACAGATTCACCCAACGAAGTCTCGTTTTTTTCTCCGTTCGGCGCGAAAAAAAAAAGGAAAAAAAAAAAAAAACGCCTATTCATCGATAACGAGACGTTAAACCAGGAAATTTGCATATGCATTCAATCTCACTGACATTCAAGTAGCTCGCATTCTTTTCAAAGGCCGCACGAAGCTCGTCGCCTTCGCACCGGCCAAACAGTGGGAGGTCCGAAGATTAATTTTCTTCCTTTTTTTTTTTTTTTTTCGTTTTTCCTACATAAAAGTCTCTTTATTTCAAAGCTCCGAGTTTCACGAGATTTCTTTCGCCAGTCATTCTCCTCACTCGACGAATTATCGCAATTTTTCGACGAATAAAATCAAAAAAACGCTCCCCCGAAAAAAAAAAAATAGTCAAATTCTATCGTGACATACATTCGTCATATTTTTTTCTTCGTTTTTTCCATCTAGGAACTCTCAATTCTCATTGCTTGCACATTCCGTAAAATTTAAATTGCAATAAAGTCTAAATTTTAAAATCTTTTTTTTTTTTTTTTTTTTGTTTAAGCGATTTTGCTTGTTCAATTACGTGAAGCGTTTTCGAAGCGTTCGGAAAAAAAAAAAAAAAAACTAAACGAATTGATTTTAAAAAATCCTTTTGGCGGATGATATTTTGAGAATATTTTGGCGAAGGATATTTTTTTGAATAAAAGAAACGAGAATAAATTAATTTGGCGCGCGCGTTTTGCAATTGCGAGATAGGAGAGAAAAAAAAAATTATGAAGATTCAGGGTATCCATTCGACGTCGTTGGTCTCGATTTTTGCGACGTTCGAGATGACCGGACGTTGGGTCGTTGTTTTAATCGTTTCCTCGATACCGGCGATTTTGTGATAAATTTTGCTTCCCGTTTTGGCCACCCACTCGACACCATCGCCAATTTTTTCACCGGCTTTGCGCACGACTTTGCCGATATTCTCCGAGCTAAATGTATTCGGATCAACGTTGATGTTGAACGGATCATTGCCCGCCTGGCATTCCGTCTGCGGGACAATGCTGAGCTCGTACGGATCGACACCGAAGTTGCTCAGTTCTCGTCGTATCTCGTTTATCGTTGATTTATCGAGCTCCCGATGACGCGAGAGTATCGTGGCGCTCTGACGATGAGCGAATGCCAATTTTTGGCAGGTAAATATGGCACCGTAATTATTGTAATCCGTGGCAAATACAACGTGCGACGCGCTACCAGCGACACCTTGAAAAATAAAACGAGCAATAAAGAAGTTTGATAAATTTTCTGGACTCGATAAAAAGCTCGAATCGCGGATGAATTTGACGAAATGGGGGAATTTTATAAAGCATTCGGTGATTTGACTATGAAAAAAAAATGAATTAAGGTAAAAACTGTCTTTTTTGTGACGAAATTGGATGCACGAAAAGAATTCATTGGTGAGAAAAAAAAAAAAATTTGCGAATATTCGAACTATATTCGTGGCAATTTTGGATTGAAAAATATTTACGAATTAGCCTGCAGAAAAACTACGTTTTTTTTTTTAAACGACTCTCGTGCTTCCTGGAAAACTAACCCGATCGAATTGAAATGTCTTCATGAATCTTCTTTATAAGATTATCGAACATTTAGGATTTTTTTCAAACTGATTTTCCACTCGTTGGTGAACAAATTTTTTCGGATTCATATTTTCATCGAATTGTTACTTTTTTCGGCTATTTTGTAAATTTAAAAACAAAATTAAATAGCTACGCTAAAAAAAAACCGAAAATTCTTTGAATCTTGAATGAGAAAGCACGATAAAAATAATCGTTGTACGAGTAAACGTTGAAGCAAATTAATATTTTTCTTTGTGAATCTTCTTTATAAGATTATCGAAAATTCTGGTTTTTTTTTTAAACTGATTTTCCACTCGTTGGTGAACAAATTTTTTCGGATTCATATTTTCGTCAAATTGTTACTTTTTTCGGCTATTTTGTAAATTTAAAAACAAAATTAAATAGCTACGCTTAAAAAAACCGAAAATTCTTTGAATCTTGAAAGAGGAAGCACGATAAAAATAATCGTTGTACGAGTAAACGTTGAAGCAAATTAATATTTTTCTTTGTGAATCTTCTTTATAAGATTATCGAAAATTTAGGATTTTTTTAAACTGATTTTCCACTCGTTGGTGAACAAATTTTTTCGGATTCATATTTTCATCGAATTGTTACGTTTTTCGGCTATTTTGTAAATTTAAAAACAAAATTAAATAGCTACGCTAAAAAAAACCGAAAACTCTTTGAATCTTGAAAGAGAAAGCACGATAAAAATAATCGTTGTACGATTAAACGTTGAAGCTAATTAATATTTTTCTTTGTGAATCTTCTTCATAAGATTATCGAAAATTTAGGATTTTTTTTTAACTGATTTTCCACTCGTTGGTGAACAAATTTTTTCGGATTCATATTTTCGTCGAATTGTTACTTTTTTCGGCTATTTTGTTAATTTAAAAAGAAAATTAAAAAGCTACGCTAAAAAACCGATAATTCTTTGAATCTTGAATGAGAAAGCACGATAAAAATAATCGTTGAAGCAAATTAATATTTTTCGAACGGTATTGATGGAATGGTACTGATCTGGTAATTTATCGAAAAATGTATAACTTACTCAGAGGAAATTTTACTTGCATACGACCCGGTGTACTTGGCTCCGGTACTGTGAGCTCTCCGGTGTAATGATATTCGTGATCCAACGGCGTCAGACCTGAAATCGAAATATATATATTATATATATATATATATTATATGCGATCATTACGTACAATATAAGCCAATTTATTCATGGGGCATTTATTCCATTGACGAGAGACTTCTACGAGGGTTGACGAGCCTCATATAGACAACGATACTCCTTTTCCATTAAGAGAGACGATATTTATCTATGCATTTATATATATATATATATATTTATATGACCAGCCGAGTCTGACGAACGAAGAGTCCACAGATAAATGCATAGCAGGCACTTTGGTGCATGACGCGTTATTGTTAAAGACCTTAAACGACCCTCGGTCTCGGTCATCGAGAGATTAAACGATTCGTCAACCACTCGTATACGTCGCAATTCCCAAAAAATTTTTTTTTCAAGTACACAAAAAAGGGATCCGCAGGAATAATAATGAAAAAATTTTATATAATAAAATCAAAATAATGAAAATTTTTGCAATAAAATTTCTTTTTTTTCTTACCCAAAACCGGATGATTCGAGTCTTGAGAGATCAAATATTCGCCAGGCTCGTCGCCACGAGTGTAATTGTAACTGATGCACTTGCTCGCTGTCGATGTCTTCTGAATCACGTACCAGTTGCCCAGAAACTGCCACGAGATAAAGATTTATGATAATTGAGATCTTGGTTATGAAATTTGAAAAGTATTGAAGATAATTTGAAATAATCACGATGAAAACAATGTATTGCATTATTGTAATTTTAATTTCTCGTAGAGGGAACTTAATTTTCGTAAATATTTTTTTTTTTCTTGTAAAGTCCAAGCCAGTGCAAATTTCGAAACAAAAAGACGTCAAATCGTACAAGATACTCGATTATTTAATTTTACGAAAAATAACTATCGACAATTGCAACTGTAATGAATATTTGATTCAAGGAGATGAATTTTTTTTTTCACAAACTTACGTAGAAATTTACGTTTGTCAAGAATCGATTGAAAGTTGATATTTCAGGATATTTTAATGTTTTGAAAATTTTTTTTGAACCATCTTTTCGTATAAACGAGTAAAAAAATTAAATCGAATAATTTTTTAAAATATTTTTATTGAATTGAAATTATTAATATCTGAAAATAAATTTTCGTTTACCAGATTTTCCGATCGCTCATAGTGACATTATTTCCATTGCATTAAAATGCGAACCGAAAAAACATAGAAAACGATACAATGAAATATTATTATATTACATATTATTATATATATAATAATAATATATAATTATAATATAGTATTATATTACATCATATTATTATATTACATATTATATAATATTTCATTGTATCGCTTTCTATGTTTTTTCGGTTCGCATTTTAATGCAATGGAAATAATATCACTGTGAGCGATCGGGAAATCTGGTAAACGAAAATTTATTTTCAAATATTAATAATTTGATTTCATAACAATAAATTGTTATGAAATAATATTTCATTGTATCGTTTTCTATGTTTTTTCGGTACTGTTATAACTAGTAACCCGAATGATATATTATAAGAAAAATGAAAAAATCATTATTATTATTCTGAAATTCTTATTACTTTTAAATCTTACACTACAAAAATAAAAAATATTCTTACCCTGTTCATCTGAAAACCTTGAATGGGCTCAACGATGGGACAAGCACCCATATGATACGAATGAGCATTCGCGATTACCAAAAAGCTCGCCAAAAAGGCACAAACCATCATCGACGTCATCTGCAAAGTAAAAAAAAAAAACAATCGAAGCAAATTGAGTTTAATTTTTCTCAAAACTTGCTCCATTTATATTTATCTCGAGCCAACCCCAAGAGTTTAACCATCTTCGTGCTTAACGACCGGATACTCAAAAGCCGCTCATCTATCGTTAATTGAACACAGACGCGCTTGTTCAGAGGCCAAAGACCTCGAAAATCAACGGATGACTCATAAAAATGTCCAAGTAAATATTCAAAGCAAAGTCATTATTTCATTTTTCCAAATAAATGTTTTTTTTTTTCAATCGCATATATAATTGGGGCTGACTCAAGGCCGATTCGTCGAACGATCTGTGTCCCTCGTATATTATTAAGCAGCAACGGAGGAGCAAAGAACTTTGATCCGTTCGAGGGCATAACAGCTCTCGAGTATGAATTCTACGTTTCGCGAATGAGGAAAAAAAAAAATGTCTGGAAATTCCAGGCTCGATGAATTTTTGTTTTTTTTCTTTTAACACAAATATATTTGTGCGATAGTGTAATTGTGATAACGATTTATCTCGATGACCTCACTATGCTCCGATTGCGAGTGGTAATGAAAAAAAAAAAAAAATCGAATTTCTACGAAATTCCGAATTGTTGAATTATTTGATAACAATGATGACGATATTTTTCGGTAAATTTTGCCAATCGACTGTACCGAAGATGCGGATAATTTTTTTTTGTGTCACTTGGAAATATCGAAAATTATGAACTATTCGTATTTACTTACATTCGGTTAACGCGGAGCTGCTCTCACTGGTCTCTGTGTAACACTCTCGTCTTCGTACGATCAAGCGATGCGTAATCCCAAGCTCCGGTCACTCAATATATATACAGGTTTCCCCCGCTCCGCCACTTTAAACTCGTTATTGCCAATTATGATACAAGTCCCTGACGAATACAGCTTTCATTTCAGTATCGGCTGCTCCGGAGGCTCGATCATGCCCGAGATTTATCATTCGTGATTTTCAGAATTTCAAATGAAAAATTTTTTTTTCCGATATTCGAGAAATTTTTTCAAAATAAAACTGAATAAAAATCAATGGTGGGCCCGGATTAAACGAAATGTAACGATAAATTTACGGAAAAATAAATCCTTTTGTGTCGATAATCATCAAAGCGAATTTTTGTGCAGTTTTTTTTTTTTTTTTTTCGAAGTTAAATTCCTGGCATTGATCTTACCGGGAAAAAAAAACAACAAAATTTGCAATTGACTCAAAAAAAAAAACGACAGTTTAAATAGAATGAATATTCATTGTCAATAATAATTAATAATAAAAAAAAATGTATTTAGCAAATTATCGTAACATAAAAACGTAAATTATCGTAAATATAGACGGAAAAAATTTCGAAAAAAAAGAATTTCGAAAAATAAAAAAAAACGTGCATGTACTCAGAAATCGAGGAACCTGTTTCGCGTGAGAAAGAAGAAAGGAAAAAAGTTTTCCTGCTGATTTTTTAAAAAACCTTCGATGAATTTTTAAATAATTTCTCCGCATTGTTATTATTATTCAAATAAATGTTTTTTGCATCTTTAAGATTAAATTTTATTTCCCCCCAATTTTTCATTCCATTTCGAGGTAACTCAAAAATTATCACGGACTCGGGCACATTTAGCTGGGAATTCATACGCGCAAAGCGTACGAAAAATAAAAAAAGTTACTCCGAAAATTCAATTTTGAGTAAAAATGAATTTGAAAATTTTCGTCAAGCAAAAACGAAAACACACAGAGTTCAAATCGACATTTTTGTTGTTTTTTTTTTTTTTTCGACACATATTTCCGATTTTATTTTCATCATTTTGGATTTTTTTCATCGTCAATGAAAAATGCCCCGTCGACGATTATTATTTCATAGAAATATTTCTCAGAAATCCTTTATTTCTCGGGAAAATAATTTTCAACGTCTCTTTCATCATCGTGTCGCAGCGTGGAAGACGCAAAAGCGTCGAATTAGGGAAAATTGGATCAGTCTGGAGAAACGACGAATCCAATTTTCTGTTTTCTCTCTCTCTCTCTCTCTCTCTCTCTCTCTCTCTCTCTGCTTCGATCACAGCAATTATCTCAAAAAAAAAAAAAAAAAAAAAAAAAAAAAAAAAAAAAAAAAAAAAACGAATCCTAAAATGTGATTGACGAATTTCGAACCGAATGAGGAAAAAAACGAATTCAACGTATACCACGTGACACATGATTATTTTCATTAATTTATTATATAATCGATAATAGGGAAATCCCAAACTTGAATACTCGAATAAAAATTAAAAAAAAAAAAAAAAAGAAACGGTCGCGCTAGCGCTAAGCTTATGACGATGGACAAAAAGAAAGAAAAGGAAAAAAAAAAAACAATCAAAGAATGAGAAGAAATGAGAAAAAAAAAGAGGACAGGGATGGCCGCGTATTAATGCGCGGCTCGATAGTACGATACCAATTATAAATGCTTCGCGAATCCTCGGATCCTCTTCCTAATGCTATTTACAAGATTGCGCAGCGTCGGCGCAATTTTTTTTTTTTTTTCCAATTTTTCCCTGCACCCATCCATTGTAGAAAAAAGAAAAATAATAAGAAAAAGTAGAAATTTTATCTTACAATGCTGCGAATTAACGTTCGAGGTACAAACTTGAAGCGTTGATAAAAAGCAAAAAATTGTTTTTTTTTTTTTCTCGGACAATATCTCTTTAGTACTTCCTCGATCAACGAATTTGCGAAAAAAAAGAGAAGAAAAAAAATGAAATTGAAACAAAAAAGAACGAAAAAACGACACGTTTAAAAATACAATTAAATATCGAAACGTATAAATAGGTCGAATATGCGATTTTGAATGAAATTTTGGAGAAAGGGCGCAGAAAAAAAATTCAACTCCGCAATAAACCATCGTTTTTCTCTCAGCGAGGAAAATCTCGAATCCGGCGGAGTTTGAGAGAAGAAAAGTAGAAAAAAAAATCGACGAATTTCGAAAAATCGAGGGAGAACGAGCGTAATGGAAATGACGATCCAGATCGGACAAGGAGGGCGAAGAAGAAAAATGAATTCTCGTTTCTCAGTGGCGATCGAAGATTAAGGGGGAAAAAAAAAAAAAAAAAAAAAAAAAAGAAAACGATCTCACGTAGGAGGCAATTTGTTCATGTCAAGATCGTCGAAGTACGGATGCTGAAGAGCCGCTCGGGCTGATATTCTCTTTTCCGGATTGTAGACGAGCATCGCTTGCAAAAGATCGACGCCGTCCTTGTTCAGCGCATCGACCTGATTCGCCAATTTGTTCGACGTCCAATTTGGAAAGGTCGCTTTGTAATCCGGGAGCTGAGTAACTCCCGGCCATATCTCATCCGTGGGTGTTCTCAAGACGCTGCGAAACGAAGTAAAAAATTTTTTTTTCTTTGTTTTTCCGCACAATTGAAATCGTTGCGGGCTCGATGTGTCCGAAGAATATCAATGAAAATCATGAAATATGTAGTAATTTTTTTTTTTTTTTCTTCGCTTTTACCCAAAAAAAACTTTTAATCACGATGAAAAAAGGCGAAAATTGAAAATTACGAATTTGTAATTTACGAAATTCTCACCGAAATATGCGAAAGAGCTGATCGATCTCGCTGTCGCCTTGAAACAGCGGCTTTTTCATTGCCATTTCGGCGAATATACAACCGATACTCCAGACATCGATGGCGCACGAGTATCTGCTCGAGCCGAGAAGTATCTCAGGCGCTCTGTACCACAGCGTAACGACCTCGTGCGTGTAAACCCGCACGGGAATTCCGAATGCTCGGCCAAGACCGAAATCGGCGACTTTTATACCGCCGCGTTTGTCAATCAGCAAATTTTGGGGCTTCAAGTCTCGATGCAATACCCTCCTCATGTGACAAAATAAAACGGCTCTCGTGATCTGAGAAGGATCGATGGAGAAGATCGAAGGTTACTTGAGGGGTCGAGCCGCTTTGGGATTTTCGAAAAATCGATATTTTTTCGTTCGTTGAAAAGGTATCTTGTTATCTCAAAAATTATATGCCAAATATGGGTGGGAAAAATCTCCGAGTAATCGATTTTTAAACTTTAAACGCGTTTTTCAAGTCGGCCGGACTCACTCAAACAAATTTCAACATATTCGGTTCAAATTTTAACTGTATATTTGAAATTACATTTTCCAAAGCAGTACGTAGGATTTTTTTTTTTTATTGTATCGCATAGTTCTTTTTGTACAAATAATTTTCTAACGATTTTTCATGGCATTTTATACATTTTTTTTTTTTCAGAAATTCGCCATTTTGGCCAAAATCAAGATATAAAAAAAAAAAAATCGTACGTACTGCTACAGCTATTCTCATGGATAATTGAAAAAACTTTGGTTTCTCATCGTAACTTAATAATTGCAGGAGCTGTTGGTCCGGGACCCTCCAAAAATAAAGGGGTCATCGGAGAAATGCTGTACAATCGCCATTTTAGCATGAATCATTTTGAAAAAATTATTTTTTATAGTCTATTGCTCGTATAATAAAAAATTTATTTTGCAATTCCGATTTATTTCATGGATCCGCTGAAAAAAATTCACAAAATATGCCTATTTTTTCCGTCTCCGGAGTGTACGAGCCGCATAATTCCAGTCGAAAGAAGTTTTGGTGAGAATTTTTTAAGTACTCGCGTCGAAGCAAAAATTTGAAAAAAAATCAATCATATTGAAGATGATAATAATATCGGCTTCCAATAATAACAATGCCGAAAAACTATCAAAACATTTTTTAAACAATAAATTGTTGCAGAAATTTCCTGTAAAAATGTTTTTCGATTATATGCAACAAATTCCTCGATTTTTCTGAATGCATATGAATTTTTCAAGAATTTTCTTACGGTTTTTAATTTATGTTTTTTTCGAATTTTGAAAAACTGTATTTATAAAAGTATTCGTTCGATGATCCGGATACTTCGTGAAGTTAATACAGAACCTTTGTACGAGAACATATCGAAAATTTATCACTTTTCATGCAATTTTCAAAATTAAAAATTTTCAAAAAACAAAAATAAAAAAACCATAAGAAAATTCTTGAAAAATTCATATGTAATCAGAAAAATCGTGGAATTTGTTGCAGAGAATCGAAAAACATTTTTACAGGAAATTTTTGCAACAGTTTATTGTTTAAACAATTTTTTTATAATTTTTCGGCATTATTATAGGAAATCGATATTATTATCATCCTCAAATTTTTGCTTCAACGCGAACTACTTGAAATTATCACCAAAACTTTTTGCGACTGGAATTACGTGGCTTGTACATCCTTAAGTAAGGAATTCTTTTTTTTTTCTATTTAAACACGCGAAAATAGAATATCTTGCAACCCGCGGCGTACATGATTGACGTATAGTTATATATAGTTATATATAGTTATATATAGCTATACATAGTTATATATATATAGTTATATATAATATAACTATAATACAATGTGAAATGGCCCGATCAAACATCCACGAAGGTAATATCACAAAAACATAAAAATTCAATTCAAAATATTTCACCGATACAGCGAACCATTTTTACGACCAAAAGTTTTCAAGCCGATCAAGGTTTTCGTCGACGATGAAATTTATCGAAAATTATTACAAAAAGATGGGCGCAACGACAGTTTAAGGGGTAATAACTCTTTTAACGATAAATAAAATTAAAAAAAATAAAAAAAATTTCCTTGCCTGATAGAGATAAGACTTGACGGTATCCGGTTCCATCAGCTTTCCGCTACCCAGACTGTCCATATATTTTTTCAGATCCATCGTCAGATACTCAAAGATGAGATAAAGTCTCGATTCTTCCATGAGAACGTCGGACAATCCGACGATATTTGGATGTTTGAGCTCCTTTAGGAGCGATATTTCTCTTATAGCAGTGGAGGGTATACCCTCGTCGTCGCTCTCCAGTCTAATCTTTTTCATAGCTACAATCTCACCCGTTTTCTTGTGCTTTCCCTTATAAACCACCCCGTAAGTTCCTTGAAAAACGTTAAAAATCATGATAAACAAAAAAAAAAAAAACGAGAGACGATCGTTTATCTTGTTTTTCAATGCAAAGAATTCCCATTTGTGAAAATGAAAAATAATGAATCCCATGGACGAAAAATTTCATTGTATAATTCACAAAAGAATTGCATTACGATGGAAATGACGTTTTTTTTTGTTTGTTATCGAAGCAGGTGCGATCGACGGGGGCGATATATTTCGATCGAGGAAAAAAAAAAAGAAATGCAAGAACGTGCTTCGCAATTTTTCTCGATCGAGGAATTTCGTGCTTGCACGAAAAAAAAACCAAGGAAAACAGGAAGATTTTCGTGAAAATTCAACGAGATGAGAAAGATCGAGAAATTTTTGTTGGTCGCACGAGAGAAGAAATAAAGTGAATCGGTAGCGGCGTGCGAGGAGCGAGAGAGAAAGAGATAGCGACAACTGTTCGAGTACTTACCCTCGCCAATTTTCTCGATCTTGACGAAATTCTCCATTTTCGCTTGATCGCCGATTTGCGTCTCACAGCCGATAAAACGTTATAAATGCGAATGAAACGACACTCGTGGTAGTTTTTACTGTTTTTTAATTATTTTTTTTTAACGTGGTGACAACATAAAGCACCGGACGCGACAAACTCTCAAGTGCCGGAACGTCTGTCTCTGTCTGGCCCTCATGTAACGCAGTAACGCTCAAATTTCAAACGTTCGCACGCCATATTGGTAAACACGTTTGAAAAGTGAACGTCGGGAAAACTCGGTTTATTTCGTTTTCGGGCGACGGTGGCGCCATTTGGCGACCAAGAAAGTCGCGTTATCGACGATCGGTAAGAGAAGAAAAAAAAAACATTTTAAGGTGGCTCATCAGTGAATTAAAAAACCGGCGATACGAATGAAACTTCGGGAAAGTGTTATCTAAGATGCGATGAACGCTCTCTCAAAATTTCAGGGTATGTTGCCAGGCAAATTATTGCGAACGAGTAATTTAAAATTACCTATTTTAGCATGGGTCTTATGGCAGTTGATTCCATTTTCACCGAAAGTGACATCATACCTTTTGATAAAGACGAGAGTTCTTGTTCAAATTTTGAGTATTGAAAGATGAAATCGTGAACTTTCCAATGGTATTTACAAAATTGTGTCTTGCCAGGGATTTTCCCGAGATATTTAATCGCGAAAGTCATCGTGTGTGCAAATCTCGGATACAATATATGTCTGTCATTCTGCATGCGAGGAAACATATGAATATCAGCTATCGTTTTTGGCTTGATCCCTCTGACAGCGTTAAATACTTTTGTCAGTTGAGACTTTATTTCTAATATTATTTATAATAAATTATGGATAAAATATCACGGGAAACGTCATCGAAATTCATACATATTATTTAGACAGAGTATTTAGAAAATATTATGATGGGTTTATCATTTTTTTTCACGTCACGATTTTTGACTAGTGTTGTCACTGATGAGCCGCCTTAATTCAAATTTGTCTCAACGTATCCGTTGCAACCGCCGATTAATTTTAAGTCAAGCTTTTGGCTAATGAAAAAAAAAAAAAAAACCTCAACTCAATTTATTGAAAAACCGTTTATTCTTGAAGATTACTTTTTTTTTTTTATAATACAATAACCGAATCCTAATATCGTTGAACTTTCGATATCTTTTCTCTGTACACTCCGATTTGACGGGGGTAACGACTGTGTCATATTTTGGCTTTATTACATATCCGAATTCGCGTGATGAACTATCGGCGATGTAGCCTCTGCACGCGCTTTTCGAGAAAAAAAAAGCCTTTAATGTTAATCACGAAAACGTTGACGATTCCGAAACTCCATTTTTTGTTTCGTTTTACGAGAAATCGAGTCGAGTACCGGGCGAAAAAAAAAAAAAAAAAAACGAAAATAAAAGAAACAAATAACTTAAGATCCAACGGTATCATTGAAATTCTTATCTTTTGAAACAAAATCATTGTCTAATACTTTGACCGGATATGACCGTTCTCGATTTTTCGTTCGAATCGCGAGAAAAAAAAAACTTCAAGTTTCTCGCGAATCAGCCATTTTTTTTTTCTTCTTCTTCTTCTTCTTCTTCTAACTATGCGCGATTCGAGAGGAAAATATTGAAGAACCCGCGTGAATCTATTATCGTGGAAATTGATATCCACCGGTTGCGTAGCCCAAGCCCACGCCTCGCTGAGTGTGAGTCGTTGCTCTCGCAACTTCGTACTGTTGCTCCATATTATTGAACATCTCCTCCTGTTTCTTCAATATATCGGGCTTGTTGGCGGGCTGAGGAGCCGGCGGCGCGTCACCCTTTATACCCATGAGCCGCTTGAACTTTGCCGTTACCTTGCCATCCTGATCGTGCGTGAATGTCGTACCCATCCACGTGTTTGCCGTTGACGCAGCAGCCACCGAGGCCTTACCTTCTTCCTGCTGCTTTGACTGAGAATTTCGCACGCGGAAGAAGATATATTTGCGATTAATAGCGAAAATCGAGAATCGAGAGAGGAAAAAAAAAAAAACAGAAACGAATTCCCGAATATTTGAGCTAGTTTCAGCGGAACAATGAAAAATATGGATTGGCGGATATGAAAAATCGAATTTTTTTTTCTGAATCGTAATCGAAAAAAAGAAACTGAAATTTCCCGATTGCCAATTGTTTTTAGTACAGCCATTGATGACAAAATTCAAAAGAATACAGTTACTGTCGGATGTAAAAGTGGCATTTCCGGTTTTCAAATGCCCGGAGTGTGCACAATATTATGAGATAACGATACAACGAATGTCTGAAATAGATGAGAAATGAAACTCTGACGATTAGTTTGCAGAAAATACATGCTGATTATTCATAAATTATAGTTAGTTTTGTTTGTTTGTTTATATGGCAAAATCTGAAAGTCAAATTGAACGGAATTTAGCTCCAAATTAATAATGCGAGCCGGCGAATTCGCGGAGGATCATTCAAAGAACAAAATTAACTGCGGGCAATGAAAATCGAAAAGTTTTTGAGAATATTATTTCCGAAAAATTGCACGAAAATATGGCTTTTGGGTAACTTCAGGAAAGGATATTATCATTTTCCAGCATTGATGACTATTATTTTTTTTTCTGTATATAGTACACGTTCTTTAGCTTGTGCAAACAATTTTTTGAATTTTAATAGCCAATTCGTTCTACGACAAATAAAAAAATTCTCCGACCATTTTCTTTTCACAACAGTGCATTGAGATTTCGGATAAACATCTGACGAATCGTCAAATTGCGACTAAAGTCATAATATCCGGGGATAAAATGTCCTTTGCCGAAATATCCTGATTTAAAATATCCTTTCTAGGAGCGTTGATAGTACATGGGTAAACTGAAAGTTGCATTTATAGTGTAGGTAATGGAGTCGTTACATTGTAATATCGTGTGCGACAGCTTGGGGACAGTTATCTTTGCTGCTGCTTTGATAATAATTGAATACGTTTGTGAAGGTGCTCGTCGCATTTAATTTGCATTTGTCGTTTTTTTTTTTTCTCCGGTGGTTATCCGGCGTTCGCAATTTTTCCATTTTTTTATCTTGCGTGCTTAGTTCGTGTTGCATTGCTTCGAATTTTAGACGCATTACGATACTGTTCACTGCGCTAGTGCGTATTAAGGATGTTCCTCTGTTATATCGATAAAGTTTAATCGACTTGAAATTGTTACAGCCTATTTATTAGTGTTTATCCTCAAAACGTATGTGAAAAGATTCAATGAGATTTAATCTCATTGAATCCTAAAAAAAAAACATTATTTAATGCGTTCTTATGGAAATCCATGAGAAACGGATTCCAATCGTTCTGCAATTCACGAACGTGAAATGCCAGCACTTTTAAAAATCTGTATGACCGAGTTCTATATAATATAATAAAACCATGTGCTCACCTTAATTAAGAGCATTTTCGTTGAGTAATTAAACGTAAAATATTTTCAAATGCTGAAAAAAAGAGGCGCAAGGTAAACGACCCAGTTATTGAACGATCTGGTATATATTTGATAGTTTACATATATATTATCGTATCGTTCATTCAATACCCGCAAATAAAGATTCAGTTTTCAACTTTCAGACCAGAAAAAGTTCAGAGTAATTATTATTTTCGATATATTATGAATTTAGGTTTAAAAATCGGCACTTTCATCTATCCCGTCATTAATTGGGATAACGAATTTAGGATGTAACCGAGTTGTTGATTGGTGTTCCATAACCTGAACAGTTTTCAGTTCTCTCCAATCTCCTTAGAAATTCTACCCAATGTATTGAATTTTTTTCATTCATTCATCAAATAAATGTAAATGGAACTGAGTAAATGTGAAATAAAAGCTATAATAGCAATTTTTTTCGAATTAATTCCCGACTGTTCATCAACTGGGACTCTGTCGTGTCATTATCCGGGCCAGCAAGTAAGCGGGTTGTCGGTAACTCGGACATCAAACGCGCATTTTTAATTTGCTTATTTAGCCTGATTTTTAAACGTTTTTACAAAAAAAATCAATATTATTACATTCAGGATGAATGAAATTGTTGATATGGAACCAAAGTTTTTGGATATCGTG
This sequence comes from Rhorus exstirpatorius, assembly GCA_963564615.1. Lineage (NCBI taxonomy): Eukaryota > Metazoa > Arthropoda > Insecta > Hymenoptera > Ichneumonidae > Rhorus > Rhorus exstirpatorius. The sequence goes on from OY751317.1 coordinate 33,680,536, forward strand.
CTCAGATATGATTGAAAAATGTAAAAAGAATGTGGATCCTCCGTTAAATGTTCACTAACTGGGACATTCACCTTACGCTGTCGATTTCAGACACGACGGACAATGTTGACGAACTGAACTTGTCGAATCAGGCTTCTTTTTGAGAATAAAATCCTGGAATTTTTTTAGCATCTTTTCATAGTAAATGGCATAAATAATAACTCATGAAATGTGCATTATAAATCCCTCTCTACATTTTGGCAAGGAAAAAATAGAAACAATGAAAATTTGTCACTTTTTGTGCTCAAACTCGAAACACTGCTCAAACTATACGTAATAGAGGAAAATTGCTCATATACCATTTTCTAGATAACTAAATTATCTATAAAAAAGTCCCCGATGGTATTTATCTAAAGTTATTAACTTAGGCGTAGGAGGCGTTCATAGTTGTAAAAATAATTTTAAAAAAAGCCATTTCAAGCGGGTGGCTTTTTTTGAATTTATTTATGAATAAAGTTTTTTAGGCGGCGATAGCTTTTTCGTTGCGTCCAGTTTTATAAATTTTTATGCATTTTTAATTCAACGCCTAACGTGGTGGCTAATTTAACAACCAATGGGTCTACTGTTCTGCGATTTCACAAAAATCACATTTCCTCGTCACGCCACTTCGGACACCTTCCGCTCATCCGCTATTGACTTTTCATACATGCCGTCGCAGACTTTTTTTTACAGAAAATTTATTTCTCTACAAAAGTGCTTTTATGCAATTTTCTCTATCTTGAATAGTTCCGACAGCGTTTGGAGTTGAAGCTCGGAAAACGTGAATTTTGAATTTTTCTTTTGCAACATAAACGTTAATATTTCAAAAACTTACAGAAGTATATTGCTACAATTTTTATACATTGTTATCAATGCCATTTACGATCGAATAGCGTTGAAAACGAAACCTCACAGTTCTAATTCTGATTTCGTATTTTCTGGCCGAGATGAGTGAGAATTTGACTTCGCCCTGCCTGTGTATAAGCATAGGAATCCCCCCTCGGACGACTCGTCCCGCAAACAAACAGACATAGCATGTCCATTACCATTGAATTCTTGGGCTATTCTGCTTTAGGCTACATCGGGACCGGATATTTTTGCTTTTGTTACGGATACTTTGTCTCAGGTATATTTTTTTTGGGATATCGTTTCATGTACTTGCAGAATTGATAGAAAAAGTACGCGATTACTCGCGTTAGCACAAAAATCTCAATGCACCTCCGAGAGAAACGAATCGTTCTTTCAATTTTTGGATTTTTCACATTAATTTTTGATAATAATTCCTTTTTTTTTTTCTAATCAGGATATCCTACCTTAGCCCAGAGAAGTTTTCTCTTCTGTATTTGTTCCGCGTATTTTCCTTGCGTAGCTGTCGCGAGAGGATTGTAATAATTCGGTTCGCCGATTATCGCAGGAATTATGGGCTCGGGAACCGGTGGCTTCAGCTCGATTCCAAGTTTCTCCAATTGTGCCAATTTGCTTCGGCCCTTCTCCTCGCGATAGCTCAGCGTCCTGAACGGAAGGGGCTGAGGAGGCAGCGGTGGCGGTGCCACGCGCTCTTTGGACTTTGAGCGCGTGCGCGAACGTTCCTTTTCCTTATTGTTCTCCCGACTCGTGCGTTCGTCCCGATGACGATCTTTCGTTTTTTCCTCGCGCGACTCGCGTCTTTCACGATCTCTGCGATAATCACGCCCGGAGCGATCTCTTCGATCGTCGCGATTATGACGATCCCTATCGCGATCCTCGCTTCGATGCTCGTCCCTGCACGAGCTCGATGATTTTCTGTCTCTCCTGCGTTCATCGTCGCGCGACGATTTTCTCACCTCGATCCGCGATCTCTTTCTGTCCCGCGAATCCCTGCTGTGATTCGTTCTTTCGCGCGTTCGCCTGTCGTCGTTAGATCCGCGACGTGATTTGCTTCGCTCTCTCGAACGACGACGACGAGAACGCTCGTTTTTTCTCTCATCGCGTCTGCGATCGTCTCGCGAATTTGACGAATGACTCTCGTGATCCGAACGCCTGTAAAACGATTACGTTCTGCAGGGGTATACCACACAGATTCGTATTATTATTCGGCTCACAGCGAGAAAGCAAACATTCTATCGAGGAGATTCACCGGATAGAGAAAAATGCGTAGACTTGTGAAATTAATTTTTTTTTTTCTTTCTTTCTTTTCTTTCTTTTCCCTCCCCCAACGTGTAAGAGTGCTTGAATTATTTTACGGGATTTTATGTTACACCCGCTATCGGTGAATTAATATTGGAAATCCGGTTTTTTTTTTAAATTTTTTTTTTTCATGGGGAGAAAAAAAAAATTTGAAGATGCAACGAGGGAGCGGCGCGAATGAAATTTCATGGAACAAAATAAAACAAACGCTCATCTCGTTGCACTCCGATCTGCCTAATGAATCTCCTCGAGTCGGCACGTTCTGGATGCGTCGTTAAATCAACGATAATGCATCGTTCAATCGAGGAGGAAATGCATGGATTTTCAAGCTTTTTTTTTTGTTTCCACGTTTAATGATGAAAAAAAAAAAAAAATAGTAAATGTATTCCGATGGATCGGTGCAAACGACGCTTGCAAGGAAAACAGTCGTCTTTGAAACGTAATGGTGAATTTTATGATCACTCGAAAGTCGCAAATTCGTTGACTGACCAAAATTTCGCGAGCAAGATGTGAATTCAACATAGTTCGGGGAATTTCCGCTAGATGGCGAAAGGTAAAAGTCGGTCTCCCACGTGAAACGGCCAACTTGCGTGTATATTGGCAATCGAGGCGACTCTCGTCTTTTAGCAACAGCAATTTTAGGGGCTTAGCGATCAAAGGCGATTGAAAAATAATAAAAAATAAAAAAAAAGATTGACGTACGATCCGTTGAATCAACGATATAGGGGTCATTTTTCACCAATTATAATTGGTGATATTGATTGATAATTATCAATCAATGTTTGGGCCGTAAAAATTTTATTTGCCTCAAATTTTTTTCCTCACATTTTATACACCAAGATTGGTAAGTGCACCAAGTTTTGGCCCAATAGGACACAGATAACACAGATTTAAGGACCAGATTTAAATGCGAATTTTTATCATATCCCTGGCGTGACAATAAAAAATACGAAAAAATGTGTTTCTTATGTGAAAAACTTTCAGATTTTCGAATCAATTTTTTTTTATTTTTCATTAGCTCCTCGAGATACATCTTAAAAACACGTTTATTGACGAAAAATTGCGATTTTTCATGCGCCTCGATATTTTATCATTCCTTTCAATTTTTCATCTGAAAACTGTTCACTCTAAAATTTGGGTTTTTTACTGAATAAATCTCAGTTTTTAGCTTAAAAAAAATTGAAAGGAATGATTAAGTATTCAGACGCATGAAAAATCGCTGTTTTTCTACCGAAAACGTGTTTTTAAAGTGTATCTCGAGGAGCTAATGAAAAATAAAAAAAATATATTCGAAAAGCTGAGAGTTTTTCACGAAAGAAAAGTATTTTTTTTCATATTTTTATCGTGACACTAAAGATACTATAAAAATTCGCATTTAAATTTTGTCCTTAAAATTGGATTTCTCGTGAAAAGCACGTTCTATTGGGCTAAAACTTGGCAAACTTATCATTCTTGGTGCACAAAATGTGAGGGAAGGAAAAAATTGAAAGCGAATCAAATTTTTAAGGCCCAAACGTTGGTTGATAATTGATGGGAGTGGCTCACAGATAACTTCTGAGCGATCATTGATCATTCATTCGAAATGACAAGGCTTTTGCATTTTTTTTCGTTCCTTTTCAATGGCCTTCGAGTTATTACGGTTGCACCGATCCACCAAAATTCGTTGACAACAAAAGCTTCTTCGATTTAATATTCGTCTCTCAAGGAAATTTAAACGCTCGCAGTCTTGTCGAAAAGTTAATTCGATGTAAAATTTTCATTAAATCATGAATATGTTCCTACGAAAGTCAAATTATTGTCAAAACTTGAATTTCAACTGAGCGATTCACGAAAATTCTCATCAAATCGAACTTCAAGTTTCCACCGAGCATTCCTTATTCTAATTTTGCATTCCGAAATATTTTCCACTGGAACGATAAAGGGTAAAAAAAAAAAAAAAAAAAAAAACCAAGAACCAAACCAGCCTACCTCTGGTCTGCGGGAGAAGAACGTTGACGAGACGAGTCCCTTCTTGAGCCTGCGGAATGACGATCACGCGCCGGACTCTGGGCTCTCTCGCTCTCCGAATCTCCCGATGAATTGTTATTGTTGCTCCCCTAGAGATAAATAAAGAAAGAAAAGAAAAAAAAAACCAATTGGTTCCTTGACATATTTGGTGGAGCGTTCTCACGCGGGGCTTTGAACATTAAATTGAAACGAAAATTATCGAGTACGATGAGATAAGATTCCCACAGAAAAAAAAAAAAAAAACCCCTGAGACGGAGGACCGGCTACGGTATTCGCTGTGCGCAGAAAGCCAAGTGGCGCCGCGGCCGGCTGTACACCGCGAATTTTGCTGGAATAGCTCTCATTTATTTACATAGACGAGAAACCTTGTTGGATTAATTTTAATAAACGAACGTTTATATTCGTGCTGCGTAGAGTTTTTTTGAGGTGAGCTTGACTATAACTGCGTTGAAAAAAAAAAAAAATAAATCGACGTATCACGATGCAATGAAAATAGATTTACGGCTATTTTTCCTTCTCAATTTGAGGCTAAGCATGAACCTTGTCGGTCTTGTCATACGAACCGACAAGGCTCGTATCGAGAACAAGAAAGACGTAACTCTCGGACTTGATTGTAACGCAGATCAACGATTATCCGCGAAGTGCTCATTGCATATTCGGGTAGCCAATAATGAGAGCTACTAAAAAGGAACAAAAAATCAATTTACTTGTATTATAATATACTGACATGAATTTTTCATACCAGACAAAATATGCACGTTTGAACCTCAAGAATTTTACTTTTTTCGTTTATTGCACCCAACGAATCTTGTTTTTGCGCTGCTCAACTTTATAAATTGCTGTCGGAAACGTGTAACACTTAATTTCCGAATTTGCGTAGCGGAAAAAATTCTTACATGACTCCGCGCGACAGTTAAAATTTCCTTTTCGCGACTTTTCTGTTATATTGCCCTCAATTGCACTACGCGACTCCAGCAAAACATGCGCATTCTCGCCACCATGGGCGCTCTGAGTCGTTCTCAGCCGCTAGCGTGAATGGCACTGCGCACAGCGAATAGTGTCGTCGCAATTATCGTACCCAACGCATAATGCGTAGATGGATTAATGCTCTCGTTCGTAAGAAAATATAATACATGTATGTTAGTCGGGTTTTCCAATTCAGGCTTGTATAATTATTTCCTTCTTATCGTTCCTTCACAAAAATTAATCGCTAATTAACGACAATTTCCCTAGCCATCGTACATCATCGCGATTACCAAACCGCGTCTTTCGTAGCTGCCTTCGCGTTTTTTGTTTGCATTTTTTTTTTTTTTTTTTCATTTTAATATGTATATCAGGGTGTTTAAAAAAAAAGAAATATTTTGGATTTTTCATTCTTCCACCCCTCAAAACTTGAGTTTTGATAGAAAAAAAAAAAACATCCTCGCGAAGAGAGAGCTCTGTAGCTCAAGCGGAAACCGCCGCTCATTCGACGTTTCTAATTATAACAGCCAATCAGCGTCTATGACGAATTTTTTGGAAGGAAAAATTTCAGACCACGAGGATTGTATTTCGAATTAAGAAAAAAATATTTCGTTAAATAAAATTTTTGTTTATTCCTGATTTCTAATTTTTTACAAAAAATTCTAAACAATTTTGAGGATTTATGAGCCACATAATTCCAGTCGAAAAAAGTTTTGGTTAGAATTTCAAGTACTTCGCGTTGAAGCAAAAATTTGAAAAAAATCAACCGTACCGAAGATGATAATAATATCGATTTCCAATAATAAAAATTCCGAAAAAACTATCGAAAAATTGTTTAAACGATAAATTGTTGCAGAAATTTCCCGTAAAAATGTATCTCGATTATGTGTAACAAATTTCTCGATTTTTCTGAATGCATGTGAATTTTTCAATAATTTTCTTATGGTTTTTGTTTTTTAGAATTTTGAAAACTGTATTTATAAAAGTATTCGTTTGATGATCCATATGCTTCGTGAAGTTAATATAAAACCTTTGTACGAGAACATATCCAAAATTTACCACTTTTCGTGCAATTTTCAAAATTAAAAATTTTCAAAAACAAAAATAAAAAATAACCATAAGAAAATTCTTGAAAAATTCATATTTATTCAGAAAAATCGAGAAATTTGTTACGCATAATCGAAATACATTTTTACAGGAAATTTCTGCAATAATTTATTGTTTAAACAATTTTTTTGATAGTTTTTCGGCATTGTTATTGAAAATCGATATTATTATCATCTCAAATATGTTTAATTTTTTTCAAATTTTTGCTTCAATGCGAAGTACTTGAAATTCTCACCAAAAATTTTTTCGACTGGAATTATGTGGCTCATACATCCTTAAGTTGAACATTTTTTTGGACACCATCGTGTTCTAAATAAAAATTTAGATCGATTTTATTCGTAACAATAATTTAGCGATTAAATATTATTTATAAATCGTCATAAACAATTCGTGTCCAGTGAAACGGCGAATATCTCCGAAACGCGAAGAGATACGAAAACATTTTTTATACAAAACTCGAAAGGTTTCTTTCAAGAGTGAAAGATAATTCTGCAATGCGCTGAACTCTGGATCGTACCACTCCTGAGATAATCTCCGATTTGTAATAGGGAAAACGTACTCCGAACATGACCAGCCGATGGCGTAATTCAAAATGAGTTGAAGCAAAAAAAAATTTCATTACCCAGTTCAAAAGTTATTCAGCTCGATTCGGATAATTCAACGTCCATCGTAACTCATCGTTGCTGAAGAATATTCTTGAAAATTAAAAATGAGGAAGTTCGAGATTACGAGAGAAATTTATCTTCTCCTTTCGTAATCTCGAACTTCCTCATTATTGATTTGCAAAAAAATTCTTCAGTAATGGTGAGATACGATGGACGTTGAATTATCCTAATTTTGGCTGAATAACTTTTCAACTGGGTAATGAAATTTTTTTTTTTTTTGTTTCAACTTGTTTTGAGTTGCGCTATCGGCTGGTAATATTCGAAATACGTCTTCCCTATTCAAAATCGGAAGTTATCGTCGATATAACAGGAATTGCACGTTCCAGAATTCAGCGCATAGCAGAATTATCTTTCCCCCTCGAAACCCTTCAATTTTGTATAAAACTTTTTTTTTTTCATATCTCTTCGCGTTTCTCAAATTTTTCCTTCCAAAAAGTTCGTCATAGACGTTAATCGGCTGTTATAATTTGAAACGTCCGATGAGCTGCGGCTTTCACCTCAAGCTACCTCTTCGCGGGGATGTTTTTTTCCCCCATAAAAACTCAATTTTTGAGGGACGAGAGCATCAAAAATCAAAGAATTTTTTTTTTTTTCGAAACACCCCAATGTATATGTAATATATCTATATATGTTCTTTTTTTTTTATGTTTCACGGTCTGTTAGAGAGTGTTACCTTCTTTCGGCTTCCTCTACTCACCTATTTCTTCGGTATAGGACTTGGGGGTAGACTTGCAAGACCCTCGCACAGCATTGACCTTGCCGAGGTGCGTAGATATTGTATCATGTATTACCAACAGAGCTACGTGTTAATATTCTCTCACGAAATGGCATCATAAACCATTTACTTATCAATTAATGAGCTTTAGATTGTTTTTTTTTCTATTTTTTCCTCTTTTTATCCTTTTTTCAGCAAAATTATCGGAGCAAAGGCGTTCGAAAAGGATCGAGGCGCTCTTTGAGAGACAGAGAGAGAGAGAGAGAGAGAAAACGCAAGAAAAAAAATTGGAAAGCACGACATTGCATTTTTTTTGTTTTGTTTTTTAAATAAAAATTTTGCACCGATCTATCGAAAGGACCTGTCGAGTACGTCGCTCGACGCGCTCATTTACGTATATCGTTAAATTCGTTATTATTTACGATCGGAGCGGACGCGTTTTTTTTTTTTTTTTTTTTCTCTTATTTTTATAAATAATATACCCGATATGAAAACTCATCGTTTGCAATCGTTTTTTGTACCTCACTCATGTCCATTTGTACTGAATCGTAGTTAGCGTCGCTGGCTCTTCTCTCCAGACTCGCCGAGCTTCTGGAGCAAGGCATCTTGAAAAAAAAAAAAAGTACAAATCCATGGAATATAAACTTTGTAAGGTTGGGGGCGACTTTTTTTTCTCCGATATTTCGAAACTTTACAGATTCGCGAATATTTATTCCATAAACACCGTTTATTGGAGAAAAAGGTTTTTTTGTTGTCCGAAGAGTTTGGGCAAAAAAAAAAAAAACAGAATGATTTTTCGTGAAATTTGTAGAAAATTGAATTTTTTTTCACCATGGGCTCGTAATTAATATCATCATTAGCGAAAACAAATGGACTATAGGGAGAGACTGATGCACGAATAGACACGGGGGAAACGGTTAAAAAAAAATTTCGAAACGGTGAGACTCTGACATAGACCGCAATAGAGCGTTCCGCATTATTCGGATGGGTAAAAAAAGTATTCGCGTCTCGTAAAATTCGGGGAATGAGAAATATGCTTCGTTCTAACCTTCGCGTCGTCTGAATTATTGCTGTTGTCACCGTCGCTACCGTAATTTGCCAGAGAATCCATAATGGCGCGATGAAACTTTTCGGATAAACGAGGAAAAAAAAAACACAAATATAATCGTTGATGCAACTCCGCGTTGTTAACTATGTGTACAATAGTACAATGCGCAGAACTGCAGATGTGTGTGTGGACTGTGTGTATGTGTGCTTGTGGGCAGAGAAGAGTTATAAAAAAAAATAATTCGTCGCCTCTCGCGAGTCGCAAGAGAATCGATCATCGATTGTCTTCCATTCTTTGCAGTGTCGCCAAATTCGACAACGTTGACAAGGTGTACCAACAGCTCTTATTCACGCACTAGTCAAACGAGAGATGTAAAAACTTTTTAAAAAATTGTATAAAAATTTAATCGATCAAACGACAATTTAAAAAAATAGGATTTTTATATTTCGAAAAAATACTCCACACCTTTGGTCCGTTTTTCATTGCCGGCATAGATCTTTTGTTTCTTTTTTTAAACATATTGATGCTTACTAATTTTCATGACTCAATTTTTAAACAAAGAAAATTTTACTGCATATGTAAATATTTTTGTTACAAAAAAAGCTCAATTCTTCATACTTCGGATAATCTATAGAAATAATTTTTAATAAATATATATATTTTTTTAAACTAACACTCATTTGACTAGTGCGTATATCCCCTCCGCAAAATATTTTGGCGCTATTCCTTGTTCACGAGTTCTAATTGTACACGATTGATCGTAATTGAGACATTTGCGGGACGAATGATTGATGAGATGTTAAAAAATCACGAGAACAAATAATAGGAAGTATATGTATATATATATTAATAGCATAGGTTACTACAGTGAAATTCATTGATGAATATATATCGACGAAATATATGTGGCCTCAGATTTTATATAGGCGAGTGTGCCCAGCACAAAGGGAGCAATGTGAGCAGAAAAAAGGGACCCAAGAGTACACAAGATAAATATGATACTCTATAGGGTGGGGGGAAAAAAGTATATATACATTATAGCAAATACAATGCCGATTCGACGAGACAACTTCTTTTCGACGATCTCTATCTATTCTCTAGTTTATATATTTATGTGTGTGTGTGTGTGTGTATGTGTGAGATAGTTTTCTATGAGGTATTCCATGCGAAATCGGACAAAGTCTGACCAGATCATTTTTTATTTTATCAAAAACTTTTAACATTACTTTATCTGCTCTAAAGAAAGTTCCTGGATTGTTTTTTAAAAAATTTTGACAAACTAACATTTTCTTATGCTCTGATTTCTCGAAGTTTTCTCTAAGAACATTCGCAGACATTAAAAATTCTTCGAAACCTTTTTTAAATGAAAAAAATATATTAGTCCCCTTTTTAAATTTACCGCAGCTGTTCTAGATTTTTTAAATTAAAGCCAAAAGATTGTGGATTTCAAACGTTTGAAAAAATGCACTAAAAATTTTTTTGGCTTATCAAGATAATTCTGAAAAAAATTCGAAGTGCTTTCACAGAGCTGGGAGAGAATAATATAAAAAATAAAAACGAAACGGGTCAGGGTCAAATATTGTCGCATTTCGATTGGAATACCGCGCTATTCCATTATCTAATTTCCCCTCCGCAGTACTACAGTCCTTATGGATGCTGCTGGCCCACAATAAGTTTCGAGATACTTCACAAAACACTCGAGACGACGCATCGCCTCCTTTTCGTCACGTCTGCATCGTCCCTCTCATGGCAATCGATTATTGCCATATAAAACGAGAACAAACGTTTACCTGTTTTTATATATATGTATATGGGGTATTTCATGTCAAGTGAAGGTATTTTTTACTAGCTCTCGCAGATTGGAATAATTATTTTTCACTCAATTGTACAAACTAAAAAACGTATGCATCATTTTTTAAAAGATCAGCTAGCAATTCTTTTGAATTTTTTTTAAGCACACAGCAGGAATTCTCCTTAATTTGAAAAATGGAAAATAATAAAAATAAAAAATGATTCTTTATTCTCGACTGGTTCCAATGTGAATTTTTTTAATAGAATAAAACACAGGGTTTCTTTTTTACGAAAGTTAAAAAGGTTGTTAGAATTTTTCAATATAAATAGTTGACCCGAAAAATCTGAAAAAATTCACAGTGGGTTTTTTTTTCTCGTATTTAAAATGACACACAAAAATAATCAACAAAATTGGGTTGGGTGCGAGGAGAAAAAAGTTTACAGTTAGCGTGGAATAGCTCGTACACAAAAGTACAGTAGTCTGATGGACCCATTGTCTATATAGGCTTTGAGAAATATAGATTCCTCTATAATCGACTCTGCATCGCAATATACGATCTTCATAAGGCAGTTCCAATCTTTTAATTAATTCTCCATTGACGCCTTAAATCGACAATTGTATACTGGTTACTTTTCCGAATTTTCGTATATATTTTTTTTTTTCTTCACTGATACGTTCGTTTTAACCCCAATAATGATAAAGAGATGGCAGAGCCTGAAAAAATGAAGGAGATCCTGAATTATCGCTAAAGACCTTTTTTTGTAGAGAATAAAATTCTCTACAACTTTTATTATAAACTTTTTCCCGTATAGTGCATGGAAGTGTTTGGAAAAGTTTGCCACGCTATAAATAAAAAACCATGTACTGTACAGGAAAAAGTTTTCAATAAAAGTTGTAGAGAATTTAATTATCTACAAAATAGGTCTTGGCTATTTTTGTCGTACGATGCACGGTTCACGAGATATTTGATGAAACGTGTTTTCCGAGATGGCAGCTGAAGTTCGGCCCCCCACGTCCCTCCAACTTGAATTTACACTCAAGGGACACCTTTTCCAAAAGCAAAATCAATTATGTAGAAGATTGAGTTATGAATTTACTTCTTTGGCTAGAATTATTGGACCAGGCAGGGAACAACAGTTGTTGATGATTTGTTGAAATATTACGCGTTCGAACATCAGTACAAGTATAAATATAATTAAATCCAAAGGAATATTTATGAAAAAACAATTCATTTTTTTCCCGAGGATTGGGAGCTAAATATTTGTTGTGAGGAGAATTGAAAAAAGAAGCTTATCACGGTTTCGGTACATGAGACATCATTATCAATGAAATATTTGAATTTCTTTCGGGATTAAAAAAGTTCTTCCGATCATACAAATGTTCAGATAACGCGAAAAATTAGTACATCCATTTTTGTCATTAAAACCGGAATTTTGGCGCAGTGTTCAGCGTTTTACTTGCATACCATTAAACCAAAAAGTCCGAGGGTTGATGGTTCGATTCCCAGTCTTCATTAATTTTTTAGAGAATGAAAATATGGGAGTGAGCATGACAAAGCTCCAGATAAATAAATGAAACATAAAAACGTATCGGTACGTGTTGTATCATATTTGTATGGTTGTAGTTCAAGATTACATTCTCGACGAAACATGACGTGGCTCCGGGGCCGAGAAGCAAACCTGATACCGGCTGTATTAGCATAAGTTTACCATAAAAAGAGTTTTTTTCTTTTCATATACAGAGAATGAAATCGGATGCAGTCGTATGGACTGGCTAAAACCGTGACAGGTAAAATCCTTGAAACGGTGGGAACATTCAAGTATAAAAAAAAAACCAAGTATTGCAGTAACAAAAATATGGTAAACATTTGGATCAAAATTTTCATCAAATCTTATGATTTTTATTCTCGTTTATATCCTTGCCGAATAGGCAAAATAATGAAGTACGTCTATACCAGTTTTTGATCTTCATCGCTTCCTAATTGTGGAAGCTGCTTCGCAGTTGGCAAGGCACTGTCGGTCTGAATTTTCAATTTTTATAAGTGCAATACAACTTCCAGTAATTCTACGAGTGGGGACCGTGCCATTTCAGTTATCACTGACTAAAGCAGAAGCTCCCGCACTCCTTTTATTTAAATTCCGAGGGTTTTATTAGCAGCCAGTGCGCCCGAATCTACAAAGTTGTACTTGCGAGAGTACGCAACCGCTATTTAACAAGGTGCGATGCGAAACCGGACCTGCCAATGACCGTTAAATCGAGGTCCTGGTGTATTTAAGAAGGCAATTGTCTCCGTCAGCTGTTGCTTTTGAAGATGAATCAGAAGAAGGGACTACCCTAAGGAACTTCTTTTAAAAAAATGGATTATACTGGACTGCTGCAAAACAATTGCACGAGCATGGAAATTTTTGAGTCATAAAATATTGCTGAATGGTTGGAAAAATATTGTATCCGCGAATACTACATGCCTTGCGAATTCAACGAATGCGTATGATGAGAGTGATGTCACACATTTGGTGAACAAAATTCCAGGTAACGATAACTTCACCAAGGAAAAAACCCAGGCGTGCCTCAGAAAAGTCGCATTCCAGCCGGTTTCCCGTATTCTAGATGATGACGAGCTTCTCTGGACTTACCTAAATCGGAAGAGGCTTCTAACTTATATTACTTGAATGGTCCTGAAGAAGAAGGTGAGGCTTCTGAGAGTGCTGCTACTGAAGAATCACCAAATCTTCATGAGGGATTGAAAAGCGTAAATACTCTGTACTTTAATGGTATGGAAGGCCGACGGGAATGGACCCTCGATGGCGTCCTTCCACTGTGCATGATAAGTCATCTGGGGCTCTTTATTCTGGAATTGTTTTCATGAATCTGGTATGCCAGATGCAATGCTTTTTGAATGGAAAGTGGCATGCGAGAACCATTAGGGCAGACTCAAGAATATAGAGCCCCTTCTCGAATCGTTTTCATGAATCTGGCATGCTAGATGCAATGCCTTTTGAATGGAAAGTGGCATGTGAGAACCATTAGGGCAGACTCGAGAATAGAGCTTGAAACTTTAAATCTGGATCCATAACATAATACAGTGACGAACTATCTCTCTAAAGGACCATTCACAATCGACTCAGTGCAGTGGTAGTGCAGTGCGCGGAAGTTTGGAAATACGAATACCATGCGAGCGTTCACAACAGATTAGTTTGGGAGTGGGAACAGCAGAATTAGTGCAGAATCTTGTAATCTCGCATCTCTTTCTATATTGTCTATATCTCTTGCAATGTCGCATCTCTTTCTATATTGCAATACGTACCGATCATTTGTGAACGCTATTCGGCACTACCACTACATGCCGCAAAATGCCACACTGCCTCTACCACTGCACTAAGTCGATTGTGAATGACCCTTAACTCAAAACCTTCGGGATTGAACTTACGTGGTACTACTAGAGAGCGTCCCTCACCATGAGCTACCGTGCGGCAATTTTTTAAGTGACAGCATGCGCGCCTTGATGAACATAGAGAAAAGTAGGGATAAACGCTTCCCCACTTGGGCTTCTCTGCCAGAGAGAATTTGAGGGAAATAGGTTCTTAGAGAGCATTGAGTTAGAGAGAGTTCACTGTATCTAAACAAAAGCGATTAAGCCCCAGATATATAAATGATACATAAACACGTATTGGTACTTGATTTTTTTTATGTTATTTATAAAGCTGTAAATTCATTATTACATTCTCGCGGCGAAGCGTAGCTTCGCGGCCCAGAAGCGAACCTGATACCGGCTATATCAGAGCGAATAGGTTTTCCGAAAATTTTCATACATGGCGGTTTTTCATACAGAGAACAAAGCTAGATGCGACCGCATGGGGGGGGGGGGGGGGGCTGGATACTGACTTTTGTGCTGCCTGGGTCAGGTTAATAAAACCCCGCAATAGACAAAATGGCTGCATCCGCAGGACACGCAAGTACAAAGAAGTATTAAAATAACAACAAAACGATAAATATTTAGATTTAAATTTTTATCAAATTTCACGATTTCTCTCTTTACTCTCATTAATATTTATGTTTTGAGTGTGAGTGCTTGGATAGTTAATAAAATTAAAACCAAATTTGCGCATTGAAAGTATATCGATTGTCAGCAGGTGCGATACTTTATTTTTCACGAAAGCAACTGTTTCCGTTTCCGTCGTACACAACATATTACATCACCTACTATGTATATTTTTATCTCATACTTTAAATCCAGGTGCGGGTTGGTTGAATTTATAATAATGCTAATCGTACACATATATCAGAGACAGTCTCTGCATATATCGTCATCGAGGGCTCGCAGAGGGGTCCGAACACGATATGCACACAGGCTGCGATTTTGTCTCTTGCCCCTTTCGTCTAAAAAAAATTTTTTTTTTTACATTACCTTTTTATATGCCGAAGGGACACAGACGTGTCTTTGAAAAATCACAGTGCGTGACGCACACTGGGGTCAAAAACCGTTGAGAACCATTTTTATATATATCGCGTTACTATCTTTCGTGATCTGGCATACACATCCATAGCACACGCGCGGACTGTGAAAATTTATTCCGGCCTAAAATGATGTATTAAATTAAAACGTGCGTAATAAAAAACACAGACTTAGCGTATACTTCAGAGAGGACGCTTCGATTTATCGATCGAAAGTCGTAAAGGCGCAGTGTGTAGCATATGAGTATATTATGTATATATGTTTTTTTTTCTGCGATGTAAGTCGAGGGAATAAATGGCAGTAAAAGAAGTGTATATGGTTTGTAGCTGTTTTCTACCCTATCCAGCATCGATCCTAGATGTCTCTTCTCTATATAATACCTGTGCAGCATGTACCCAAGGATTATACACACACACACACACACACACACACATATATATATATAGAGGATTCTTGTACCGCAAATTCGTTCTTATATATACGTGCGGACCAATGTGAGTGTCCCCGAAGCAGCCGGATAGAAAATAGAATAGAGCTTTGTAAAAAGTACACTATACACATTCACAGAGGTTATTCCACGCGGAACGGTTCTTCAGCCAATGACCAGAATTGTATGCCTTTTCTAAGAATTTACTCCCATTGTGTCATCCATATGTCGAGAGTTTGTCGTATAGTTGTATTTTCGAAATTGGACGAAATTGTAATGAAAAATTGTCAATCATAAATAGCTCGAAATGATTAGCAATTAAATTTTACACCATTATAATTAAAATAATTGAAAATCCGTATGTAAAACGTGGAACAAAATGATCATCAATAAAGTGTACCATTTCCTCGAACATTAGTTCCAATTTTATGAATCTCAAAGTTTGACCGCGATGTTATGATACATATGGGGTAAACAAAGCTAAAATGACCAGGTGTGTACTTATGCGTATATGCCCTCGAGGAACTCTCGCGGACCGTCGAATCGACGTTCACGCGTGGAGAAGCGTGACACGGCTTGTGTATAGGTGGCGCGCGCGCGCGCGCACGTTTCTCTATGTATGACAAAGGCATAAGAAGAAGAGAGGGTGAGAAAGAGAGTGAGCAGCTAAGCGCACAACGCGGAGTTTTCGGCTAGCGGAGCAAGGTTTCCCGCCGGGACGCAACAGTCGTTCGACAGTGGTCGTACCGAAAGCTACCGAAATTCGCTTCTCCCTTTATCTCTCACCCTTGATCGCGGCTTTGAATGAGACTCGCTGCAAACCCTCGGGCTTCGCGCTCTTTTTCCCTGCGATTATTCGTCGTTATTGAAAAAATTAAAATAAATAAAATAACGACAAATTGTGCTCTGATACTCAAACTTTGAGCAATAAATGATCGTGAAGGTGATTGTCAAGTGAAAAGTTGTTTGAATAATAGTAATAATAACGGATAATAATTGTGATAGATTTAAATACGGAGAAGTTTATTGGATTTACGCGCGCATTTTCGTGCTTGTCTCCCGAATCGGTAAGTTCATTTTTTTTTCGTTCTTATATATTTCGATGAGAATCCCCCGTCAACATCGACACCCGGACTAACATTTTTTTTTATGGCCGATTTTATTTAATTCGAAATCTTCAAGTCCAGTAAACAAAGTTTTTTTTAGATTTGGTAGGAAAATATATAATTCGTTTGCTCGCGCAGGTTTTTTAATCAAGATTGCAGCGACGCTCGAACACAAAAAACAACGAAAATTGTGAATTTTTAATATAATTTTTTAAAAAATACACTTTGGTGCAATTTTTTTGTAATTTATGTATGTGACGGGTAATAAAAAAAATAATTCACAGTTCAAATGCTTTGAAAGAACGTAAAAATTGGGCTTTTACTTTGAAAAAAAATGTTGACAATCATTGAAGATGATGCATCACCGTATTGCATTACCAAATAAAATTTTCGATCAGAATTTCAAAACCCGGCGATACAAGTAAAAATAAAGCAACCATATTTAAAATATCAAGAACATTAATTTTAAAATAATAAAAATGACAAAAAGTTAAATTTGTGGGAAATTAAAAAAATTGTTCAACGATTTATGGGCAAAAAATATTCTGGAAAAATTGATTTTTTTTTACTAAAAGTACAAAATATTAATAAGAATAATAATAACAGCAATAATGATAACGCTAGAACTGCAACCGAGTGCAATTTTCTCTACAAAACATCCTGTCGACATGCAAAAAAAAAAAAAAATTCTCGGTGCGACAACCCTGCAGTTAAAGGCTATGGCTTCTCAAGGGTGCTGCTGCTGCTGATACAATCGTTGGGGTAGGTCAGGAGTTGAAAAAAAAGGAGAAAAATATGACTGTGGCATAAATTTCTCGTAAATTCTTGCCACGAGCTATTCTTTGCCCAGGCTATAGGTAAAATCGCTCTGTGCCTTATTTGCTCGGAGATGAATCAACCCCTTGCCACCACAGGGGGTGAGTTTATGGTTCACGTACCCCTGGAGCGTGGTATCGCCCCGGCTGGCCAGGCTGGAGCGCCACGCGTTACTGGGTCAACCCTTTAATCAAACGCAGAGCTTGAGAGAGAGAGAGAGAGAGTGCACCAATATTCAACATAATGTATACATGTATAGATTCATACGTAACAACTCCACAATCGTTATTTCACACTATGTAGTTGTCATCGTGACGGAACGTCAATCAAGAGGAAATCACTCGAGATTAAAATAAAGTCTGTCGTCGTTTGTCAACTATTATTACTGTGATTATTATTATTATTATTATTATGGATTCATTAGTCAGTCAATTGGTGTGAAATCATTTCAATAGTACAGCTATGAAATAAATTGCTCCAAATGTACGTAATATCGGGTACGTGAACCCTTTTGACATAATTCACAATTACTATAATTGGGTATAAATGTACATATATGGGGCATTCCACGTCAGATCGATCCGACCAAAAGCCTGACCCTCTCAGAATTAGTTTAAACTTTATGGAAACTTTCTGTTACTTGTCAAGAATATTTTGACGATTTTTTTTTTTTTAATTTCACTCAAAACTGACAACTTTTTTTTATATTCGACTTGTTGTTATATAATCAACAGTTTTCGAGTTATACTTACTGGAACTTTGGAAATTCTCGATTTCCGCGTATATTATAGCGAATGCTAACATCCAAACCTCGTCGAATAAAAATCTAAAAAAAATCACAAATATTCTCGACGAGTAACGGAAAGTTTTCAAAAAATTTAAACTAATTCTGAGAGGGTCAGGTCGATCTGAGGTGGAATGCCCCATATACATATGAAGCTGTGCATCAAATGAAAATTACTTTTCGTAATGATTCTATGAAATTCCGGTGGATCGATGGAGTTAAGAAAAAAAATTATTTTTCATTTCGTAATATTATTATAATTATTATAATAATTATTATTACAAGTTGAAAAAAAAAATCATCAATTAGTTTATAATTATTTCTCTACTATGCCTGACTGGGATAAAGTAAAAGTTTGAGTCGATCAGATTTGAGTGGGTTGCCATGAGAAAAAAAATCTGAAAAATATCAACCACATCGAAGGTGCTTTTGATTTTAAATAATACTGATGTCAAACTGTTCTTTTTTTCGAATTAATCATTCGGTAATTCGTTGAAATGATAAAGTGGCAAAAACAACAAATTGGTTATCATGATTTTTATGCATATTTTTGTAATTTAATAATTGCACTTAATAAAATAATAATATATTTTTTTCTTGATATAATAATGATAATAGCATGGTATATAGATACTAAATACTCGAGAATTTGCTAATGAGCACGATTTTTCGTGAATAATTTGAGTTGTTTAGCTGGAAATAATAATAAAATATAATGATAATAATAATAATAGAAAATCTCTCTACTCTGTTCGCCCTATGCATTCTCGACTCGCTGTCTGCATGGATAAAGAGACGGTCGAAGCTCCTTTAATCCCGGTTGAAAAGCTCTCAATCCTCTTATGCCATTTTATTTAGAATTTTTTTTAATATTCGTACTCGGCTGTACACACGCCAAGATTTTTCACCGTTGTCTATATAATTCGCTTGGACACAGACTTCGTCAACAAATTTATTTGATGTAAAAAAATTGTACCCATTTATAGCTTGGTTTAATTTTATTATATAAAAAAAATTATCGAACAAGACTAAAAATTAAATTTAATCGATTAATAATATTGTGAGAATCATTTTATGATAATGAATTTTCATGATTTTCAAGACATTACTTTTCTTTTGAAATAAAAAAAATTTATCCCAACAGGCAGAATGTATAATTTGTGCAATAATTGCACGGCTAAAAAAGAATTCTTAATCAATTTTAACGCGAATAAAAAAGACTCGTATTACAAAGATGAGGGGAAAAAAATTGTTTCCACGATTATCACTGTAAAGCTTTACTTTGAAGGTATGTGGTGGAACAAATGTTTGCAATCGACCGGAATAAAAATCTATAAGAGTTTATGGATATATAGGTGGATATTCTTCGCGAGTGTATATATAAAGCTCAAAGTGATGATGTCAGAGAAATGTAGGTCATTCCAATGATGATATATACCACAAGATTCTCTTCATTTTCGAGAGATGCAATCGATATTTTCTCTTCATGCATCTCATAAAAAGGCGTAACAAGGTCAATTGAAAATTTAATTTGATGTTGGAAAAAAAAAGAGAGAAGCCTCCACGCCGTTTTCCAGAGAATTTTTAATAAAGAGATATTCTTGGATCACAGGAGGCTGAGCAATGGTGAACGAGAAATTTTTAATATTTTTATTTTTAACTCCGGGTGGTGATAAAAAATACGAGGTATGAGGTATTGACATCTGAATTGCAGTTTTTCGCATTCTTATGGCAAAGTTATCATTGCAATATCGGCGAATTATAATTTTTTTTTAATTCGATGTGATAAAAATTTGATTTTTAATATTGATCATTTTGGGCTTCCCCCATCAGGCCACACAAAATTATACAAGAGAAATATATGCGAAATAAATTAAATATATGTAGAATATTCTGGAGTGTAAAATATATACTGCATATGGGGCATTCCATGTCAGATCGACCCGACCAAAAGCCTGACCCTCTCAGAATTAGTTTAAACTTTCTGAAAATTTTCCGTTACTCGTCGAGAATATTTGTGATTTATTTTAGATTTTTATTCGACGACGTTTAGACGTCAGCAGTCGCTATAATATATGCGGAAATCGAGAATTTCCAAAGTTCAATTAAGTATAACTTGAAAACCGTTGATTATATATAAAAAAAGTTGAATACAAAAAAAGTTGTCAGTTTTGAGTGAACTTTAATGCCAAAATATGCAAAAATTTATCGAGGCCGCTGAAAGTTCTTGAAAAACTCAAAAAAATATTAGTTTTTGAGATTTTTCAAAAACGGTTTAATTTTTTTCGCTAAAAATTTCACATAGTTTTCGTAAAAACTGTCATGTCATGTCGTCCTGTCGTCGACATCATATGAAATAATTCCAAACCTTCGAAACCGAATCCCCCGGCCCATCATGAAATTTATAGAAGTTATTGTAGTACACTAAGAGATGAATATCCTCTAAAATTTTTAGCGAAAAAAATTAAACCGTTTTTGAAAAATCTCAAAAACTAATATTTTTTGAGTTTTTAAGAACTTTGAGCGGCCTCGATAAATTTTTGCATATTTTGCCGTTAAAGCTTACTCAAAACTGATAAATTTTTTTATATTCAACTTTTTTTTTTTTATCTAATCAACGGTTTTCGAGTTATACTTAAAACTTTGTAAATTATCGATTTCCGCATATATTATAGCGATTGCTAACGTCTAAACGTCGTCGAATAAAAATCTAAAAAAAAATCACAAATATTCTCGACGAGTAACGGAAAGTTTTCAGAAAGTTTAAACTAATTCTGAGAGGGTCAGACTTTTGGTCGGGTCGATCTGACGCGGAATGCGCCATATATTTTCCACATACGTTATATTATATTTCACGACCATTTCACATATATTTATAATACAATAAAATAATTTTCCTATATATTACTTTCATATGTGATCTGTATATGTACGTATGAATCACATAATATTTTTTTTTTTCACTTATAAAATGTGGATAATATATGTAACATATTTAGGACGCCATAATTTCACATTCATTATCATTGTATTTTAATTATTTTTTTAAATATTTCACCTGCATAAATTTCCATGAAAATAATAAACCTATTATTTGCCTTCAGATTTTTTGTTACAAGCATACCTACTCACTAAAAAATAATCTGTCTATTGAGAGATCTCAAAATCACCACTAATGTCATATCTCGAGATAAAAAAAAAAAAAAAAAGAAACTAACGATCAATCGCATTATCACATCCCGATAAAATCTGAAAAAAAAGAAATAAAAAAAATACCTCGCGTCTGTCCCTGTGGCAATCTGAGAGCTCAATGGCCTCTGTCTACCTGTCATCATCAGCTTTTCTCTTTCGCCCGGAAATTCCTATGTGCGCTTCGCAAGAACTTGTAGAATGATCAGAGCAGAAAAAAAAAATACGATCATAGACCGGATAATACGACCACGAGATCTGGGAAAATAGTCCAGAGAGCTAGAATCGAGTTTCATATAGGCCTCGGCATTTCTCGTCTCTCCACTTTTATCCCTCGTTTCTCCTGTCTTTTCTCGTTACGCGATGCACAAAACTCCCCTTCAGACCCAAGGGACTTCATTCGCACAAAAGCCCGAATTATATTACGCTCGGCCCTATAGAAGATGTAGGAATAAAAAAAAAAAAAATTGAGCCATCAAGAAAATCGTTGTCTAATTTTTTTTTGTTTTTCCCCTCGTCTCCCGTTCACTCGGCCGCGCTTTCGAAAGCGTAAAATCACGTTTTTCCGCGATGAACAAATGTAGCATGAGGAAGAAAAAAAAAAAATTCGTAACAAAAGTCCTAGTAAATTATTCGCTATAGTCTCCTGGCAAAATGTAACATTATAATTTTAACAAAAAAGTTCGAGAGTTCATCGGAGCGGCTGGTTTATCAAAATAACTTTATTATTATTATTTTCCGTATTTTTTTTTTTATTTTGCGAAGCTCTTTTCTAAAGACCAAAAAAAAAATCTATAAATTCAAGTTGTATTGCACGTGCATATACAGGCGTACGGTAGGATTCCATTCGAATACGATCTTGATAAAAGACCCTTCACCAGGTGAGCTCTTCTGACCTCTGTGATTTTCGTATCGACCCGAGATAGCTAGTACCATTCTCGCTAACACGGTTTCTACAATACGTACATATTATATTTCAGGCTAACCAAGCAATAGCCAATTTCTTTGAAATTTCTTCTTTTTTTCTCGCGAGTTAAAAGTGTCAATAATATCCACGAATTAATTTAGATTTTTCAACGTAAAAAAAAAAATAATCAAAAATAAAATAAAATAAAAAACAAACTTCACGTTTTTGATTGTTTCCCATGAATTTTTTAGCTCAATTTTTAACTCTCTCTCTGAATATGTAAAACAATTATTCTGTATTCTGTCTTCTGGGATCGAAGTTTGTCGATAATCGATATAGTGCGGTAGTAAATAAGATTTTTGAATACATTCAATAATAAGCACCTAATTAAAAAAAATAATATTTCATCAGTCTCCGTTACACAGAACGAACGAAAAAAAATATTTCCTCGCGCATTTATTTCGCGATATTTTCACAAATATCTCTCTCCTCGTTAGTTTCAACTACTGACAATGTGGATTTTTTTTCCACGAGGCTTATCCACAGTAACCATCTCTCTCTCTCTCTCTCTCTCTCTCGAGCTCTTTGCTCGTCGACACAGTCTTTTTACTATTTTTTTTTCCTCCCCATCCTCTTTACTCGCCTCACTTCCGTCTTTGCTCGTGTTCCGTTTGAGCTATAAGCTTTTTTTCTTTTTTTCCCTGCTCTGTGCCTCGATATATATATATATATATATATTGCACATAGTACACCAGGTATCCATTAACTTCAACATCCTGACAGTCTGTTGTGTACCAAGTTACTCTACGATCACGAAGAAGAATCTTTATATGACATATCCTTATGAAGAATATATTTTATTTGAGACTGTAATTTATAGATTCAACAATAATTATAGCCTAATCTTTTTGAAACCTTACTCCCCGCTAAACTTTTTTATTTAGTTCCCAAAAATAAATTGCTCGCGTATAAGAAAATATAATCGCATATGTAATTATAAATGTATATATATATACATTTATATAATCATGCGTATTATGTATGATTATGCATTATTTCATATGAGATAATAATTCATATAGAATTACCTGTGTAATATTTTTTTTCTGGGTATGACTTATCAGCACATTCTATTATCCATCTACATAATGAAGAGAGAAGAGAAGAAAATGATGAAGCGACAAAGAATATATATACGATATTCTTTCTGTTTCTCGCTTCATCATCGTCTTTATTTTCTTCTTCATCTCCTTTCTTCTTTCTCCGACCCTCAAGCGCATCTCATCCTGCAACGCCATCACTCTTACGTGTATATGTGCATACAAGACTCGCTAGTTCGAATTTTATGAAGGAGAGATTCAAGTTCCGTTACCCGTAGTAATTCTCGTACAAGTGCTTCACTGGAGGGGATGAGAGGGCAAAATATACAACGTAGAAATCTCTTCTACTTGGCTCATCATTTCTCATCTCTCGGTACACTGAAAAAAATGGTTCGGGATTTACAATAATACTGTTATTGTTGGCCAGTTATAGGTATACTGGTGAAAAAATATTGCCCACACAGAAAATGCAGTAGCCCTTTTAGAAAATCCCGATTGCCGTAAAGTTCATACAAATATGACTAGTGAAGTATTTCTAATTCAACAATAATATCGCTGGTGAAGGCAAAGCAGTTTTGTCTACGGCGCCTATACTGCGCCTTTGTGGACGACACTCAATCGTCTGGCTAGCTTAGTCATTATAAATAGCTGGAAATTTATCGTTTTTGTAAATCAGCCATACTAACATAGCTCGCGAAACTACACTGTATTGTTCAAACAGCTGTAGTAGCTGATTTTTACATGCCTAGCTATTTCAACCATATAGTATGGCTGCGAGAATAACGTTGTGACACATAGCTATACTAATATGGCTCGCGCAACTATACTACGTTTTTGGAACACCCACAGTAATCTGTTAACGCGTGGTGTCTATGCCTCTGCCTCGCGCGAAAACGAGACCTCGCTACGCAAAATTTGATAATGAACGAGTTTGTGAAGAAGAAACTGAACGAACGGAATCTTGATGAGCTTATACCAACATTTGAAGGTAAGTCTGTTCTCACTTATCTACGGAATATGTAAAAAAGGACTATTTTTCCTGTTATATAAACGCCAATCGTATAACAAGCGAATTTTTGTAGGTTAGGTCAACTGTCATTTTCCTGCAAGGAGAGTATCATATGTCTCCGGGCCATGGATTCTCTCGAACTTCCAGGTGTGTTTCATTAGCTCTAAAAATCAAGTCTCTTTTGCAAAATATTTATGTATGAATATCATTATCGATAACAGATGATTAAAATAAATATTCATGATTATGAAACATATTGGCTGAATTTTTACTGTGACCCGAATATCCCCTACTATATATACCTACCTATACGAGTATAGGTAGGTACAATATCCTGTAATTTATCTATATAAAATGAATTTATAATTCAGCCATATTCTTTTGGTAGTATGGCTGGTACGTCTACCTCGTATGCTAGCGTTTATAAAACAGCTCTATTAGTATTGTTGGTATACAAATAATTCTGCCTACACTGACAAAACTGCTATCCACGAAACAACATTGTATATGCTTGCTTCGGCTATACTAGTATGGCTGGTGTTCGTCTACCTCGTATGCTAGCGTTTATAAGACAGCTATACTAGTATGGTTGGCATACGCATAACTCGTGATGGTGAACTCAACCATACTATGGTATTGCTGAAATAGAGATACTTGTCAGATTCGCGGAGCTATTGGGTATATGTCTGTCATGACATAGTGGTATGCTTACGCCAACGATATTGTGTCAGTCATATTTGTATGGCATTATTACCTAGATGGTATGGCAGTAGCGTATTTTCCCATATAATATGGCTGAAGCAATAATAATTATGGCTCGAATCGGGAAACTTTTTTTTCAGTGTAGTACTACGTGTATATATAACACGTATAAAAGCCCTAGTGATTTTTTTTTTTTTTTCGTACTACAATGCATCTCCAAAACTCTGAATAAATTTTCCTTCCTTTTTTCCAGGGGCTTGAATAAATATTTTATTCGGAAATTTTCTCAACGAGTAATCGAAAAATTAACGAGAATTGAAAAATAAATAAAAACTAATTTGATCAATAGAAGAAGCAAAGAACGATAATTTCTATTGTCAAAAACTTTAGTAAAGATCAAAGATCCTTTTTTTTCAAACATCATATCACCGTTTATCGAGAAATGAATTTTGTAACAGTATTATAACGTGTTATGATAAGAGAAAAACAGTTTTCTTGACCGCAGCTTTTGTTTCGACCAACTCGTGTTTACGGTTGAATTGCAAGAAACGAAAAAAGAAGATGAACGAGAGGAAAGAAAAACAAAGCATAAATAATCGCGTAGCGAGACCGGTTCGTTAGTCCTTAAGACCGCACCGAGTGTATATATATATATAATAGGACGAAGTACCGTTGACTAAAATTATCGATATATCGTGTAACCCATCTCTCGTGTAAGCAAGATAAATGCATATAAACACGAGCGAGTGACCTGGATGTTTATTTGTTTTTTTTTCTCATTTTATCAAAACCCAAGTTCGATTTATTTATTTTAAACCCTATCTGAACGGGATTTTCACTGTTTACGCGTCACGTCGTTTTTATTTTCAAACAAACTTCAAAATTCTATCGAAAAATTGAAAAAAAATAATCCAATTTTCACCTTTCTTTAATTGAATAAAAAAATTAAATAATTGTCCGACTCATTGACATTCGTGACGAGCAAATTTATTTTTTATCCGATGAAAGGTCTCGGACTGTAATAAAAATAATATAAAAAAAAAATATATTACTCAATGCAATGTTCGAGAGTGGAGGAACAGTTCGAGAAGACTGGAAAAATTTGGGACGAGGGATAAGCGTGCCTGGGGGACCTTTCCAACGAATTTAAATGTCACGGTATTCGTTATTGTAAGGTCGTTTTTTTTTGTCGACTGAGAATTTCATACGGTCTGTCTCGCGGAGGAAACAGACGTTTCACGAGCTTGTTCTTTTGCACACATGCCGCGGGGCTATGACTATTACAATAACGTCATCGACCGGTATATACTCGTACATAATGTTATACTTCGCGACTATCCTCGCAAAACTCACGACCCTGAAAACTTCATTCGGACCACCACTACTGATAACCAGAGCTCATGTAAATATGAATATGCCTTATTTTGCGATTTATAAAAGAAAAAAAAAAATTAATACCCGTGGTTGTTTGATTTTTATTACTATTTTATAGTTTGTGACGAATGGATTCGAGTATTCTTGTGCACATGAAAAATTGGTCTTTGTTGTATTACTATTTTTTTTTAAATGGAGACAAAAAAAAATTTATGCTTCGAAATTATTTTTGCATTCTTTTTTCGTGGGGGTAATATGGCCTGTTACATTGCACTTTTAAAACCGTTAAATATTGCACTCGTAAAACCTTTAAATTGACACAGAGATGGGTACCTCGTTAATAATTAATAACTTTAAAATTTGCTAAAAGTACGAAAAAAAGTGTCTGAAAATTAAAAATTCCACATATTGTTTTCTTGCAATTTTCCTGATTTTTTTTCTTCTTCTAAAACAGCCCCATGAGAAAAAATTATACGACGAACTGAGATCATTTTTTATTTGCAGATTTTTTTAAAACTTTCGTTGAGCTCAATCGTTGAAAGTATTGATCCTAAAGGGTGCATTAATTTGTTTTCTTCAATTACACAGCTCTGTAATTAAAATAGTTCTCGATTCGTAGATTTTTATTCAAATATTATTTTCACGTTATTCAGGACATTTTTTTTTAATTTGGCGTGAAAAATCTCTATGCAATCTTCGCGTTTGTTTATTCCATGAAATTCCAGTTTTAAGCATTTGTTTATCTTCGCATCCATCGTCCTCTCTCAAAACTCAACTAGACAACATGTGTACCTATGCAAATATACATTATTACACAATATTGAATCTACTGTAAGGTCTATTTTTAGATAAATATAAGAGATCTTCGTAGCTGCTTATGGAATCCGAAGGCTTTTCTCTCTATATACACGAGTGTCTCTGGTTTAATAAGGCTACCCGAACACGTGTGTTGCGTGTGGCGTATCTTGATACATCGATGATCTCGAGAATGAGAAATACAAAAGTTCGTCCCTGACGTAATTCTGTATCTCCTATAGCCACACGTAGAACTATAACTTATATGCTATATATATATATATTTTAATGCCAAATTAACGTGAAAAATATTTCATTTTATATCTTCAATAAAAAATTAAGTTCAAATCGAAGAAAAAAAAGTCTCATTTTTGGGGAAAAAAAAAAAATTGAAACGAAAAATAATAATATTGAAAGCATTGAAACCACAGCAGCTGATTCCCACCAGAGTCCAATGGAAAACATTCGAGGCTTCTCTCCCTCGTCGTTAACCCAGTTAGGACAAACCTAACGTTTGGATGCCATTCTGTGTGCTTTAAAGGGGGAAAAAAAAAACTAAGCGAGCTCGTGATATCACATTTTTGCAATGTTTTTTTTTTTTTTTTTTACTGCTCTGTCGAATATAGCGCACGCACGAGTGATCCCTTCAAATTCATATCTGAATTATTACGTTAATTAAACAACGGCCAAATGTGCAAACGAAAATTTGCGAAGAAAATTCGACTTGCACTTGAGACATTTGAATTTAATTGGCAAGTGGGGAAAAAAAAAAAAATGATTATCTCGCTTCTCGAATGAGGAAAGCAGCCAGATTGTTGGCATGCAGTTGAGAAAAATTGAGATGAAAAATTATCGATCGGTGTAATTTTGATTGAATCTAAAAAAAAAATTGCAATTACTTCGAATGATTGTAATTACATTTTTTTTTTTTCAATTGCCATTATTTCGTGAAAATATATGACGTTGGGAGGTTAAGACGAGACGACCGAAGGAGAGGCTGCGCATGAACTTGAGCGAAGAGAGAAGTGAAAGGGCCGAGGAGAGTACACACGTGCCAAGTATCGCACTTGCTGCATAGTTCTTGGGTTCAAGATACCCTCCCATTATTATATTATTGCGAAAAAATTCTGAAAAATTTCATAACACTCGAATTCAAATGACCTGCAATAATGTCATATCAAAGTTCACAATATTTCTAAGTTAAGTTTAAACAAAAAAAATTTTAAGTCAAGCACCAACTTCAATTCAAGCTTCGAAATAATTGCTCCAAAATATTTCAAACTAAAAAATAATTGCTCCAAAATATTTCAAACTAAAAAATAAATGCTCCAAAATATTTTAAACTAAAAAGTAATTGCTCCAAAATATTTTAAATTAAAAAATAATTGCTCCAAAATATTTCAAACTAAAAAATAATTGCTCCAAAATATTTCAAATTAAAAAATAATTGCTCAAAATATTTCAAATTAAAAATAATTGCTCCAAAATATTTCAAACTAAAAAATAATTGCTCCAAAATATTTCAAATTAAAAAATAATTGCTCCAAAATATTTCAAACTAAAAAATAATTGCTCCAAAATATTTCAAACTAAAAAATAATTTCTCCAAAATATTTCAAACTAAAAAATAAATGCTCCAAAATATTTCAAACTAAAAAATAATTGCTCCAAAATATTTCAAACTAAAAAATAATTGCTCCAAAATATTTCAAACTAAAAAATAATTGCTCCAGAATATTTTTAATCCAAGTCGAAAATAATAATTTCACAAAAGAACCCTGAAACTGAAGTTATTTTTCAAAACAATGTCCACGAAAGAATAAAAATCGTATATATTTGTCAATTTTCAAAAATAATTTAATTACTGTATATGGAAATTTTTAAAATAGATGTATCATTCCTATTTGCAATGACGCCATGCTAATTTCCTCGTGAGCCAAGCAAGCTTAGCTCACAGTACGAATTTAAGAATGACCAATTTTCGCATTGGCAATTTTTTTTTTTTTTTTTTTTTTTTTTTTTTTTTTTTTTTTTTTTACACAAGCGTGAACAGGCTGGAAGTTTGCCTTGGCATCTATCAGCTGCGCATACAAGCTCGCGGCAGACGACGTCGAGTTTGAAAGAAAGTCGGTTGCATTTTTCATCTCTCGCGGTACATATAAAGTGCCCGGGCATCGCGAAAGAATGTCTCGTGCGCTTTAAAGGCAAAAACCTTAAATGTTGATCATCGTCTCCAAGGACTTAAAGTCGTCGACCGGTCAAACGCATACATCGTTAAAAAAAAAAAATTACTTACACCTTACGAATATGCACTTTTAACAGTGCAAATAGGAATCCTGAACGAGTAACGATTTTTTTTTAATATACTTTAAATAAGCATTTAATGCCTGCAATTAAAATGCAATTTATTCAAATATTTACTCGACGAAATTATCATCGAAAAATTGCATAATTTTGCATTTTTCCATTCCAAAAAATCGGAAGAATTGAAAAAAAAAAAAAAAATCAACGTGCGAAATGAGGCCGCGGTAATAATGCACGGAGATACACACGGAGCGGGCGATTATTTTTAACGCCTATTGTACATATATACACGGTTTATAGTAGGTCGTGGCTCATAACGTTGCAAACCGTCGTACCTTCCGTAAATATATATTGAAAAATAAAAAAATAAAAAATTCTCGTATCGAGATTAAAACGAATCGGTTGAAATGCGATATTGTTGAAAATTATTATTTTTTTTCCATATTTTATCTCATGGTTATTCGAGATAATGAAATTTTCTTCGTTTAATTTGTGACTGATAATACATCATTAAAATTTTCACCAATTTCGATGGTTCAAAAAAACTTCAAGTTTCATAATTTTCAAAATTTAACAATTTTATAAATTTACGATTATTTTAATATTTCGTAGTTTTACTATTTTTAAAATTTTTTAATTTTTATATCTTCAGTTTTATAATTGTTTAATAAGATTAAGATTAATTTCACGAACTCTAGCCGGGCCGAAAGACATAAAAAATTGCTTGAGAACTTCCTGTATTACTTATATGTAGCCATGGTACTTTGATTGAGAGTTCCGATCGACTTCCTGTCACGATAAATCCCACCTGCAAGTGCTCGGCACCTCGCCATGTATATACGTCGCGCTCCATGTCAACTGAGCAACCCCGGTTTTTTTTTTGGTCTTGAAAAAATTATTCAGTATGGGAATTTCGAAGAACAATATATCCATGACATTTCACCCAAAATTTCATCCCCCTCCAC
The DNA here is from genome assembly GCA_963564615.1 of Rhorus exstirpatorius. NCBI lineage: Eukaryota > Metazoa > Arthropoda > Insecta > Hymenoptera > Ichneumonidae > Rhorus > Rhorus exstirpatorius. The sequence continues at coordinate 33,710,948 of OY751317.1, forward strand.
TATTGTTGGTTCTCGAGATAATGATTAATGAATTCTCAATTTTGTACAAATCATAACTTCGTAACTGCTGATCGGATTTAAACGATTAAAAAAAGAATATTTTTTTATTTTTTTTTGCCCCTTTCAAAAAATAAAAAAATATGTCGTCATCGGATAAAAGCTCATTAGACAGTTTTCGGGGTAAATTGACAAGCAACAATTTTTTTCCTCTTCACTGGTGCCCTTTTCTATCTTAAAAAAATCCTGTGGAGTTGCATATCGCCCCACTCTATCAGGAAAAAAAATAGTGAGTGGAATTCCGGATGGCCCTTTCGTAGAAAAAATTAAATCGAAAAATTACCTCGAAAACTGTCTAACGAGCTTTTCTTCGATGACGGCATATTTTTTTTTTTTGAAAAGGGTAAAAAAAAATACAAAATATTCTTTTTTTAATCGTTTAAATCCGATCAGCAGTTACGAAGTTATGATTTTTACAAAATTGTGAATTCATTAATCATTATCTCGAGAACCAACAATAGTGGGGGGGATAAAATTTTGGTAAAATGTCATGGATATATATTGACCTTCGAAATGCTGATACTGAATAATTTTTTTGAGACCAAAAAAAAAAAAAAACGGGGTGGCTGAGTTGACATGGAGCGCGGCATGTATGTATATAAAGTATTGACGTACGGTTGCACCTCAACAAAAACGCCTCTTGTTTAGTTCGTTAAACCGTTCCACCGAGCTCCTGCCTCTCTCTCTCTCTCTCTCTCTCTCTCTCTGTTCTACTCGTTAATTAATTTAATTTCAATGGACGTCACGTGACGAGGAAATTAGCAAGAGGAAGCAAGATTCGATTTAAAGCCCTGACACGATTTATATTTTCGATTCAATTAACTCGAAGCTTCCTTTGTGTTCTCTTTTTTGAACTTTCCGATTTTTCGCCACTTTGAAATTTTAAAAAATTTCGTTCATAATTTAAAATGATAAAATTTAATTTATGCAAAAATTTATTGAATTATTTGTAATTAATTTTTTCTATCAAAGAAGCTATTTTTGAACACAAAAGAAAAAAAAATTTATTTTGCAATGCCTCTAGTCCTTTATCTGAAAATAATTTTTTTTTTAATTACCAACACCTTTGCCGAAATACATTTTCAATCGAAATTTGTATTCAATTATGTGACAAGAAAAAGTTTTTCGATGTTTGGTTGAAAAAAAAAAAAAATTTTAACCCAATTTGTCAATAAATTTGTTTGGCATTGTTTTTTTTCGGAATAAATTTCCTCAGCATCTTCAACATGGCTATTTTTTTTTTCTTCAAATTTTTATCACATCGTGAAATACTCGAAAATCTCGTTAAATCTTACTTTTCGCTGGAAATGTATGGCTCAATATTATTTTCGTGCACGTTAGCAAAAAAAAAAAAAAAAATTAATTATGACTAATTATTGGCTTTTAAATCTTCCATTAGCTCGCGATGCTTTTCACACTCAAGAAAATGTTTCGCGAGTAAAAAAAAAAAAATAGTAAATAGGATTTATTAAAGCTAACAGTAGGAATTGAAACAGCCTTGATTATTGCACGACTGCCTTGAGCTGCATTCACCATCATGCTCGTTGAAACGACCATAAAATCGGATTATTTATTCTCGATCGTTTTTTTTTTTCTTCTAATTTTCATTTTTAAATTCTTGCTCCTTTTTATAGGGATTACCGAGGAGTAAAAATTTCAATTTTACGTCATTAATTCAAAGCGATATCAAATAATATTTAAAAGAATTAAATTTTTTCCCCCTCAATGAATTAATCCGATAAATAAAATAATAATAAACATTTTTAATCGACTCAACGCTGCATTATAATTGCATTCTATTAATTATAAAAATTCAACGATAATAATCATTGAATTAAAAAAATATATATTGCTGGTTTTAATTTTGAATTATTTGTTACTAAAATAAAAATGAAAGTACTAAATTTATTGGAATAAAAATACTACATCCATTTCTACGGCTCAAAACAATGCAACAAAGACGATAATTATATACACAAAATTCTTGAGCATAAAATTTAAACTTTGCCCATAAAAATTATTTTCAAAAACTTTTAATAAACTTTAATATCTGAATGCTGAAAGAAATATTGATAGATGATCATCTACGAAGATGATGCAACTGCAATAACTGATGATGCCTAAATGATATGAAGATACGTATGCTCGCGTACATGGATTGTCATGAGGAATTATAATTGATGAAAATGGAGAAAAAAATTGGAGCTTTATCAATCACGGAGTTGTGGTGTCGAGTCTGTGTAAATTTTGAATCAACGCTGGTACACGAGACGCTATTCACGAATTCCCCTTAACGAGTGACATAATTTACAGTCATTCAGAGGTCACTCTCGCGCAGAACACGAGTGAGAGACCATAGAGCACATTTTGTGTATATCATCGCCTATATATGTATATTTATGTGAGACATGACGGAAGCACAGGACGTGTTTATTAGCGACGACACGTACACGCACGATGTACAAGAGAAAAGAGAGAATTGTATATTAATATATATTATATATATATATATATAGATATAACAAAAATGAGTTTAGGCACCTAGGTCAATGGGATAAGACACGCCAACTTCCGCTTTTCATGCGATCGTTATCCGCGCTTTTTATAAGCATCGTATATATATATATATATATATATATATATATTGCGTGCTATAATTTCGTTATATTACTTTATATATAGTAATATAGCGAAATTATATATATGATTATATATATAAAGTAATATAGCGAAATTATAGCACGCAATATCTGAATAATTATTTCAAAGAAAGGAAGAATTTTCTACCGAATGACTTACGCGATTCTACAACTTAAAGGAGAGAAGGTAATTTGGATCTTTTGTTTTTTTTTTCTTCATCTTTCAGATGCCCGGTCATAGCTATGGGTCTGGGAACGAGGCTCAAAGGTCTAGATTGATCTGTCCTTGAATTAAAATATTTAGAAAAAAAAAAACATCCATATTTTCGGAAATTATTTGAAAGCTTCTCGACAAAGGGACACAAATAAAAATGTCGATGGCTTCGATCGAGACGATGGGCACGGCCAAGGGAATCGACGACTTTGGACCACCGAAGAAATTCATAAATACGAATTTAATATCGCTCAAGTGCCTTCTTTTCCTCTTTTTCGGCGGTGAGTACAGTTCTTAAGCAATTTTTTTTTCTATTATCGATACTTTCTGGTCAACCTGGGTACACATTTGTCCTTCGCAATGCGTGGCATTAGCGCGAGGACACAAGACTGGGAAAAACTTGGCCCCGTCGGTACACATTTTTCGTTTCCTAATCAATTACCATATGGCATCTGCACGAGAGTGCAGGGAACCTGCGGAAAACCTGGCCCGTGGTAAAAATTTGTTGTTTCTAATGCACCGGCTTAACGAATTTGCGAGGGCAGTTGGGAAAATGCGGAAAACCTGGCCGATACACTATATTGAATTTTTTCTTCCATTCAGAATATATATTTATATTGTTATTTATATTGTTACATTCATATTATTCTGTGGTTAAAACGTTTTTTCAACAATTTTCGTTAAAGGACGGTCTACAATCTTCGTATACGTATCCGCAACCGCTTCGGTAGAAAGTTGCAGGATAGGGAGCCCGTACTATGATTCGCAACCCCTTTATCTCAAACCATTGTACAGATTTCCCTATCATCCAACTTTCTACCAAAGCTGTTGCGGATTCGGACTTTGTTTACCATCCTTGAATCTCAAAGGGAATCTCTCAATCTATCCATAGTTGAATAAAAAACAAATCCGGTAGATAACATCTTTGTATTTATGAAGTATACCATCGAAGCATATAAAAATGAGAACTGCAGCAAAATGATGCAGTAAAAACGGGCAAATGCGATACAAACGTCAAAAATGACGTTGAAATTTGCATCGTTGGAATACAACGAAAGTATAGGTTTTTTTTTTTTCATCATTTCCAGTATTGTCTGGAAATCGAAAATCGTTTAAATCTTTTTTTTTTCGTGACCTGGCGCCAAAGAATGCCAGAAAAGCGCTAGCAATACCGGAAATGATATTTTTATTAAAAAAAAAAAACTATTTTCGTTGAATTCTAACGATGCAAATTTCATCATAAAAACCGTACATTCTCTCTTAGCTCGAAAAAAGAAAAAAAAGCTCTCTCTCCGATAAAAGCTCAGAGTCCATTCGATATTCACTTTATCCATTAATACGTGCGTACATTTTATTTTCTTACTTGGTTGTTTGTTTTGTTGTTGTATGATTTGCAGGAATGGGCTGCTTGTTTCCGTTTCTTCCACTTCACATGATGGCGGTTGGTCTTACCCTCGAAGAGGCCAGACTCGTCTCGATGATTTCACCGATGGTGGCGCTTCTCGGTCCCCTCATAGCGAGTCCGCTAGCCGACAAATTGGCCGCCGGTCGTCATGGAAAGAACGACGAGAAAGCCACCTCGAACGGACGTTATTTGAGGGTTATGATAGCGATAGCTTGTTTTCTCTCGGCAATAATGTACTCGCTATTGTTGCTCGTGCCCGTTGTCGAGAGAATCGAGCTGCCGCGCGAGAGAAGACCGACATTGAAATTTTCGTGCGATAATAATGGCGCCACGGTACTGCAGGAACGGAATCGTGACTTTTCGACGTGTTACAATTGGACGAGCGAGAGTCGCGTCTGCGCGATACTCTTGAGAAATTGCAATTACGCATGCAGTCCAATTGTACCGAGGCGACAATATTCGTTTCACGGCGACGAAGGAATCGCGACGAATCTGCCGGCAACGAAGAACAGCAACAACAACGATTTTTTCGATGGCAGCGGCGACGACACTGCCGTTCGTCCGATCGAGGCTCAACTAGACAGCGAGGTCGAGTGGAGGACAAAGGTAATTTTCCGATCCATTTGAGGGAGAAATTAAACACGATTTTTACACTTGGAATTTTTGAAACTCAATTTCTCAGCGAAAACAGATTCAATTAACATGAAATTGATATCCGTGACTGGGAAAAAGTGAACGAAGAGCACGAGGCTCTTCGATTTTTCAAAATCAAATTTTTTTTTTACAGATTTTTATCGACATTGCTATGCAATCAATAATCTTTGTTTCTGGCATTATATTTGTTAAATATGGGGAAAAAAAGCGGAGTATTACAGAGAATGATACCAATAAAATAGTATATTGTGCACCTAGGGCGTAAAGTGGGCTTTTTTAGACCGAGTGTGGAATTTGCAGTACAAGTCGAAGGCGAGCTAGCACGAGTCGAAGGTGAGCTAGCACGAGTCGAGGGTGAGCTCGCACGAGCCGAAGGCGAGTGCAGGAGCGAGCCGAAGACGAGTGCGTCTGCGAGCCGAAGACGAGTGCGTGTGCGAGCCGAAGACGAGTACTGCAAACACACGAGGTAAAAAAGTCCACTGAGCCCTTGGTGCACACCATATTTTTTGTAATGCATGTATAGATTTCTGTGTTTTTGTGCCTATAAGTGGGCGTAAAGTGACCTTTTTTGACACGGCACCTCATACTTATTTTTTCTGGGGTTCTATGGGTTTTTTGTGGGGTTCTCTGGGATTTTTTATGGGGTTTTATAAGGTTTTATAGATTTTTTCAACAGGGAAATACAATATCATATATTGTATATGTACGCACACGGTCGTTTTTACGAATTTCAGAAAGCGGGCTATAATGAAAATAAGCGGGCTTATTTTCATTATAGCCCGCTTTTTTCATTATAGCCCGCTTATTTTCATTATAGCCCGCTTTTTTCATTATAGCCCGCTTATTTTCATTATAGCCCGCTTTTTTCATTATAGCCCGCTTATTTTCATTATAGCCCGCTTATTCAAAAACCGGGCAATAATGAATTCATTATTGCCCGCTTTTTCGAGCCGGTCAAAAAAGGGTCACTTTACGCCCGCTTAATAGGTACAAAAAACGCAGAAATCGTGCATGCGTTACAAAAATTATATTTTCATCTAAACAATAGAGAATCAGTTTTAGAAATAATTGTAGATAACCTATCGAAATTTCGAAGTATTTGGTAAAGAATATTATGGAAGATAAGGCAAGTTTGAATCCAAAAAAAATCGTTTTCAATATTTTTGACAGAAGATCTGCACAATTATTTTTTTTTTTTTACGAAATTTAACAATCTATTCCATCCAAAATTTTTCGGCTACTTTATTCCATATTTGAATAACTGATGGAAAAAATTTTTTGCTAAAAAACTTATCGCATGGAGCTACAAAATTTTTTGTCTAACGCCTCCTCGGCTGAGCTCTGAAAAAAAAACATTGAAGATAATTCGTCTTTATTCCTATAAGAATCCGGACTCGACTGAAGTTTTTAAATGAAAAAGAAACAAAAATTACGAAATTGCAAGTACAGTTTTTTCGACACGATTGAATATTCTCAAGACCACATCCCATGAAACTTTCCATTAATCTTCATCAAGCATTCGAGATGTACTCCACTCGAGACTGCAATTTCTCGTGCTCTCCATTCTCACAAGTAGTCTTTTCCGCTTATCTCGTTCTAGCCTTTAATTTTTATTTCCTCCCGCCCCGCTTAAAATAGAAATTGCAATTACATTGGTACAGTCCTACCGAGAGAGCTTTTTGTTCAATTTTTCACGAATGAAGAACTTTAAAAGTTCCGGTGTACAAAATCACCAAATTAACGATGATCGAAAAAAAATTCGTATAAATTTGTCGTTATTTCATTGTTAGGATAACGAGAATCTACGTAAAGTACGACGTTACGTGATACCGGAAAGTGAGCCACCGCATCTTTGCTTCAACGAGGGTGAAAATCGTGTTTGTCACGCTTACACGAGTTTCTCGGGCAGTATACCGGTAAATGCGAGCTTCAGAGAGGCGAAAAATTCACGTGAGCGCAGAGAATGGTGCGCATATCCGATTGCCGAGGATATAACATGCCGAGTACCGCGTGAACTTGAGGAAACAATGGCAGAGTTCAATCAGACATGTACCGTCGAGTGCGATCTTTTGGATCCTTTTATGCTACCAGGTACATATATATATATATCATGATGTATGAAAATTTAGGTTAAATTAAGGCGGCCCATCAGTGACAAAACTAGTAAAAAATCGTGACGTGAAAAAAAATCATAAAACCTATCATAAATATTTTCTAAATACTCTGTCTAAATAAAATTTATGAATTTCGATGACGTTTCCCGTGATATTTTATTCATAATTTATTATAAATAATATTATAAATAATGTCTCAACTGACAAAAGTATTTAACGCTGTCAGAGCGATCGAGTCAAAAACGATAGCTGATATTCAAATGTTTCCTCGCGTGCAGAATGACAGACATATATTGTATCCGAGATTTGCACACACGATGACTTTCGCGATTAAATTTCTCGGGAAAATCCCTGGCAAGACACAATTTTTTAAATACCATTGGAAAGTTCACGATTTCATCTTTCAATACTCAAAATTTGAATAAGAACTCTCGTCTTTATCAAAAGATATCGTGTCACTTTCGGTGAAAATGGAATCAACTGCCATAAGACCCATGCTAAAATAGGTAATTTTAAAATTACTCGTTCGCAATAATTTGCCTGGCAACATACCCTAAAATTTTGAGAGAGCGTTCATTGCATCTTAGATATCACTCTCCCGAAGTTTCATTCGTATCGCCGGTTTTTTAATTCACTGATGAGAGCCACCTTAATTTTCCGGGCTTATAAAACTTTGGCGTGGGGCAGCAGCGCCATCTCTCGGAACTTCGTTCAAACGGTGTGAGGTTAAGGAAACTAATAATCCCATGTAGAAATACTTTTGTATCCAATTGGGATCCAACATAGGGAGACATGACATCTGGTGGCCGAAAGTAAAAACAGAAAAAGGAGGAATAAGAGCAGTCAGTTAATACGTGTTCATATGGATTTGATCAATTGCAATACAATTTTTGTAAATTGCAATCATATGCACCGAGCAAAATATTCGCCGCGTTGGGACAATTGACCGTTTTAAAGCATGGACAAGGGCTTTAAAAATTGAGAAAATAAAGGGACAAATAAGAGTGTGTGCATTACACTTTGCAAAATGCATTTGACATGGAGGGCATATTTTTTTTCTTACATTTAAAACACACTTTATAGTATATTAAACGCATCGTTTCAGCGAAAAAATCGTCGATAAATAATAATTCAATGACACACGGAGCGAGAAGTAAGGAAATACACATCGCGCATATATACGCGGGGTTATAAACATCGAAAAAACTGTCGCATCTGATATCGCGAGTATATTTATCGTTTTTCATTTACACTTGGCGGATTTTTTATGTGCACCATCGCGTAATATACGTAAAAAATACACTCATTATCGCGTTTAATCGTCCAAAACAGGGAGTGGGTATAACCCGATAAAATCCACGGCTGTTAAAACTCGACAACTGCTGTCAGCTGTCAGTCAGTTCGTGTAGACGAGGCAATTTTCTATCCATGAATTTTTCGACAAATCGACCAATTCGCTCAAAAACCGATCAATCGCAGCGAATTGCGTTGGGCAGGATTTGTACCGGCCCAATCGCATATATTTTCTATATTTATTAACATTTTGGCAAAAAACTAATACTGAACATAGGGATTGTGTATATCACTGGAACTTTTCTGCGCCATAAAAGTCCGGTGATATACATGTTGGATCCCAATATGGAAGTATTTTTTTTTCCTTAAATACAATTTCTTGCATCCAAATCAGTATACGATCTCAAAATAATAGTTATCATTGGAAGAGGGTTATTCAGGAAGGTCTTATCAGACATATCTCGTTTCCGTTCACTATTTAAACGCATCCAACGACCCTTTTTCTGTTCTAATCGATACATTTTGGCAGAAAAGTCAGAAACAGCGACCGCCAGAGGGCAGCGCTGTCGGAATTATGAGCGTAGCGTATTTGAAACTCACAAATGCCATCCTGACCTCTGGCGGCCAAATGTCCAGCTGCTCTCTCCCAGTCGCTGCCCCGATGATTACCATGCGAATTTGTCACTTTTCAATGATAATTCAAAATCTTTGCTGCTTTATTACAAGAAATAAATCACAAATAAAGATTGGGAAGACATAGTCTATATTTGGTGCGAGGGCATGAGATTTTCAGCACACACGCAGAATATGAATAATCGTTTTATTTATATGTCGTGTAAACAAAAAAGCGCCGTGACTTTCAATTTCATAAATTCTGAAACATGAACAGTAATTTATAAATAAAACATTTTTCATGCGATATGTTGATATTTTAAGTAATAATTTATTTTTTGAAAGCATTTATTTAGCTGAAAAAGAACGCCTGATGTAAGAATTGAACAAGCAACGAGAATATCTCAGTAATTTTTTTTTTCATATTGGGCTCCTAATTTAACTGTTAACATCTCGAAAAATCATGAAAATCGTCTGAAAACTGGACAAGAAAAGCTTATAGGCCCGGATGTGGCGCCAGTGGAATACTTTTGAACTATCCCGCACAGCAAATTATCCACGATATGGCATGTAAATTTTTGAGACAATGCCATTTCTCCAATTTTCCATGTGTACCAGGAACAGAATGAAAACTGGTTGGATAAGATTTATTACATCCGGCGTTTGTTTCGGACATCACGAATTTCAGCCAAAAATGTACATTTTTGTATTAAATTTTCATATTTTTTTGGCCATTAGGCTCTGGATAGAGGTCTCCGGGATTACCTGTTGGAATTTCAAATCGATTTCATAGCTAATGGCATTGTCCCAAACGTTATCACGTATCGTTTTGGATAGTCACCGATGAAGCAGAACTTTTAACGGTTTTGTTTTGTTTTGTTTGTTGTTTTTTTTTTCAGGCAGCGTACATACGGAAAATCAATGCAGTCAAGTAGCGGGTGATCCTGACATAACTTTCTGGATGTACCTGACGATACGTTCGGTGGCCGATATTTTTCCAACTGCCGCGGTTGCTCTGCTTGATGCCGCGATCGTTATAGCGACCCGTGAAACTTCCTGCGGTCGTGGCGACGTTGGACGTCAATTGGCCTTCGGTTCATTGGGTTTCGCCGGATTCGGACCTCTCGCGGGTTACGTGAATTCCCTGGTACCGGATAATCCGGCCTACTTCCTGCCGATAGCGTTTCACACGGTCGCGATGATAATCGCGGCAATTCTCGCACTCTCGGCTAACGGTATGCCGCTAAGTCCACCGGAATGGTGGTGGCACACGAGATCGGGAATGCTCGCCGTACCGATGAGCGCGGTCAAGAGATACGGAAGCGAGACCGCGGCACTTTTCTTCGTTCTTCTCGTTCTCGGAACTTTCTGGAGCGCCATGGACAGTTATCTTCCACTGTAATTATTTTTTTCTCTCCATCAGAGCCAAAACTGTTAAAAAGCCAAAAACTCAATCATCTCGTCACTGTCCGCGGCCATTTGAACTTTCTCACCGAAAATTTTTCAACTTCCCGGCAAAAGTGGGCCTCGATCCGGCTGGATTCTCGTTCTTCTTCTTAGGTTTATTCCGCAGTGATTGCCATTTTTACTTGTAAAATAAAAAGAAAAAAACACGAAGTCTTTAGGTTGACGTCCTGTAACTCGATAAATAACGATTTTATGGAAAAAAAGTTTTCAACAAAGATGATAGGGAATTTTGTGCTCTAGGAAAATGATTATAACCATTTTTGTCGTGGGGTCAACCGTACCTGGGTTATTTGGAAAAAACTGTTTGTCGAAATGACGACTGAAAAGCGCATCTTCCATCCAGCTTGGATTTCCGCTCAGCAGCAGCCCGGATCATTTCAAAACAAAACATGATCCCGTGAATTGTTTTTTGCCATTTTGGACTCTTATTTTTCTCTCTGGCTGCTGGATCACATTGACAAGAGGATTAACGATATCGCAAGATCAATTTTAAGATACGATGATTGATTGCTTCTTTTTTTTTTATTTTCTAAGGCATTTAGCAAATCTTCATGGCGATGCTCTTACGATCGGTGTCATCCTGACCGTGGGTGCACTGCCAGCTGTATTTTTCCTGTGGAGATCAGAACACTTTGTGGATTATTGCGGTCACAGTAATCTTCTCATAGTCGCATTTACCGTTTATATCGTCAGGTAAGGATGAAAATCCACAATCAAGTTTACAGTTTTCACGTTATCAATGTTCTTTTTTTTTTTAATTTATTCATTATTGATGCATCATTGGTCGTATGATTGAAATTCAAGATTTACCGGACTGAGCCTCGTCTCGGAACCCTGGTGGGCTCTGATATCCGAAGCTCTGGAACTCTTCACTCTGGGAATAATGTGGGTGACTGGAATTCTCTACATGAGGCACCTTGTGCCGCGACATCTCACTGCAACAGCTCAGGCACTGCCAGTTATTGCTCATTTTTGTCTCGGCAAGTTGTTTCATTTTTTTTTTTATTTTTCCTTTTCTCTTCGAATTCGACGTCCTCTCCACTCTTCTTTCTTTTTCTCAATTTCCTTATCTTTCAGCAGCTTTCGCTGCAGATCTGGGATACGAAAAATTTTGACGCTAATTAATTCCTCATTTTCATTACAATTACTCGAATTATAATTTTTTTTCCAACGTCATTACAATTATTCGAAGTAATTTTAATTTTCTTTTATGTTAATTACAATTACTTGGAATAATTAAAATTATATTTAATTTAATTTTTCTATTCACCTTCCATCTTCTTTTCTCTTCTCTTTTTGCCATCTTTACTTTCCTTTTTTTTTTCCCCTTTTTTCCACGAATTTGAAAAACTTTACCAACGATTGTTTTTTTTTTTTAAATTCCTCCTTCGACATTACACAGGTCGTTGTCTCGGTGCCGTGATCGGTGCTTATATTCACTCTGGCACAACGGAGATCGACTCGCTGAAATTTGTCTATCAGTGTATGGCATTATCGGCTGCCGTAGTCGCGGTATTATACTTTGTCCTCTATCACGGACTCTTGAAGCCCCGATGTCACGCTCAGACGATTCAGGGCTCGAGAAACGCTCCATCCGTCGCGCAAGGTGTTTGAAAAAAAAAAAAAAATTTTACTCCCCCAATGCAAAATCGTTATGAATTTTTCTTACGAATTTCTTGAGTCTCATTGTATCAATATTTGTGTACGAAAAGCTGCCATACAAGAGCACGAACAGACGTTAAGTAAGAGAGAAGATCGTACCTGACGTTTTTTTTTTTTTCAATTTTTCTCTTCTTTTTTCTCTTTCATACAAATGTGACGCAATTTTTTTCGTTCGCTTTTATAGGTATGAACGGAAATGGGAATTACACGCCTCTCAGAGTCTATCACGATGGAATGGCCAAGAAGGGACAGTTTCGTTATTGATTTTTTCTTTTTTTTTTTTAAATCTGGGATTCTCTCAAAAGTCGTTTCTTGTCCTGGACGTGAGATCAATTGAAATCTTGTGGATTTTTTTGATACCTGACCGATTTCTCTGACTTCTTCCAGAATATTGTAAAAAAAAAAATGCATTTCTTTTTCTCTGCCACTGCAACAATATCGATATCACTGTGCCTCGGTATCGACTGCATTTTGCGAACGAAGACTTGAGCGAGAGAAAAAAAAACATTAAAGTCTCACTCACGCACCTCATCGACTACATTTTTTTTTTCTATAAACGCGTTCACTCGTATATACAAAAAAAACCTCGGGGAATAACGATTTGTACGAAAAAAAAAACGTTGTTTAAGACTCTCTGCTAAAGAGGCATGTTTTTCTATTTATTTATTTACCACCTGACACGATGAACTTTGTCGCTTTCATCAATAAGACTTGATGACCATGTAAGATAATGTTGAAAATAAAGGTTTTTTTTTTTCAAAAAAATCATAATTTAGAGTTTTTCTTTTTTCTTTAATAGGCTTAAAATTCAACGATGCACGAGCATCGATGGACACAATTTGAATGAAAAATAATTCGAGTTACTTTTCCGAGTTACCAACCAATGACTGATTGATCGAAAATATATATTAGGGTGGTCGTTAAATGGTTTTTTTTTTTTAGAATTTCAATGTTGGATGGTCATAGATTGGCTTTAAATATTTAAAAAAAAAAAAAACAAATTTCTAATTGTTTTTCAGATTTTTATTTCGAGCCATGAGTCTCCCTGCTGGCCCGTGATTTTCTTCTTAATTAGAAAAATACGGAATTTTACGATTTCTGGGATCTCGCCTATCGACAGCGGTCTCGGATAGGAAATATCCTCAGGATTACGGAAAAAAAATATTTAAAAAATCCCACTTGTGCGCAAAGTTGTTAAAAATCGATCTTAATTCAAAAAATCAAAGAAATTCGATTTTTTCAAAATTAAACACCGAGGCTTGCTTATTATTATAATTTTATGTTCATATCAGGTAGAACTCGTCAAAAAAAAAAAGTTCCTAGAAAAAAATCGATATCCTCGACGTTTTCGTTTCCGGATTTTTGTTGTTTTTTTTTAAATTTTTGATATATCATTTTGAATGTCAACATTTTTACTTTAATATCCTTCGATCAAGAAATTTCTTACTCAGATTTGAAATTCATGACGAATTTTTGAAGATATAGATCCAGGCTCTTTGGGACCAGAGTGCAAATTATCAACAAGGCTCGAGTATCGTGAAACATTTGAAAGTGATAAATGACGTGTGACAGAAAGAAGGGGTTCATATGTTTTCCGGATGCAGCGATCTTTTGACGAGAAATGAAGATAAAAAAATGTGCGTGTTGCAAATTGTCTCTGAAATCGGAAAATTTTTCCTGATGCAAAAAAAGGAAACGATTATAATAGTATATTATTCACTACAGGGCAAAAATTTTTTTTGACGAATGCGAGGATTGTATCCCGAGGCGAAGCCGAGGGATACAATCGCATGAGTATAAAATAATTTTAATTCTGTATGGTCAATTTTTTTTGTCATTCTTCGAATAAACAATATTCCTTGAAACTTTGCAAGTTTTGGGCTTCCAGATTATTCTGAAATTTTTTTTACCATTTATTATTGATTTCCTCAAAATGTTTTCCTTAAAAAAAAAAAAAAAATTATCGAAAATTTGTACTTAGGGTGGCTCATCAGTGAATTAAAAAACCGGCGATACGAATGAAACTTCGGGAGATGAATGAAGATGCAATGAACACTCTCTCAAAATTTTAGGGTATGTTGCCAGGCAAATTATTGCGAACGAGTAATTTAAAATGACCTATTTTAGCATGGGTCTTATGGCAGTTGATTCCATTTTCACCGGAAGTGACATGATACCTTTTGATAAAGACGAGAGTTCTTATTCAAATTTTGAGTATTGAAAGATTAAATCGTGAACTTTCCAATGGTATTTAAAAAATTGGGTCTTGCCAGGGATTTTTCCAAGAAATTTAATCGCGAAAGTCATCGTGTGTGCAAATCTCGGATACAATATATGTCTGTCATTCTGCACGCGAGGAAACATTTGAATATCAGCTACCGTTTTTTTACTTGATCGCTCTGACAGCGTTAAATACTTTTGTCAGTTGAGACTTTATTTATAATATTATTTATAATAAATTATGAATAAAATATCACGGGAAACGTCATCGAAATTCATAAATTTTATTTAGACAGAGTATTTAGAAAATATTATGATAGGTTTTATGATTTTTTTTCACGTCACGATTTTTGACTAGTGTTGTCACTGATGGGCCGCCTTAATTCTTGAGCACTAGCATGGAATTCCCCACACATCTTCTTCCTATACAATCGAAAATAATGACGATTCGAAATTCAAGGAAGATTTAAAAAAGTATAAAACACGTTATATAGCTTGAAAAATGATTAAAAAATAATATACTAAATCAAAACACCCACGACTCGTGTGGAATATACGATCTACAGAGAGACCAAGGGCTGAGAATAAAAATTTGAAAAAATTAGAGGAAATTTTTTTCTCCATTTGGAGCTGGATTATCACCAACAACGTGATCTTCAATTTAACGACCCTAATATATATTTATAATTTTTTTTATTTAAAAAATAATTTAAAATCATTTTCTGATTACAAATTTCGAATGGTTTTTCATGCAAACCATTCCTTTATGATCGAGGGAGCTTCAGCACAAATGTTCGTTTTTCAGGAAAAGTGAAATTTAATTTCTCATTATTTTATTCTTCACAGGAAAATTTAATTTTTTTTTTCGAATCTGGATTTTTGTTTGAACGTCTGAAAGGTTATTTGTGTTAATTTTTTTTTAATTAAATTTACTGGAGGGTCTCAAAGATAACAGCGGAAAATTGATGTTTTGCTATTTGTGAAAATGAGGAATAATTTTTCTCTTCTCAAAAATGTATTTTTTGCATCAAATTTATTTAATTCATGTGCCCATCATGTAAAATGAGGTGTGGAATTGGTGGAATATGAGCCCCGTGATAAAAAATTCAACGATCCACGAGCATGGACACAATACGAAAAAATAAAATCATTCAAGATATGTTTTCAATAAAAATAATTTTTTGCTTCTCGCAATAATCATCTGCAATTGTTGTTTCGATCATATCGTATTATTATTCATTCCAACAATGCCCATATAGCTGTGATCGAGAATATTGATAATAAGAGTATTTTTTGTTTGTTTGTTTGTTAGGGAAAAGCGAGATTTTGATTATTTTTTTTTTTATTCTTTTGATTATCGTTATTATTATTATTGTTTCATCAATAAGTATTTTATCTCATTAATATTGCTTCGTAGTCAATTTATTGTGATAGACAACTTACAATTAAATATCGCAATCGAATTCGTGGGGAAAAAAAAAAAATTAATTCCCTTCTCATAATTTTCTCTACCCTCGATTAAACTTCTCCTCGTTATTTTCCGTCAGACTTATATTATATTTCTCTTGTATGATTCGTGTTTCCATCGCGACCAAAAGCGAGAATGTGTCAAGTTTTTGCGGCAAAGCAACAGATTCACGATTTTTTTTTTTTTTTCATTTATCTTCTTCATATGCCCAGATTGATTGCTAATTAAATGAGACTCTCGCGAGTCGTGTCTCTCTCTCGAATGACAAAAAAAGTAATCTCTACTTGAGCTATTTTTTTTTTTTCAGCTTCCATTCTCGCAGGTATGTTCCATTTCCGTTTTTTTTCTTTCTTTTGGCAAAACAGGAAGCTCGCGAACGCACGAAAGATGATCGCGATGATTTTTTTTGGAACTTGCACGAAATATTTAATCTCCCCGGCTTGAAAGTAAAGCACTCTTGTCAAGTATCTCAAATTTTTATTCTTTCCTTCTTGAAGCGTATTCGAGTAGAGTAAATTTACGTTATCTTGGCGTTAATTCAAGTTCGTTTATCGGGCAATTATTTACAATGAAATGTGAAAAATCGTAATTTAAAGAAACAAAAAAAATATATATATGTATATATTTATATATATATATGTATAGAATCGATACAAATTTGCTCGACTTTTTTTTCATGAAAATAGAAAAAAAAAAAAAAAGTGGAAAATCATGAAGAAGCACCGTTCGACGGAAAAATCATTTAAAATGATTAAGAACAAGTCTAAATTTAACGGTCGCGATGGTCACAAAATAATCACAATAATCCTTAATTAACCTTCTTAAAAATTTTCAGCTCCCCTTACCCCAATTACAATTACAATTATTCTTTTTTTATAACTATTATTATTCTTCAATCCCATTCATTCGAAATTATTTTTCATTCGAACGGTGCTCTCCATTCATGCGTGAGAAATTAAAAAAAAAAAAAAAAAAAAAACTATCGTTAAGGCCGATTAAAGGTTTGCGTCCACTATGCCGCTCCGAGCGCCGACCCGCGCGTAAGCGAACCGAAATTTGATGCACTGCAAGATGGCAACATTTTGTGACTTCGAGTTTCAATTTGGATTCTCACTCCTGAAGAATTTTTAGGTATAAAGAAAAAAAAACCTCCACGGATTAATGTGACGAGAGAATTAATTAATAGCAATATTAATCGCGGTTCGGCGCTGTTCCCCGCTCGGAACGAGCATAGCGGGCGCAGACCTTAAAAATGGATTTTTTTTTTTTTCGAGCGAATTTTACGATTATGCACGAATAATACGTTAAACGCAACGAATATAAATACGTCGCTGGGCGTTCGTTCCTTGATGACTCAATTAAAAAAAAAAAAAAAAAAAAAAAAAAAAAAACAAATTACGAAAGAACGTCACTTCCTCCTTCCGCAAAGGCGCTAGTCGAATTCGCCAGAGAGTCCTCTCGTTCAACGAGTACACACTAAAAAGAGAAGAAAAAAAAAAGCCAAAAAAAAAAAAGTCTGAATTCGTGAATTGTGTTTTGTTTCTTCGCTTAATCTAGTATCGTACATTCGTCGTCGCTGTCGACCGGTTTCCACGATGAAGAATTTACAATATCCATTTTTCTAGCGTTCTCATCGCCCTCGTCCTCCTCGATCAGTGCCCTCACGGCAATTACCGTTTCCTCGCTGACGATCGCGCCCGAAACGTCTTTGCCCGGCTTCGACGCTTTCTCGACTTCCATCATCCTCGCTGTCCCATCATCCGCGACGTTCAACGATTTTTCGTTCGTCCCGCTCTCCCGACTCGCATCGTCGTCGCGATTTTTCTCCTTCACCGCTGTTTCATCCGCGTCGCTCCCCTTTTTCTCCGCAATCGCCGATGAACTTTTCGCCATTTTTTCCGCCAATTTCGTACTCCTCGTCCCGTCAATTTCATCGTCCGCATTGTTCGCGCATTCCCGAGAATTCGAATCCTCCGATGCGGCCGATTTCGTCGTTACGATTTCCACGTGTTCCTCGAGTATCTCGACATTCTCATCGATCATACCACCGTCCCCCTCCTTTGACCCGCGAACGGATTCATTTTTCTTGCCGAGCAGCGTTAAATCAGCCTCGACGAGCTCGTTAATCGAAAAATCATCGGTGGACGAACGTCGCGTCGTCGTTTCACTCGTCTCGACAGTCTCGATACCGTGATCCTCGATATGCTGAAGATAATTTATGAATTCAATCTCGTATTTGCCAAAATTAACATCTGGCACCATTACCGGACGCAGAACATCGCGCTCGCGTTTAGTATCGTAATCGGCTTTTAAAAGTAGCGAATAACCGATCGATTTCTCGCAATCGCGAATCTCAGCCTCGCAAGCCTGCACGGATTTGTTTCTCGTTGCTGGTCTTGCCTCGACAGCGCGATGTACGCGCCTTCTGAAAGGCCTGATTTCCCTCGTCGTCGTAGCTAAATTTTGTATATTCTCGTTGCCGCTCTCCCCGTTATTTTCATCGTTGCTCTCGTCGTCGGATATCGTTTCGCCGAATTCGGGCTCGGATTCGCGGCTGCATTCCATATCGAGGGATATTAATTTGCCGGTTTTTTGCCTCGGCTCGAGGACAATGGACTCGGTACGTTTCGTATTTTCCTTTATACGTTCGCGTTTGTAAGAATGATAAGCCCTGACGAGATTATCATTGAGCGAAGTTAGCTCGGCGACCGTACGTTTTATCGTACGATTGACAGCTCTCGTTTTTGCTTTTGCAACGAGAAGCTCCTTTTCCGGTGAAAAAAGCATCGCCGATTCCATGACTTTCTTGAGTTTGCTCTTCAGTGAATCGAGCACGAGATCAATGGATTTCGTTGGTCCACGTATCGTTTGATTGAACGTTTTAACGATCGTATCGGCCTCGTTCAACGCTGTCGTCTCGGTCTCGTGCTCCTCGTCGCTTCTCGGTGTCGCGGCTAGTATCGTCATGAGGCCATCGTCCGGTCTTATCGGCTGTGTTACGGTCGATAAGCCCGTTAAACGTGAATTTTCCTCGTTGACGTTGCCATTATCGTGAGAATTACGCCTCTCGCGGGACGGTGCTACGAGAACAACGGCATCGTCGCTATCGCTGTCGAGATCAATGACGCTCGGTGATTTTGTATTTTCGGCAGTTTGCACGGTCGCGGCGGTCGATGACCTTTGAACGATTCCACGCGGACGTTGATGCACGGGTCTTATCGTTATTGCGGAATTTTTCGAATCCTTGGATTGAGCTTGAACGACGCTTAGGCGACTCGTCGTTTGTATATTATGATTTCGCGACGGTATACTGACCATTGGCAACGATTGAAGACTCGTTGTCGGTGAATTGCGCGAATTCGCGGGTGCAATTTTTCTCACGAGTACGGGAGTACCGCCGATACCGCGCACGAGCCTGTGAGTTTTGCCGCCACGGGTCAACGGACCCGTCGGCGGTATCGGCCTTTTCATAAGATTCACCATCGGCACGGCGCTTATACCGACGAGGCCGCTGCGCGGTTGCTCGCCCGAATTTGCCAGCGGCTCGTGAGCAACACCGCCGAATGTCAGGCTCTCGGCGCCTTCGATCATCGTTTGATCGAACTGCAGCAATGGCGGCGGTATCTCATCGTCGTTTATTGAAAATTTTTCCAAACTCATGGATTCCTCGCGCAAACGACGATTTCTCTGTCTCGCGTTTAATAAAAATTCATCGGTCAGCAATTTTCCTGTTTCATCGTTGCTCGGCGAATTGCCAGCGTCATCGTGATTTCTCGAATCATCGACGTGGCTTGCATCCTCCGACGTACTCGTTCCCAAACGTTCCGTCGAACGCCTACGATTGTTGGTCGTTTCCTGGCTCGTCGTTTCCGTCCCAATGTCCGTTATTTCTAATTTTATGACGCGCCTCTTGCGCTTGGAGCTGAGAAATTTTCGGCGTTTACGCCGTCGCAGATTGTACGTCTCGTCTTTGTCCTCGCTGTCGGACATCGTCTCGGAACGCTTGCGCTTGTTGCGATGAGGACAACACTGCGACTCGTCGAGATTCATCTTTGCCTCGATCTCCTTCGGGCTCATCTTTCGATCGCTCTGAAGTATTCTCGTTACGGTTTGTACATGCTGCAGCAGGGCCCAGCATGCGGCTCTTGCCGTGTACAAATCCGCGGGATTGCAAACGAAACACTTCCACTTCTCGTCCCGCTCGATCTTCTTTCTCACCATTGGATCGAAATTACGCTTTATGCAGTTGTAACAAAATGTATTGCTGCAGTACGAGCAACAGTAGAGATTACCGCCGTTCGCGCACCAGCGACAAAACATATCGGTCGCATCGTCACCTGCAATCGAATCGTTGAATTGAGGGCTTTTTTTTCTGTTTTTTTTTTTTGAAAATTGCTTGCACAGAATTCGAGAGAAATGTGTTTTAGCAAACGAAAAATCATTCGATAGTGCAATTATACTGCGAGGACGGAACGACAGTGATTTTTGACCAGGATGAAGTCGAGTTCGAACCGGGAGGACAATTATTTTCATTTTTGATCAGCATTTTTGTTCCAGGACAACGAAAAAATTTAACGAATTGAATCCTGACTAAAAAAAAACGACGTAATTTCCGCTTTTAAGCGAGGACAAAAAAAAAAGATCCACTTTTCGTGCACGCGTTACGAAAAATAATTTTTTGCTCGCGCTGTTTGTGAATTATTTGCAGGCTTATAAGGCTTGAAATATTGATATTTATTTTCATGGAAGAGACAGCTTGACCGGTCACGGAGAAGTAAATGACATTTTTTTTTTTCGTGCTGTAAGATGCGGTTTTTGAAAATGATTTTAATCTTTCAACAAAAGAAATTACGAGAGCTGTATCTCATCAAAATCGAGCAATTAAAATTAAAGTATTGCTTCAAAATATGATTTACAGATTATTGGCCCTTTCTTTGAACAATATATTTTTTTTTTTAATATTCCATACAAGTGTAGATACTCATTGAACCAGCCACACCTTTATTCAGTCATTCGCATGTTTGAAAGAAAGTTAATAATTTTCATTTTGTTGCAAAATTATTGTAAATTCTTCATACCTTAATTTATCCACACTTTTCAATTCATTCGCACCTTTATTCCCAACGGGCGGCCTTTCCAAATGGATACACTTGTTCAAGCCTCGATTAAAATTTCTGTATCACCGGATCTTCAATTTTTCCGAAAAAAATTGTCCAAAAATATAAAATTCTTATCTCTCGCGCAACAATCTTCTTTCCGAAATTCATTCTCATTGTTTGTACGAAAAAATATAAAAGATTTCCCAAGTTCTCAAGGTGGCTATGGCACGAACTCGTAGGCTACAGAAAAAAAATTATTTCGTTGTATACGGTGGATGAAGTACCCTTATTCGTGTATGCAAAGTTTCAGACCGGGTCACGGACTAAATAAAAGAGATAAAAATTGCTGAAACTCGAGAGCTTTGACGCAGGGCTTATGGAAAGGATCAGCCTCGAAAGACTTTGAGCGAGTAATGTCTGCGCGTCTAGGCTACGGATGTTGACAAAAAGCTAGAAAAGCTTTGATTGGATCATGAAAATTACAAATATATCAATTATTTGTGGGGTCACGGACTTCGCTTTTTCGGATATCACGAGTCAAAGTTACCCGCTAGCCGGGGGTAGCACTCGAGCGGTCCGACTCTTGTTTCATGCGTGCCCCGCTCACCGCATGCTTCGCCGCGTCTACGTTTCCGCCAATTCCCTCCCTACCGGTCACGCTCGAGCCTATTTAAGGTATATGCCTCGAGATAGCTCTTTTTTACCATTTTTTTTTGAAAAATGAAACTTTTCAAGCAAATTATTTCAAATGTGATATTAATTGCGAAGCAGATAATTAATAAAGATCGGATATTAGCTGGCTTGAATTGTTATCATTTTTGAAAATTATAGATTGCATACACGACGCGCAGTATTAGGGGCGCGGTAATTGGTAGTATAAATGAAATTTTTTTATTTCAAAATCTCGTAGTTGAGGAAAAAATATTTAGTTATACGTATTTTTTATTTTTTTATTTGAATCAAAATTGCCGTTAATATGACAAATTGAAAAATATAACATTATGAGGTCACGCGTGTTACGCTATATCTATATATATAAAAATCCGTGAAATTAAATTGCCTATAACAGGTGCATCTGTAATTTTTAACGAGCAAATAAAAAATACGTCCTCATTATTTTTACTTACTCTACATTATGCGCCCCGATGATTGAAAAAAAAAAAAAAAAATTTCATTCATACTCCTAATTGGACGATTCGCGGTATTCGGTGCGCGGTAATACCTTCTCGTCGTTCTAGACCCCGCGGTAATAGCGGCGTCTGCATTATTTTTTCAAATGCTTTTTATTCGATGAAAAAATCATTCGATAACATTGTTAATTTTTTTTCCAAGTTCAAAATAAGTAAAATATCGATTTGAAAACAATGAAATGTCCGTAATTTTGAATAATTTTTTTAAAAATGCTCGTCAAGCTGGCCCCGCATTTCAAACCGCGGTAATACCCCACGCTTACCCTATATTTTGTAAAAAGTTTACGCAAAAGATCGAATCTTAAAGCTAGAACAAGATTTATTATGTCGCGATTGAATAAAATTGTAACTATTTTTTTTTTTTTTTTTTAATATCCCTTTTCATGTTTCGGGGGGAAACCGGAACGGACGAATGCGCGCTTACCCTGTTCGAAGGTTCCGTCGCCGTAAAAATTTTTGCACGAGGTGCACAGGAGAACGTGCAGCACGGGATGTTCGTGCATGTTGTGAGCCTCGGCTGGCGCGCTGCCGATATGAAGATCGCAGGCTGTGCAATGAAGCTTGCGAAATCTCACCGAGGCGATGTCTGAAAGGAGAGAAGTAAAAAAAATACCAACTCAACGATCGAAAGCAAAAAAAAAAAATAAAAAAAACAATCAACGTTGTCCCGAAAGAATAAGTCTTTGAGACGACGTACGAGCCGAGAAAAAAATAAGAAAATAAAAACGTGATCCGAGTAAAATTGATGATGCGGCGGGGAGCGCAAAAATACGGAGGGGAAAAAAAAAAAAAAGTACGCGATAATTGACAATCAACGAAATAGAGGACACGGGTGGGGGGGGGGGGGGGGAGGGGGCAAAAAAACAAAAACTTTGTTGTTAAAACCAACCGGGGCCAAACATGAGTTTGTAAAAATGTCTCTCGTCATGAGATATCGGCGAGGATAGGACGCGTTTGTGCGTAACCACGTCAGCGCAATTGGTAACTGAAATGTGAAACGAAAAAATTCGAGGTTAAGTTAAAGGAAATAACACGCACCTCTTATGCTGAAGTCGGGGATGTTCTTGTAAGCCTCAATCTCACCATTGTTCTGCAGATCCGAGGCTTTGCCCTCCTTAACCTCGACCTCGAGGAGACTCGATATATCCATTTTTCGTGCGAAAACTTTTACGCGAAATGTGTGTTTTCTTCTCTTTTTTTTTTTTTCCCCCCTTCGCACGACACTCGCGATTAACCCCGGAACGAAACTTTTGTATATATGTGTGTGTGTGTGTGTGTGTGTATAAAAAGGAAAAAAAAATACTAAACCGAAGGCAACAGAGTCTCCATTTTATTTTCTCGATGAGAACCGGCTCGGCCCGATGCCAATTCTCGATTTATTTTATCCATCGATTAGGCGTTTCTCCTCGGAGATTTTCATCGAAAGGTCTTTCACGTTTAACGGAAAAATTCGGGTATCGACGAGGGAGCAACGACTGAGGCCAAGATTGAACTCGGGCGGTGCGAGATACGGGATTTTTTTTTTTTTCTGTTTGTTCCGACGAGAACGCGGAACAAGAACAATTTCTCACTCCGCCGTGGACGAACGGATCGTTTCTGCGGGCCTAAACCATCGCGCGCACGGAAAATCTTCCATCAACACACGCGCCACAACCAGTGCACGTACACACGCTATTACCCGCGTCGTGGATTTGAATTTTTGGCGGGAAACCAATTTGCCCCTTTATTGTGGCTTTGTTTGCGATCGTTTCATTATTATAATATTTGAGGATATTTTATTTTATTTTGTCGTTGTAATATTTCGAAAAGCGTACAGATTGATGGAGCGGAGTTTGATCGGAAAGAAAAAAAATTTAGAAAGAAACCCACTCTAACCCGATATATCCCCTAACTTTCTATTTACAGTTAGGTTAAAGTTACTAGTCAAGTGTGAGTGCTAAATTTGAAAAAAAAAAAACGTTTTAATAATGATTTAAAAAAACATAACTGTGATTTAGGCCAATCACTGCGAGGGTACTTTATTGTTCATTTTTTTTCCCGAATAATCTATACTTTTGGCGTTATTTTAATTTTCGATAACTTCCACAATGGGTGAGTCATGAATTTGAGATGAAATTCTTCATTTAGATGGTTGATTTGACTCATGTACAGGATAATTTGAAAAAAAAAAAAAAAAAAAGAAAATAGGGTGAAAAGACCATTATTAAAAGTTCAACAGACTGTTAATAATAAAATTATAGTTAATAATAAAAGTTAAGAATATTAATAACTTTTTGTATTCTTAAAGTATTATGAATCAAAGGGCTCGATTCTTTTCTTTATACTTCAACGAACGTAAGAAATTTTCTTTTAATTGTAAAAAGAGCATCGAACTTGGATGAAAAAATAATAATAATATTATTACAGTGAAAAGAACTCCACATGTACTTACCTTGTATTTTTATGATCATAAACATATTTATCTATTATTATTATTATTATTATTGTTATTATCACTCGGGAATATTATTTTTAAATTTCTCGGAGTAATTTTAATAAAATAAAATTTTATCACAAATACCCTGAATCATTGTAGTAAAATTTAATTAAATTTCAATTTTAAAGTACTTGCAATTTAATTTACTCGGAGTCATTCGAATTGATATTTATTACATTGAAATTGCTTGGAGTAATTTTTAGCAGATAAAATTTTTCAGTGTACAATCGCATTCTCTACCCTGCTTAAAATGTCCGATAGAAAACGAAAAAAAAATGTCTTTCGTTTTGGTTCGTGTTTCTGATTCCTGTTTTTCGTAAGCAGCTGTAGATTAATATGATGGGAATGGTATCGGATGATGATGATTTTATAGTATCGAACTCCAATCCGAATTAATAGCGAATGAATGATACCAACCCTTTGCGTAGGATTGCGATATACGACATACGT
Organism: Rhorus exstirpatorius; assembly: GCA_963564615.1. Lineage (NCBI taxonomy): Eukaryota > Metazoa > Arthropoda > Insecta > Hymenoptera > Ichneumonidae > Rhorus > Rhorus exstirpatorius. Next base: position 33,735,968 of record OY751317.1, read on the forward strand.
TGTTTATGAGAGTGAATCTATTCGTATAGGCTATGCATGATTGCGCCTTTCGTTTTCGTTGCTTGTTATAAATGTATATGAACGAATGTGTTACGTCGTATATCGTGGAACCAAAACAGCCTGTATATAGTTTCCTTTCGTGTTTCTGATTCATATATTGCGCATTCGGGATCTTATTTATGTGAACCAAATCGTATCATTTTTTATATAAATACTGTATAAAGTACGCCGCTTTTATGCTGCTGAATCTGGCATTCTTCATAGGATCATTATGAAGTTCAATCATTTATCTATGAATAGTATATATAGTATATGAATATTTCGCGAAAACAAATATTTTTTAATGTAATCCGTCTCATTAAGGTCCAACCTGTATTATTAATTACTAGTATCATTTCATTGTGAATATATGTACTACATAATAAATAATACAGAATGATACGTTAATGAAAACGAATCATTTTGAATGCGATATGTCTCATTGCAGTACAACCTGTACTATTCATTACTAGTAGCATTTCATTGCGAATGTATGTACTACGTAATAAATAATACAGAATGATACGTTAATGAAAACGAATCATTTTGAATGCGATATGTCTCATTGCAGTACAACCTGTACTATTCATTACTAGTAGCATTTCATTGCGAATGTATGTACTACGTAATAAAGAATACAGTATGATACGTTAATGAAAATGAATCATTTTGAATGTGATACGTCTCATTACAGTACAACCTGTACTATTCATTATTAGTAGCATTTCATTGCAAATGTATGTACTACGTAATAAAGAATACAGTATGATACGTTAATGAAAATGAATCATTTTGAATGTGATACGTCTCATTACAGTACAACCTGTACTATTCATTATTAGTAGCATTTCATTGCAAATGTATGTACTACGTAATAAAGAATACAGTATGATACGTTAATGAAAATGAATCATTTTGAATGTGATACGTCTCATTACAGTACAACCTGTACTATTCATTATTAGTAGCATTTCATTGCAAATGTATGTACTACGTAATAAAGAATACAGTATGATACGTTAATGAAAATGAATCATTTTGAATGTGATACGTCTCATTACAGTACAACCTGTACTATTCATTATTAGTAGCATTTCATTGCAAATGTATGTACTACGTAATAAAGAATACAGTATGATACGTTAATGAAAATGAATCATTTTGAATGTGATACGTCTCATTACAGTACAACCTGTACTATTCATTATTAGTAGCATTTAATTGCAAATGTATGTACTACGTAATAAAGAATACAGTATGATACGTTAATGAAAATGAATCATTTTGAATGTGATACGTCTCATTACAGTACAACCTGTACTATTCATTATTAGTAGCATTTCATTGCAAATGTATGTACTACGTAATAAAGAATACAGTATGATACGTTAATGAAAACGAATCATTTTGAATGCGATGCGTCTCATTACAGTACAACCTGTACTATTCATTACTTAGTATCATTTCATTGTGAATGTATGTACTACATAATAAAAAAATACAGTATGGTCGTCAATGAAAACGAATCATTTTAAATGCGATATCTCTCATTGCAGTTCAGCCTGTACTGTTACTAGTAGCATTTCTTTGCGAATGTATGTACTACGTAATAAAGAAGACAGTATGATACGCTAATGAAAATGAATCATTTTTAATGAGATACGTCTCATTGTAGTTCAGCCTATACAACTCATTACTAGTAGTATTTCATAGCAAATGTATGCCCTACGTAATAAAGAATACAGTAAAGCATACTGATGAAAATGAATCATATTGCATGTCGTGCATCTCATTGCTGTCGAAGTATGCGAATTTTCATATTTTAAAACTGCATTAAATTAACTGTTTGATGCATATTGCTCGACCCTGCAAAATGAAAGATACTCAGAGGAAAGCGAATCGTAGTTACATTGCTTCTATATAGCTATACTATATCTACGGCGGGATCAGTGAATAATTTTTTGCAGCAAATATATATATAAAGAACCTCCGCGCACTTGCTGTTGGTTCTTATATTGCTATTGTATAAATATACACTACCGACCAGGAAGTTAAAATAAATAACGAAATATGATATTTCAATCATTCAATTTACTAATTCATCGACGAATTTGAATTTTTATTTTTCTTCTCGTCATTCCCTCCACTCGATATCATTATTATTACTACTACTATTATTTTTCTTTTCAATATTAAATCGTCCGCTAATCATTGTCATAAAATATTTTTTATTGTAGTACAATACACCAGGTTACTGGTATTTTATATATTTGATATATTTTATAGTATTAAAGCCAATGGCATAAACGAAACTATATCTGGAATATTTATTCCTGATCATCGCGTTAGAATATCTCGAAAAAAAAAAAAAAAAACGTACATCTGTGACTATATTTCCACCGTTGGGGTTTAGCATGAGTGCGAAAGAAAGGTTCGCTCGGATGTCTCTCTCGCACTCATGCTAAGCCCCAACTAAACCTCGGTGGAAACATATGAGCCATACTCCCAAATCCTGTACGCAAATCCGGCCTCCAAATTTTCGATGTTTTTTTTACGATATCATCACATTATTTGGGTGTCAATGAAGAGATTTCTCGAGTATAAAAAAATCTATGACTTCAGTTAGTAGGAGTTTTCGTAATTATTAGATTTTGCTCCCAAATTTTTCAATCTCATGAAACGGCTTTAAAAATGCCTAAAAAAAATAGAATAGTATATTATTCACTACAGGGCAAAAAGTTTTTTTTGCCCTGTAGTGAATACGATATTTTATACATCAAGGGAAATAAAGTGGTTTTCCCTGCAGGAGCAGGGCAATAAACCACAGTTTATTTCCCTGAGGTGTATAAAAATGGTTTTCGATCGGAAATTTTCCAAATTTTTCGAAAATGATGATTATTTCTTTTTCAGTCGTCATTTTCAACGCGAAATTCAAAAAATAAAACTTGAAACGTCAATTTCACCTTGTTTTTCATCGATTTTTGGAAATCCAATTTTTTTTCGGAAATAAAATTTCCTATGGAAATCATGTCTAAAAATTTTCCGCTCGTTTACCTCCAAGTTACTATTATGGTTTAAATAAAATTTGAGCAGTTGTTACAATGAAGAAATGCATAAATAATGACAAAAATCGCTCAAATTTGATTTAAACCATAATTCTGACGTGGAGGTAAACGAGCGGAAAATTTTTAGACATGATTTCCATAGGAAATTTTCTGAACTTTCCGAAAAAAAAAACGGATTTCCAAAAATCGATGGAAAACACGGTGAAATTGAAGTTTCAAGTTTTATTTTCTGAATTTTGCGCTGCAAATGACGAGTAATAAAGAAATTATTATCATTTTCGAAAAATTTGGAAAATTTCCGATCGAAAACCATTTTTCTATTTTTTGTTTAAGGCATTTTTAAAGCCGTTTCATGAGATTTAAAAATTTCGGAGCGAAATCTAATAATTACGAAAACCCCTATTAACTGAAGTCATAGATTTTTTATACCCGAGAAATCTCTTCATTGATACCCAAATAATGTGAAGATATCATAAAAAAAAACATCGAAAATTTGGAGGCTGGATTTGCGTACAGGATTTGAGAGTATGGCCCATATATAGTTTATGATTTTTTCGGTATATTCTGTATTATAAAAACTATATTGGAGGTGACGAGTGGCTTCACTTAGCATCAACTATAAAAATAAAAAATAAAAATCACATGCCACAACGTGCTCCTTTTTCGTAAAGGTATATGAGATCGAAATATTATTTTTTTAAACTAATAAAATCATATTTTTTATTTTTAAAAATTATTATTTATAGGCCATAAAAAAGGCATCTTCTTTGACAACATTTTTGTACTCGAATTTATAAAAGAATGAAAGAAATATAAAAAAGAAAAAAAAAAACTCTGAACATGTCAGAAAAAAACCAAGCATACGATAAGAGTAACTTGCTTGATCTCGATTATTCTTCTGAGTTTTGACTGTGCGTTTCGTCTTCGTCGCCATTGCCGTTTTTTCTATTGTCCTCATCATCTCGACTATCTTCAAATTTCTCGTTATCGCTCTCCTGCGCATAGACTCCTTCGTTGTCCCCGATGAAACTATCGTCGCTCTTTTTCCCCGCGTCAAAGTTTTCCTCGTCGCTCGATTTATCGGAGCTACGGTTAGCAGCGCTTTGGCTATCGCTGTGTTCGCTGATGTTCGCAGCCAGGAGGCTGCGGACATCATCGCCAGTGCCAGCAATCGCGACTGTCGAGAACGAGACCATAATTAAAACTTACATGTCATCTCACAAGAAGAGTATCGGGCCTCCGGGTCATGGATTTTGCTCAAACTTGCAGGCGTGTTTCATTAGCCCTAAACATCAAGCCTCTTATGCGTAGTTCTATCTAATAGGCCTTTTGTCGCTGGCTTCATTACATAAAATACCATTTTTAAGCTATTTATGAGTCTTTCGCTACTGCTCTGTACTAATCCAGCCAACTTTGATATGTTATTGAAACTTTGTCAGCCGATCATAAAAATGAATATACCACGTGTTGATTTACCTTATTCAATGTTAGTCGCTGCAGGTAGACCGGTACACACTATGCACAAGCGAAGAAAAGTGAAGCGATGCAAACCGAAGCGAAGATTTATGTTACTATTTGTCTTATGGGAATATGCATAGTATTGCACAGTATATAATATGCATAGTATAAATACTATGCGTATTCCCATAAGACGAATTGTAACATAAATCTTCGCTTCGGTTTGCATCGCTTCACTTTTCTTTGCTTGTGCATAGTGTGTATCGGTCTACCTGCAGCGACCAACATTGAATAAGGTAAATCAACACGTGGTATATTAATTTTTATGATCGGCTGACAAAACTTCAATAACATATCTAAGTTGCCTTGATTAGTACAGAGCAGTAGCGAAGGACTGATAAATTACTTTAAAATGGTATTTTATATAATGAAGCAAGTGACAAAAGACCTAATAGATTGAAATACACATAAGAGGCTTGATTTTTAGGGCTCATGAAATACAACTGAAAATTTGAGCAGAATCCATGACCCGGAGGCCTGATACTCTCCTTGTCAGTCTAGTTGTATTACATTAGACGTCAGTGAACAAATGTTCAACCCTACTATATAAAAATACTTACTTTCTGGAAGTCCATTAGCATGGAGATAATTATCGAATTTCTTGTCCTTTCGAAGTAATTCAAAAATCTTGTGGCTGATGTGTGATCCGACACGAGTGACTTCAATGTCAATGCTAACTTCGTCGACGTTTTTTTCAGTTCGCAACCAGAAAGCTAGAGCACCTTCAATCGAAATTTTTATGATTTATGCTGCGAAATATTTGGTATTCGAAGATTTACCGCATAAAAATACCTTTGATCGCCAATAATTTTGTCGCGTCTAACTTGGGGCGAGCGACAGCGTTCAAATTTTTATTTTTCAATCGGTTCGACACCACCCCGGTTACCGAACTTTGCTTCAGAGTCGTTGTTCCGAATACGGCAATAGCTAAATTTTTTACAAATTTTGCCGATGTATCGCTAAGGCACGAAATACTGTCGTATTGCGGGATCGAAATCCAAATATCCTGACCCAAGTGAATCTGCCAATTAGATAGGTATGTTATATAATCAAAGTGAATAAAAAAAATGCATGTTAAAAATAATTGCTAAGGTCACAACAAAGCGTGTTTCTCTGCGATGGAAAATGTTTCATGAGATAGTTCTCAGTACATTGCAAGTACTCAGAGAAAATGAGCCAGTTTTGTCAGAAATTGAAGGTGGAATTTTAATTAAAATATCTCAAAATTTATTAAAGTAGCGTAACCGGAGTGCTTTTTCGAAAAATTCTTAATTTTATAAAATATGGAATCTTTTGTCGATTCTCGCTGAATTCAATGCCAACGCAACAGTCCTTAGATAGCACTATACCAGTCTTGCTGTAAAAGTCGAAAACTTACCATACTCTTATCAAGACGCCGGTATCCTACTGGAAGAACACCCTGATTTTTATCCAGATTTTCTTGAGCACGTTGTTTCATGTCCCCCACAACCACTGTGGAATTTCATGTAAGCAATTAAAAAAATGATTGGTACGTGGTAAAAAGCGTCCGGGTGAGCATTGAGTATTTAGAACATAAAAATATCTCAAATCTTACGTTTCAACTCATCAAACTGATCCAACACTTTTGATTGTAGATCCATGTTAAGACGAGTTGCTTCCACGAGCATTTTATCCTTATCTTTCAAAGCTTGCTTCAACTGAATATTCATACGATCCAAGTTGCTCACCTCGTCTTGTAATTTTTTTTCCAGCTTCTTACACGAATCACAACCGTTATTTTTCAACTAAAAAAAATTATATACATTATCACCAATCATCATTTTAATTACTAAAAAGGGTATATTTGTACAATTTATATCTCTTTTTATATTCCGCTGATACCGTGGTCACGCTGATGAGCGGCTTTTTAGAGTCAACTTTTTTCGCCATGGATGGAGAGGCTGTTTGCTTGGAATCGATTTTGTTTTCGATTGCACGCTTCTGTACGGCGACATCAAGAATTTTTTTTTTGTTCGATGTTTCCTCATTTTTATTTGACGACGCTGCGATATTTTTTCCACTGGTTGGGTTTACGCTGGAAATATCAACTTTCGACCTTTGGTCCCTTTGTTTCGATTCCTGTGTACCTTTGCCATTCACGGGCTTTCGATCCTAGAACAAACGTAAACAGTCCACATCTGTAGAAAGTTTCAGCCTGATAGCTCGAAAATGACTCGAGTTAAAGCACCCAGACTTTTTCAAAAATTTTAAAGTGACTAAAATCTTTATTCTCTCACAACTTTATCAAGCTGTAAAATTCATATAATTTTCGGATAGGTGTGTCGATACTGGGAAAAATTGCCAGAGTGACACTGATGTATATTCTGGAGGTAAAACAAAGAAAGAAAACAAATTACTTTCTAATTCACTAAAAACAAACTTTATACAACAGGCTGGTCAAACATACAGCTGGTATTGTTTCATACCTACCATTAGTGTCACTTTTAAAAAAGTTAATTTTTTTAATGAATCACAGTTATTTTTTTTCTTTCTTTTTTTTTCCTCCGGAATATTTATCGGTGGCCATTATGGCAATTTTTTCCCAGTATCGACACACCTGTCCGACGATTGTGTGAATTTTACAACTAGATAAAAGCTGTGATTTTTTAACAAAAAAATAATTTTCCAAATTTGTTATGAACAATAAACTTTATCGAGTTGATAAAATTATTTCAAAATTTCCCAAGCAAGCTTACATAAAATTGCAACTTTTATCTACAAACATTTTTTTTCTCAGACTCGAAATTTTTTCCATAAATTGACAAAAAAAATACATTACTTTCCGTAAATATAGATTCAAGAATATGAAAAAATTCACAAATAGTACCTTTAATCAATTTTCTGACCGATCTGAGAGGGTCGAAAATAAAAGTGGATCAGTTGATGAAGGATGTCTGATGTATGTAATGATAAATAATTAAATGGAGCGAGGAGTCTTATATATGTCAAGTTTTATGCTCATGGCAGATAAAAATGTCTCGTTTGAATAATTACCACCCATCAGCAACATATTTTTATTTGAATGTCATATCGAAATCATGAATCAGCGTCCATGTCAGACATAAAACACTTACCTTGGAATTGAATTTTTTAATTGAGGAGACATCTTTTTTCGAAACATCTGTGGACCCACGGTTCTTCGCCTCAATGAGTTTTGCTGATTCATTACTTTTAGTTCGATGAGTTCGGGTGATATCAGATGACAATGGCCCGCCATTTGTTTTTTTTTCTGTAGTATCACCAGTCTCGCGACTTTTGACAAACTGTGGAGAATTAAAGAATACTGATTTAATTCAAAATATACCTATTTGAACCATTATTACAACTTGCACGCACCTTATCCAGATTCATCTGAACCTTCTCGATTTTTCGTGCTACAAGTTGTTTTATGTAGTCTTTTGGTTGATTATTATTCTGAAATGTTTAAGATAGAATAGAAAAGTATTCTTCTGCCATCCAAATTTATAGCAACAACTTTTATGTACCATACAAGTATCGGTGTCGGTTTCAAATAATGAAAATATCATTGCAATGCAATAGTATAAAAATCTTCGAATTTAGTTCATAAAAAAGTACTCAAACACCAAAATAAAAAATCGTTTTCGTAATTAAAGTATTTTTTTAAACCGAATTTATTTGTGCAAAACTTTATGAATTTCATTTCTTCAAGGAGGCTTAGGTTTCGTGATTTTTTAAAAATATTTTGACACCAGAGTGATTCGAATGTTTCCCAAACTATACAAGTTGTTACGTCCTGACAATGATTTGATACAGCTCAATAATATCGTATTTAGAAAAAAAAACCGTACATGCGCGTGATTAGATTGAAAAATTCAAATTCTATTTGTATTAGCTTCAGTAATTAGCTTTAAAAATTCAAAAGGATAATGTAGCGCATACACTGTTATTAAGTTATTTGGGTAGCGACCGGCGACGGGGAATAAGCGGAAACGACGGTGTGGCGGCGCACGGTGAGCGGGGCATGCATAAAACAAAATAAAATCTGACCGTTCATGCGTTATACCCGTGGATAGCAGTGAGCTTATTTGGCTTGTAACTAATAAACCAGATGGACGAACCTATTCAAATTTTTTGACAGTCATATTGAATATCTAATAAAGATCTGACATAAATTTTATGCGGGTAGCAATATTTTAATGGAATTGACAGCTCAAACAAATATTGCTCCCATTTACTCTCGTGTATAAGCCAAATTTTTGAAAATTATTTTTACAAAATCGACATGGAGGATCGACTTGAAATTTGAGCAGTTCATGTTTTATATATTTGTCATTTATTAAAAAAAAAATTGAGTTGATGGCATCATTTTCAAAAGTGGTATCGAAACGCCTTAACCCTGCGTCGTCGCACTGGGACGATTTCGTCCCAAGCGATTTAGGCCTAAACTTTTTTTCTAGCGTTTCCGCTCAGATACCAATTTTTTAGAGAACAATATAATAACTTTGTTAGCGACAGATCACGAGAAACTCCCCCGATAGATGTCATAAGTTGACGGTCCTGACATGGGGTCCCGGGGCGCATGCATGGACAAAAAAAAGATTGACGAGAGTGAGACTGAAAAATTGCGTGGCAGTCGTAGACCGGTCGAGAGCGAGAAAAGGTTGCGTGAAGTCCGGGCGATGGGTATGAGCAAGGACGTGAGAAGGCCAGCGAGATATAGATATATTTGCGTGTACACGTAGCAGTTACTTCGAGGAGGCGAGTTAGATGATAATAGAGACACCGAAGGCAGTCCAGCCGCAGAATAAGTATTAGGTGAATAAAATAAAGAGGGAGAAAGACTCATTGAATAAAAGTACCGAGTATCGTGTTATTTTCCTGGAAGTCTTCCATTCCTCCACATGTTCTTACACTAGCCTGACCTTTGACAGGAGAAATAAATCTATCTCTAATACTTTTGTACTTGAACAATCGTGGATTCACATTAGAGAAGAATTCTAGAGAATTCAAGAATTTTTTGAGATTTTTAAAGATTGAACACGTTGAAAACTGTAGGTAGACGTTTTCGTCCCGGTGCGACCGCGGAAGCAGTAAAATTACAATGCGACCGTGCAGGGTTAAAAATTATAATCTTACCTTGTCTTCGGCTTTCCCTGTGATGCTGGAGTCAGTGTCATCCGCAGATTCACATAGCTCGAAAGGCGTTATCTTATGTCTTTTCTGTAAAGCTTTTTGTTCAACCTCGGTTTCCGTATCTACGAAAGTCCCGTCAAAATATTATTTTAAATTATTTTAAATCATTATTCAAAATAAACTGTTAACATTATGACAAAAATCAAAGCATTATAGCCTCTGCCTCGAATCATTCTACAGGGGCAATATGTAATCCTTTGATTTTGTTCTGAATGTTTCACCGAAAATTTGTGAGGTTAATTATGGTGGCCTTTTACACCCCATGCTGCTGCGTCGCTTTTGATTCGTGTCAGGGTCAGGGAGGATTGGAAAATATGAAATCAGTTATTCGTACTTACCACCGACGAGAACTACAACACCATCATAATAATCTTGCTCCCACTTGATTTTGTATTTTTTCGAATAACTAATTCGCTCAGCATCGAAATGTTTTATGTCCGATGAAGGTACGATTTTTTTAACACCATCCTGATACTTGACGAGCGCGAACATAATAGCGACACACAATTGGCAACTTTTAGGTTAAGCAGACCTCGTAAAAAAAAAAACTCTCGTAAAAAAAAAAATCCGATCAGTTTTTGTCACGAGGAATGGACGCGAGTAAACGGGTCACACACACGGTTATAAACAGTAACTCGTGGAACACGCGTTATTCGTCGATGAAAATGGATAAATTACTCTGAACGCGGGAAGCAGGAAAACGTAAAAACGCCCATGTGCGCGGCCATATTGGAAGCGACGATTATTTTGGCGCCAAGAAGGCTAGTTTGACGCACTTTTCTGGTCATGGTAGAGAGCAAACAAAGAAAACAGCGGATATCCGGAGACTGCGTATTATATACACCCTACGATATATATATAACAGATGATTGGCAATAACGAGACGCCATCGACAAAATGCCCACAACACATTTTTATAGTTTTTTTGCTGCCGTTTATTATATTCTCTACCACACCGTTTTTGACGGTTATTTTGTTTGCGAGAGTGTATATATATATATATATACCGAGCTTTTTATCACTTTTTATTGCATCTTTTCACGTATATCGATGAACTAACGCCAAAAAGGCGTATCGTTTATGTATAAGGATATCTTATACGCCCCTATAGAATTTAACCATCGATATGCTTTTTTTTTTCTTGAGGTCGCATATAATATATATATTTACGTATGTTTTGCGTATATATATATATATTCGCGTGCTCACGAACTGATATATAATACGCTGACGAAAGTATACAATTATGAAGATATATATGTAGCAAAAACGTGTCGCACATACGTGTGATTGAAAAATATCCTGCTAAATACATATATAAATCTGCTTTTTACAAAAAAAGTTAACATATATATAACTGTGGTGCCCGTGAAATCAAAAGAGTGATCGAATTCAATTAATCGTACACACAGCTATATATAGAGAGTCTACAATCTACAATATCTATTATACAACAATAAAGTGTGAGGTTAGTATATTTTATCTCTATTATGTTCCATTATATAAATTGTGATGATAATAATAAAAGTGATTTATAATATCCTTTCTTATGAAATTATGTATATACATAGAGACTATTTTTTTTTATGGACGTTATATATATTTACATTTAACTTTATTATTGCAATACGTTTATCGACTTATTGTACATTTCAATGAAAAATATGGCTCGCTTGCACAATTTGACGTGCTGTACAAGATGCTCAATATGAACATCAAAAGAGTCGCAGGATGATGATGTGCGAGACACTCGCATTGAGACGACAATATAATATATAGTACATTTTTATGTGTACCGCCAAATTACTATTGACATTGATAAAAAAAACACTGTTTTCGCAAATTTCAAAATGCAAAAATCGTACGATGAACAATTCGGTTTGTGTATATTTATTTTTTAATGATGAAACAGAAGTTTCCGTTGATCCTCAAAACCTTCTGTGCAATCTTTTTAACACATGCAGTATTTAACAACCACAACAGTTTGTGTGGTTTTGCATGTATTATATGGAGCTAATGTATATATATCGTTCATAGTAGCGGAAGAGACCAAAAGAATACACAAAAATGAAAAATATTATTGAAAGTTAAGAACCGACAGCGATGGGTACATGGTTGGCGCGCAGCTCTGGCGATCACCGCGAGTTAAGCAACATTGGTCGAGGCCAATACTTGGAGCGGTTATTGCTTTAGCCACGCACTAGCTAGCGCATCGACTCGCTGAGCGGAAAGGCCATCTTTCCAGAGTCCAGGTTCGCAGTGGGGAACACGAACTCTGCCGAAAGAGCTGACAGTACCGGCACAGGTTTTCCACAGTTTTCCTGTGTCCTCGTGCGAATGCGATACGGATGGGGTTTTTAGGAAAGAGCGGCTGCGGACAACACTCGGGGGGAGGAGGGGGGTGGCTCGTGGAATAGAAAAACTGGAACATGGAAAAATAAGTTAGGGACTGCCAAAAGGAGAAATAATTAAGGACCCCCGGGCAATGCTAATAAAAATTTTTAAAAAATATTGAAAGTTAAGAGTACGCATTGTACAGAAATTTCGTATTTAAATACGTTAAAAAAAACTTTGCAATTTCATTTTGTCACTTTTCAATAATATATTTTTTTAGTTGTCGTTTCTTCATTTTGGTCCTTTCAATTAAAAATGATAGCCCTCATACAAAACCTGAGGAAAAGTGATGTGTATACATAGCCATATATTATATGTGCACACCAAGCTTCGAATTTTCATAGAGGAGTTATATATTACTTTCATATTATATATAGGCAGGAGCAAAAGGATTGTATTAAAAGTTTAGAAAAGTAACCCTGTTTATTTGATGCAAACGATGCACACACACACACACAGGAGGGTTATTTTATGACATTTGCATTTTGACGTTCAGATAAACAACCATTTTTCCCAAATTTCAATGTAGTCTGGCAGTGCTAAATAAAAAAAATCTCATGTGTGAACCATTTCTTAGTGAAAAAATACATTTTTTTTACATATGTAGACGATCATAGCAACAGATCCAGAATGGAAAAGAAAAAGAAGAGGACATACAAAGCTTTTCTTGAACCAGACACAGAGAATGTGCACGCTGCTACGAGTCGACAAACATTCTTACGATGGGAAAAGCACTCACAGGGTAACGAGTTCACATACTTTTATTTGTTATTTTAGTGAATATATGCAATTTTTAGATGAATAATTTTACACCACTCTGGGAATGACTCTGGGAATTTTTTAAAATCCTACATTTGAAGTGACCGGAAAAGGTTCACACCCCTGTATCTCCGGTTCCGCTGGTTGGATTGAAAAAAATCAAACACAGGAAATCGATTCGAAATGAAACGCAGTTTTTGGAAAAAATATATAGAGGATGATAATTTTTTTTCAACGGTCATCTCATCATACTTAAACTTCCAAAATCGGATTTCCGTCGGGTCAACATAATTGATTTTTCTGAAAAAATTCTCAAAAATTCTTCGTAAAAAAACAAAAATTTTACGTCTGATTGTGGCATATCCGGATTCCTGTGATGTTTTATCGAATTTCAAAAAAAAAGTTTGAAACATAAAATGCCTTCGATTTTTTTCAAAATATTTTTCATTGTTTAGTAGGCTCGAAGAAACACTTGTGATTTTTTTTTGGATTTTATTCTCAAGTGATTTTGGTTCCATGAATTTTTGAAAATCGTACATTTAGGATAGGAAAATCCTACATTTAGCGTAGAATTTTCAAAAATTTGCGGAGTCAAAACCACTTTAGAATAAAATGAAAAAAAAATCACAAGTGTTTCTTCGAGCCTACTAAACAATGAAAAAAAAATTGAAAAAAATCGAAGGCATTTTATGTTTCAATTTTCTTTTGAAATTCTATAAAACATCGAAGGAATCCAAATGCCACAATCAGACTTACATGATAACGGTTGTTTTTTACGAAGAATTTTTGAGAATTTTTTCAAAAAAATCAATTATGTTATACCCGACGGACATCCGATTTTGGATGTTTAGGTGACGAGATGACCGTTAAAAAAAAATTATCATCCTCCATACTATATTTTTTCCAAAAACTACGTTTTTGAGAACACAACACACAACACAAACACACGAGATTGATTTCGAATCAATCTCAGCATGTGTTTGATTTTTTCAATCCAATCAGCGGAACGGAGATACAGGGACGTGAACCTTTTCCAGTCACTTCAAATGTAGGATTTTCAAAAATTCCCGGAATCAAAACCACTTATGAATAAAATCCAAAAAAAATCACAAGTATTTCTTTGAGTCTACTGAACAAGGAAAAATAATTTGTCCTTCTCATCCTTCCTAAGGGTACCGTTACATGGCGAGCCAAAAACCACGGAACGTATACAAAATGTAGTGAATTTTCCGTTCCGTCTTTTCATAATCCGGCGATCCGGCTCTACATGTAGCGGCAGCCTCATAAAGAAAGTTTTATTTTTGTATAAAAAATCTAAGACTTTCATGCACTATATGTAAAATATTCCGATGAGTCGAAAAATCATTTTTAGTAAGAATGATGGTATCTACTGCATGCGTGCCTCCGTGAATGTGTGTGCGCGCGCGCGCATGGTTCTCGGAGACCGTTCTCAAATTTGGTACACGAATAGACTTTTTATTTACTGCAAATTTTGTAAAAAAAAAAAAACCCTCAAGGGGTTGAGACTTTATTAGACATTAAATTTTTGGAAAAAGGCGAATTACTGTAGTGTACGCAATTTTTAAGATATTCGCCTAAAATTTGGCACACAAAACAAGGTGCAAACTGCAACCGCATACACTGCTTCCTCAAAATTTTCGAGCATTTAGTAATCTTTTATGACAAAGTAACGTTTTTAATTATTGCTTCATCCCCGTAGAAGCAGTTTTTTGTCTCTTTTAGCCTATTTGTATAGGCAGCTGTCACTTAATATAGGAAAACATTGTCGAAATTTGAATTAGCGCCGTTTTTTAATGCTTGAATAATTACTAATTTTCTTTCTTCATTCAGGTAGCTTACAGGCAAAGAACAATGCGAGTGAAATAACACCACAATCAGCTGGGCAGTCCTCATTGAACGTCACACCACCTGCGGAAGCTTCACTTGATCCTGCACTGCTTATAGAAGATAGCAGCAGAGAATACGAGCCAAACGATGATCCAGCCGGAAGTGGGGTCGAATCGGACAGTATTTCATTTCTGAGTGAAATATTCGACCAAAATTCAATTCGAAATGAACAGTCATCGGACGACAGTGAAGAAGATGCTGATGATGCAATTCCAATGGATTTTGAGGATAATTATGATGTCGCTGAGGGTGAAGTGTATCAACCTCGTGATGAATTTGACGATATTCTGATGTTCGAAGCCGCTAATCTAACGGTAACACAAGTTTTGACTATGGTCCAAGGCTTATCATTACGATTTTGTTTGTCCAATGAGGCAACCACAGCCTTGCATAAATTGATCAAGGTTCTAGCGGGACCCCGATTTGAACACCTGAATTTAAGCAAGTACACCATGGCACAACGATTTAACCCCCCGGAAAATAAGATCCATTACACATTTTTTTGCAAACCATGTGCTACCACACTATTAGGTCCCGTTCGAAAAAGCAATATCGACAAACAAAATATGCAGGTTTGTGATAATTGCCATAAAGAATACCAGCTATCTTCAAGTTCCTTACATTATTTTCTCTCGGTTGATATTGAGTATCAAATCCGTGCTTTCTTGGAAAATCCAACTGTCCAGCCCATTCTCATGGAAAGATTAGCCGTTATCAAAGAACGCACGAGGATTCCACGAAACGATATATGTGATGTACATGACGGTCAAGTGTACAAGAACGTTGTAAAAGAAAGATCGTTGCAAGACAAAAATGTTCTGACATTCAATTTTAGTACGGATGGAGCCGCATGGTTTCATAGTTCTACGAAAAGTGGTTGGCCGATTCAAATAACTTGTAACGAGCTGCCACCAAAAATCCGATTCAAAAATTTAATTTTGGCCGGCTTATGGCTTGCTGAATCGGAACCAAGTCCTCAATTAATGAATTTATACATGAGTACTTTTATTTCTCAAGCACAAAAGCTCATAGAAAATCAAATGATCATAAAAAGTTGTACGGGGGAAAACATTTTGTTTGAAATATTGTTTTTATACGCACCAGTGGATTCCGTTGCCCGACCAATTATGCAAAACAGGCTTCAATTTAATGGATATATGGGATGTAGCTGGTGTTACGACCACGGAGAATTTTACGACCGTGCCATGCGTTATCCTCTTAATGAAAATGATTGTGATCTCCGAACTCACGACGAATATTTGAATGATATGACCAATGCTGAAAGGATGGGTAGAACCATAAGGGGTGTGAAAGGTTTTTCAGCTCTAACGAGATTGCGAAGTTTCGATTGCGTGTGGGGTTTCACTCAGGAGTACATGCACGGTGTTTTATTAGGAGCTACACGACAGCTATGGGAGTTGTGGTCTAAGCCAGGCACGGCCTGGTACTTGAATCCACAGGATCAACTTGAGATCAACCGTCGGTTGTTGAATATAAAAACCATAAAAGAAATACACAGAGACCCGAGATCTTTGAAGAATAGGTCGAAATGGAAAGCGTCTGAATGGCGTTCGTGGTTGCTATTTTACTCTATTCCCTGCTTGTTTGGGATTCTCCGCCCCGAAATTTTCCGCTCGTTATTATTATTTGTACGAAGTATACACACACTTCTCTCACAGAATATCACTGAGGATGATTTGATACGCTGTGAAATTGACTTAATAACTTTTGTTGGGGACTGTCAAATTATTTATGGCAAAGGTTCAATGACATTCAATTTACATTGCTTGACTCACATAGTTCAAAGTGTCCGTAAAAGTGGTCCATTATGGGCAACGTCTGCTTTCCCTTTCGAAAGTGCTATATATAATTTGAAGCGCCAGATACATGGTCCTAAAGGTATTTGTGACCAGATTGTCAATGGTACGTTGCAAATGTACATGTTTAAAAACTCTGTAGCAAGTATGCCTGATAATAGCACTTGTACAGCGTATTGCAAAACATTATTTTCCGGTCACAAAGTATCGAATTTCGTTCAACTTCGCAATGATGTCGTTCTTATTGGCAAAACGTTGGGCACGGACGGTTACCAGATATTTGTGGAAGGTGAAATGGTTGATGCGATAGGTGAAGCCTTTAGTAAATGTATTTATGGAGGCATTGTCCTTCACAGCAGACGTTACGCAAGAGTATGCAATAAAACCAAAGATAACATTGTACAGATGCAGTCTGGTTCCATTGTTGAGATTATACAATTTGTTGTTGTCAACGAAACTTGTTATATACAATTTATAGGGCTCCTTACAACTCCAGTTGAAGAGCACGAGCTACAAATACCGCATTTGCTGCGAATTAACGCATATGAAGAGCGTCCTGAACTTGAATGTATTGCTAAGGTAAAATGCAAAGTTATTTTCGTAGATGTTTTCGAACAGTCTTACATCTGTATACCGCCAAACGTGTTTGAAATTCAATAAATTGTCAGAGATGCTGATTACAACAAAATGAAACTTGTGAATAATTTCAATCCCTATAGCAAAATATAGTCTGCTATAAAATTATAGTAGACTATATTTTTCAGTCACTGCTGTATAGTGCATTTTTTCACTAATAAACGGCTGCAATGATGTCTACGTCAATTCTAAAATGGAAATGTTTGTCCAGTCTCGCAAACACTACCGTAACTTACTGTGAGACTAAGACAAAACTCATACAGAGGCACACGCACAGCCACTGTCACAGCGGACTCACAGACGGGCTCGTAGATTGAAGACTCCTTCAATATAGCGAGATTCACAAAGCCGACAGCACGAAAGGGGCACGTAATGCAAACCGGATAGTGTATAATTTTATACAAATACGAAAGTATAAAAAACGTATTCATATATGTTCATTACTTTCGTATATATATATGCTTCCCCAAAAATGTTCAACATGCACAGTTGAAAGGTAATAACTGATTATACATTCAAAAGTAGTTGCGTAACTAGATATTCATTCCTCTAAATAGGAACGAATATTTAGTGGGCAAACATGTTTCCGCCGTTTGATTAATCACTGTTGAGCATCATTGTTGTTGAAATTTTAGAATTTTAAATCGTCACGAATACTCGACAATGTCCACATAGATATTACTATAAGCGAGGTTATAAAAAGCTTTTTAAATTATTTTTCGCTATTGAATACCATTTCAAGCCGCATAGAAACACAATAGAAAACGTTATAAAAATATAGTATATATGTGTATTTATTCGAAATAATTTCCACATTTCTTATAGTATAGATGTTATAAGGTCAGGTTGACGTATCCCATAGAAATCTATTAAAATTCATAAAGTGGCAATAACGAACTTCACTTTGAATAAATTAGACTACTAATGGTATTTTTTATGAAGCAAAGGGTGCCATCATCATGTATTATTCGAAATAATTTTCGCATCGTTTATAGTATAAATGTTATAAAATCAGGCAGTGTAATGAGACACAAACGAAAGAATAGTATTGTTACACAAACGAAAGAATTCCATTGGTTCCCGCAATGACAAAGAAATCATATAAAACTAAACTCTGTGGCTACGATACGTAACTCATAAAGTTCAACGTATCGCATAGAAATCTATTCGAATTCATAGAGTCGTAATGACGAACTTCACATTAAAACATTAGACTCCTGATGATATTTTTATCATAAAAAAGTTGTCATGCCTATAAAACGTTTATTATACGTATATACGTATAATAAACGTTTTCTAGACGGACATTATTCCTGAATTTATACGTTTGTTCTTATTGGGTACTATAAACGATGCGGAAATGATTTCAAATAATCCATATACAGCGATGATGAGATCAGACCGTGTAATGCGAGACAAACGAAAAAATAGTATTCTCATGATGTATAAAAACCGAATCATACAGATACATATCGTTCCCATCACATCGTTTTTATGAAACCTCATTTTTCATATAGAATATGATTCGAGTTTTAAGTGCGGGATACGATTCAATTTGATTCATCTACAGTGGATAGGAAATTGTAGCAGCATAATCGTATCTCTATTATTCGGAAAAAGAAAAAAAATTGAATGATACAAAAACGATAGAATCATGTCCTGCAATCAGACGGAGACGAAAAAATTCCATTGGTACCCGCAATGACAAAGAAATCATATAAAACTAAACTCTGGCATCTTATAGAGTTCAACGTATCGCATAGAAATATATTAGAATTCATAGAGTAGCAATGACAAACTTCACATTAAAACATTAAACTCCTGATGGTATTTTTTATCATCAAAAATTTGACATCATCGCTGTATATATATTATTCGAAATCATTTCCGCATGGTTTATAGTATAGATGTTATAAGATCAGGCTGTGTAATGAGACACAAGCGAAAAAATAGTATTCTCATGACATATGAAAAACGAATCATACATATACATATCGTTCCCATCACATCGTTTTTACGAAACTTCATTTTTCATATAGAATATGATTCAAATTTTAAGTGTGGGGTGCCATTCAATTTGATTCATCTACAGCGGATAGGAAATTTTAGCAGTATAATCGTATCTCTATTATTCGGAAAAAGAAAAAAAATTGAATGATACAAAAACGATAGAATCATGTCCTGCAATCAGACGGAGACGAAAGAATTCCATTGGTAGCCACAATGACAAAGGAATCATATGAAACCAAACCATGACTATGATATGCATCTGATAGAGATCAACGTATTGCATAGAAATCTATTAAAATTCATAAAGTAGCTATCCCGATCTTCACATTTATGACACGAAGCATTGGTTTATATTCGAAACGAACCAATATTTATGCACCACTAAGGGAGAGCCAGATAGGTCCGAAAGGATATCATAAGTATTATGCATTATTCCTATGTTGGTTGATAAGATTCAATCGGACATTTTAAGCAGGGTAGCTCGGTCAGGATGATATTTTTTTACGGTTTGCCTGTTCCAGAGGAACCATCGCTCCATTTTTATTCTCAAGACTCAGAATATACGACAGGGAGCCTCGAACGACATTTGTTTACAAATGGCGTCGAAAAATTCTCACTCGTCGTGTCGTTTTCATTAAAATTTATTTTTCATTCTCCCATAGAGGAATTTTTTTTCTTTTTATTAACGCGCATAACGAGAAATTTTGTAGCAGAGAAAATGGACAATTCAAAGGAATGCGAGGTCGACAAAGCGGCCAAAAAATTGACCGATGATATGAGAAATATGGGAAACTACAAAAGTCTCTACAACGAGATTCAGGTAGGTAATTTATTATTTTCACTTTTTTTTTTTTTTTTCATTAATTGTAAAAATTTTTTTTTCAATTCAAAGACAAAAATTTTTGTTAAAAATTAAATTTTAGAAGCTCGCAGCATCGTCCTCGGTAAAAATGGACAATTTCAAGGGTACCCTAGTCAACGCCCTGAATAATAATGGTCTCGAGACTGAGATACGTAATACCGTGTTTCATTGGGCTCGTTCGCAGGTCAGAAAAATTTAATCGATTCAATTTTATTACTCACAAATGATTTTTCATCTGCGCCGCGGATTGAATTCAATGAGAACTGCACGAATTTATAACGATTAAACAAATTTTTTTTTTCAAAGGGTTCGCTGGTACCGCGACCGGAAGTAATTTCGAACGATGCTGACCTGAGTTATTTGAGGAAAGCACAGATTCAGTGGGAGCGAAGAATACAAAAGTCACTGAACTCGATATGCAACGAATTGAACGTTCCGCTGGCCAGGATAAGACCGAATTCGGATAGAGAAGAGCTTGCCGAGAAATGGAACGAATTGAGCACCTACGATATAGGTGAATAAATAATTTGTCATTTTTTAGAGGAAGCTCCAAGCAAAAGACGTAAAAAAGCGTGTTTTATTTCTTTTTTTTTTAATTATCTTTTTACTTATTTCGGATTAATTTGAATTTTCGTTTCAATTATTTCGAGTAATTTTAATTTTCTAATAATTTAATTACAACTGCTGGATGAAATAACAATGAAATGAAAAATAATTTGTAATTGATTATTTTTTATTTAAAAAATTTTCCAACTCTGAATCTGCATCTGAAAAAAATGTCTCGAACAATTTTTAGTACTTTCAATTTTTGAAAGTACGTTTGAAAATTTTTTTTTTTTTTTCAAGATTTGTCGCAGTACAGACCAGTTTATGCCCCGAAAGACTTTCTGGAAGTACTTTTTTCCATTCGAGATCCAACTTTCAAGAAGCAAGCGTGAGTACAGCATAGATTACATTTTACAAATTCAATTTTTATCGATGCAATCCATCGGACTTCTCGAGATAACGTTTTTTTTTTTTTTTTGCAGTAACGAGCCCAATTGGGAATTCAGCCATATACAAATTCACGTAAAAACTCTCGCTCAACTCGTAAGTTCTCAATTTTCGTTTCCTTCTGTATAAATAATAATTTAAAGAAAAATAAATAAATAAAAAAAACTCACTCGTTAATCGCGAATAATGAAAAAAGGACTTTTTTTTCTTCCCAGAGAACAACTTACTCCGAGTTAGCCCAGGGAGTTCCGCTTCTCGGGGTTAATAGCAATATGCCAGCGGCTGGAAATTTTTCGAATCTCGAAGCCGAAAGAACGCATATCGGCGAGAGAGTTCTGAAAACTAATCACGCACCGGTGGCTCAAGAATTCCTCAAACGAGGCTCTCCACGAGCTCTTCGAGGTCGTATCTGGTCCCTCGTACTGGGCTCAACGGTCAAAGAAACTGTAGGATTAAAAAAAAACAAAAAACAAAAAACAAAGCCAAAATACATTTAATTATTTATTAGCAAAAAAAAAAAGTCTATTATGATTTTTGGAAAATTTAATCTTGATAAAAAAGAAGGAAAAACGTTTCATAAAGTGGACGATGTTTCAGGACGTTGATTATTACGAGGAATTGAAGGGAATGGTCCTGCAATACGACATAATGGTTGATAAGCTTATAATCAAGGTATAACTTATAAGTATAATATTGACGAAAAACAAAAAAGGACTTAAGGATGCATGAGCCACATAATTCCAGTCGAAAAAAGTTTTGGTGAGAATTTCAAGTACTTCGCGTCGAAGCAAAAATTTGAAAAAAAATCAACCGTGCTGAAGATGATAATAATATCGATTTCCAATAATAACAATGCCGAAAAACTATCAAAAAATTGTTTAAACAATAAATTGTTGCAGAAATTTCCCATAAATATGTATTTCGATTGTATGCAACAAATTCCTCAATTTTTCTGAATATACATACAAATTTTTCAAGAATTTTCTTATGGTTTTATTTTTGTTTTTGAAAATTTTTAATTTTTGAAAATTGCATGAAAAGTGGTGAATTTTGGATATGTTCTCGTACAAAGGTTCTATATTAACTTCACGATGTAACCGGATCATCGAACGAATACCTTTATAAATACAGTTTTTAAAAATTCTAATAAACAAATTGAAAACCATGAGAAAATTTTTGAAAAATTCATATGTACATTTAGAAAAATCGAGGAATTTGTTACATATAATCGAAATACATTTTTACAGGAAATTTCTGCAACAATTTATTGTTTAAACAATTTTTTGATAGTTTTTCGGCATTGTTATTATTGGAATTCGATATTATTATCATCTTCAATATGGTTAATTTTTTTCAAATTTTTGCTTCAACGCGAAGTACTTGAAATTCTCACTAAAACTTTTTTCGACTTGAAATATGTGGCTCATTGCATCCTTAAGAAATTTTAATAGGAAATCATTAGTCTCAGGGACGATCTTATAATGAGAAAATTTATTCACTTTTAAGGATGTATGAGCCACATAATTCCAGTCGAAAAAAGTTTTGGTGAGAATTTCAAGTATCAAGCGTTGAAGAAAAAATTTGAAAAAAAATCAACCATACTGAGGATGATAATAATATCGATTTCCAATAATAACAATGCCGAAAAACTATTAAAAAATTGTTTAAACAATAAATTGTTGCATAAATTTTCCGTAAAAATGTTTTTCGATTATATGCAACAAATTTCTCGATTTTTCCGAATACATATGAATTTTTCAAGAATTTTCTTATGGCTTTTAATTTGTTTTTTAGAATTTTGAAAAATTGTATTTATAAAAGTATTCGTTCGATGATCCGGATATACTTCGTGAAGTTAAATATAGAACCTTTGTACGAGAAACATATCCAAAATTCACCACTTTTCATGCAAGTTTCAAAATTAAAAATTTTCAAAAACAAAAACAAAAAAAAAACCATAAGAAAATTCTTAAAAAATTCATATGCATTCGGAAAAATCGAGGAATTTGTTGCATACAATCGAAATACATCTTTATGGGAAATTTCTGCAACAATTTATTGTTTAAACAATTTTTTGATAGTTTTTCGGCATTTTTATTGAAAATCAATATTATTATCATCTTAAATATGGTTAATTTTTTTCAAATTTTTGCTTCAAAGCAAAGTAACTTGAAATTCTCACCAAAACTTTTTTCGACTGGACTTATGTGGCTCATACATCCTTAAGATTGGTATTGACACTATTTCGATTGATCGATACGAATAAGCAATTCTTTTACGTAAATTGGAGAACAAAAATTTTACTCATTCACATATGTGCGACAAAGATTGAGCGAAGAAAAAAAAAGCAATATAATCGATATTTCAGGATGTTCGATTGACGGCTAGCAACGACGATCAGTATTTCGTTTTTGAGGACGTTCTCTACAAGACCATGTTGTCTTTTTCGAGAGATTCGGAAGTCTTGGCTCCCGTGACGACGGACAGAAGCGCCGGGGGTCAGGTCATTCACGCGGTTCTCCAGGGCAAATCGGCGTCATTGGAAAACACCTTGGTCTTTCCGCCCAGTGGCGTTATACCTTTTCATGGGTTTACCATGTACGGTAAGAAATACAATTTAAATGCAAAGTTTCGTGCGATTAAGGTAGTATAGTCTGGTAACTTAAGCCGATTTTCATATTTTTTTTGAGGGCGTTTTTTTGTAGGAAAATAAAAATGAATCGTTTTGGATATTTAGGATATTTTTATTTACATATTAAAGATACAAAAAAAAAATTTTTTTTTTTTATTTAATAGTTTATTATTATTATTATTATTATTATTATTATTATTATTATTATTATTATTATTATTGATCGAAGTTGGCACCTCGAAAAAAAAGCGTGTGGGTGACCCCGGTGATTTTGGCTCTTGATGTTATCTGAAATCAACAATTCTTGATAATTCTTAATCTATAGACATGTCATTCTCGTCGGAACTACTGAAGTTAATTTTCATGGATAAATAAAAAAATGGCGGACTTTGGAAAAAAAAACTTTTATTTTACCAAAAAAGGGATTGTAAAATAAAAAGTTAGGGGTGAAAAAATTTCTCGGTAGTTCCGACGAGAATGACATATGTCTATAGATTAAGAATTATTAAGAATTTTTGATTTCAGATAACATCAAGAGCCAAAATCACCGGCGCCCATCCACGCGCTTTTTTTCGAGGTGCCAACTTCGATCAATAATAATAATAATAATAAACTATTAAATTTTTTCAAAAATATTTTTTTTTCCATCTTTAATATGTAAATAAAAACATCCTAAATATCCAAAACGATTCATTTTTATTATCCTACAAAAAAACGCCCTCCAAAAAAAGACATGAAAATCGGCTCAAGTTACCAGACTACTACCTTAAAGATTTTCTTCCGTACGATTTTGGTGATTTTAATTCTCATACAATTTTTTTTCGTTTTTTTCTATCCTCCAGCTACCCCATTTTGCTATCTTTACGACGATCCCTGCACCATGTACTACACTTTTCGTGCTTTTTATCTTCGATACTGGTTCAGACTGCACACAGTTTCAAGCCACGAGCAGGGAATAGTTGCGCTCTGTTTACTCTTCGAAAGATTGCTACAGTGCCACGAACCCCAATTGTGGGCACATTTTAGAAATTTGCGAATTCAACCGTAAGTTCAAATTATATATTGGCCCGAATAATACTTTTTTTTTTCAAATTTTTTCGAAATTTCACACAATAGCTTCTGCAATCTTTACCAGATACGCGATCGATGAAATTGAATGGGCATTAAAAGTTATCAATTCATGCGAGTATCGCTGTCGCGTGAATTCAAATTATTTTTAAAAATTAAAGAAAATTGTTAAGTTTGATAAAAATAAGTTTTGGCCTTATTTTGTTTGTTATTTGTTTAAAAAAAAAAAACTATCAGATATCAAAATAATTCTGAGTCATGCAAGAAAGGCGTAATTTACAAGGGATGTAAAATTTCAAGGAGATTCGTTCTTTCATTCTTGAATCATTCGTTTGGCCATTTTGGAGAATTTTGAGAAAAATTAGCTTGCGTTGGATTTTTAGGATCTGCATAGATACGTGTAAATACTCGAATATGACACAAGTTTGAGAGAAATAAAAAAAAGAAAGAAAAAAAAATTCCATTACTTTAAAAATGTAATTTTTGAATTACATACGCAATTTAAAATTTGCAGTTTCGATTTGATAATCGATAAAAGGAATTATTTGTTGCCCGCATGCATTTGAAAAGATTGTTGAAGCGATAAAAAGAATTTTTATCCTTTTTTCTTAAATTACGAAAGACCAAACTTCGACCAAATGAAACAAAAAAAAACCTCTTCCGTCAGTATTAAGGTGGTGTTCAAATGGCTAATGAGAGGATTCAGCGGGCACTTGCCGCCCGAACAATTGTTGTATCTGTGGGATTTGGTCCTCGGTTACGACTCGTTAGAAATAATATCTCTACTCGCAGTAACTATACTGAGTTTTCGAAAGGAAAATCTCTTGCAAGTCAATAATCTGCACAACGTTGAGGCAAGCACAATCACTCAAGAGAAAATCGTAAAAAAAATCAAATAAACACTTTGTTTTTTTTTTTCTCCACATTAATGACAGGATAAATTTTCAGGCTGTACTTGCGGATCTGTCGTCGTTGAAAGTAATGCCGATGCTACAACTCGTTCTTCTAAAGGAGTAAAAAACTTTTTGTCGCGCTACCAGGATTTATGACTCGAAATAAAATAATACGACTGATTACACGGTTTTCGTATTTTTAATTTGAATCTGATTGTTGATTGCCATAAACCTGCTAAAAGGAGCAGAGAAGAGAAAATGTGGTTGAAACAAAAAAAAATAAATTCTGCCAAGCGCGCTCTATTCACAACTAAAAAGTCCCTAGATTCTCAGTGCTCGGTCGGTACGGTACCAAAGCGTCGAAATAATACCTATCAATTCTCCTCTTTGTGTGTGCCCCCCGCTTGGTGTTTTAAAAATTACCGACGTACTTTGATATTTACCCACAATCGTGGGTGGGGCGCGAAGAGAGTGAGACAAAAAGAGAGAGAGAGAAAGAAGACGCGCGCGTTGCTTCGAAACAAGGACAGAGATAAGGGGAGGTTTCCCGTTTCCGGCTGTCACCCGGCTAGACGCCCACTGTGCGCTCCGCGTTATTCTCTCTCAAGGGGCTCGTGTGTTTATAAAACACGCATACTTTTTCATCCCCTCTGGTACCGTAGTGTTTCTCCGTGATTCTCGAGTGTAAAGATACGTCGTCACGGGGTGTACGACGAAAGAAGAAAGAAGAAAGGTGAACGATAATTCGTAGCGTAAGTAGATTGTATTTTACCTCATTATTATGTACGTTACCTTATCGAGACGCGAAAGTTGTTTTTCGGCTTTTGGTCCTATCACGAATGGAGAGACGTGTAACCAATTTTTTTTTTTTTTTTTTTTTTATCGTTACCGAGAGCTACACAAGGGTGGGGTGTCAGAAAATCTCACACCCCCGAAATATTAGTCATGCATACACGGCTTTTCTACACCCCCCCGCCGCCCCCTATCGCGCAACCACCGCTGTTGAGACAATTTTTTTTTTCCCCAATCGACGTATAAGCCTTCGTTTCCCCGTATGTACACGCACACATTTACACACACACACATATTTACATATATCTATATTCCGAAAGATATATAATACGATCGACGCGTTTGATTCTGTAGCCTTCAATTCAATTTGACAATGGATTAACAGACACGACCTTGCCCGTGACGTTTCAACGATTGAGAACATTTTTTTCCGACGTCATTAAAAGAATTTCCGATTTAAATAGCATTTTGAAAAAAAATATATATATATTCGAGCACAAAATTTGGAGTAATTTTTTTTTTTTTTTTTGCCAACTTTGTTTCGTTTGTATCATTTGAATGCCCTGAATAATGTTTAATATTTTTTTTTCTTTTAAATAATTGCCAAAATTATTTCTAACTTGGTGTATTTTGTCCTGAATTTTCGCATCTTTGATCCTTCGATTATGGCTAAGATAATTCACAATATTATTGACAAAAAAAAAAAAAAAATATTTGATCTTGAGAGAAATAAAAAAAAAATCATTTTATAGTCGTAATATTGCAAAATTGATAATGAGATTTGGAGGGGAGAGTTCAATTTGAGTTCTTCGATTGTTTCAGCCAGGTAGATGGATTTTTTTTTTTTAATTTTTCTCCGTTTACCCAAATATCCGGCAATGAAATCTAAATGGCTCTGAAAATATTATAAATATAAAAGATACAGCGCAGTTACATTGTTTACAATATTCGATCGTATTCTTTTCATGCAATCATTAATTTATGCCTTTGTATGTTTTTTTGGTATCATTTAAAAAAAATTGACAATCGCTGAAATTTGAATGATTCAAGTGTTAAGTTATATGGAGCCGCGATACCATCTGTTTGATTCGTACGGTTTCTCATTTGCATTTCTCAGATTACATGAGTTAAAGCGCGGTATCGAAGGGCGAGAGCGTGAAGAGAGATAGAGAAAGGAGAAAGAGAGAGAGATAGAGAGAGAGATTGACAGGGACATTGGGTAAATTGGGGGGCAAAAATGGCTTGGCGTTTCAAGGCTTCCAAGTACAAAAATGCCACGCCGATTGTGCCAAAGCCGGAGGCTTGCATACGTGACATATCGGTGGGTTCTTATCAGACCTATGGCAACAACATCGCAGCCTCCGCCGCCTTCATGGCATTCAACGTCGATCACAATGGTGAGAAATATTTCCATTGACTCATCGATCGATCCATAAATATTTCATAATTTAAAAAATCAAATTTTTGTTTTTATCAATCTTTCATTATTAAAAAAAAAAAAAAATCATTCATCCAATAATCGATCCTTCATTCATATTTTCGTATATTTGATATTTTTTATTTGTTTTTTTTTCTCACCAGGATCGAGTTTGGCCGTTTTACCGCTCGAGGATTGCGGCAGAAAGAGTAAAACGATGCCTTTGCTTCATGCCCACGCGGACACCGTGACCGATATGGATTTTTCGCCGTTTCACGATGGACTATTGGCGACAGGCTCGCAGGATTGTCTCGTGCGTATCGATGTCGATCGAAATTCGGTCAAAATTCAGTCGAAACTTTTCATCCAACGATTCTCTAATTTTGTTTTTCGCGTTTTTTTTTTTTTTCGTTTTTTTTTTTTTTTTTTAGGTAAAACTCTGGCATATACCGGAAACCGGTCTTGAAGAATCTCTCTGCAATCCCGAGTGCACGTTTTCGCACAGACAGAGACGAGTCGAGGCTGTACATTGGCATCCAACGGCCGAGCATTTACTCACGACGGTGTCGTACACGAATTTATCGCTGTGGGACGTCGTATCGCAACAAGAACTTTTCTGTAAAATCCTTTAATCTCTCATTATCAATATGAAATTTGCATCGTTGGAATCCAACGAAAATATTTTTTTTTTTTTAATTAAAAAAAATCATTTCCGGTATTTCTAACGCTTTTCTGGCATATTTAGGCCCCAGGTCGCGAAAAAAAAAAAACGAAAAAAAGGTTTAAACGATTTTCGACTTGCAGACAATACTGGAAATGATTTTAAAAAAATCATTTCCGGTATTGCTAACGCTTTTCTGGCATATTTAGGCCCCTGGTCACGAACAAAAAAACGAAAAAAAAAAGTTTAAACGATTGTCGACTTGCAGAAAATACTGGAAATGATTTTTAAAAATCATTTCCGGTATTGCTAACGCTTTTCTGGCATATTTAGGCTTCAGGTCGCGAAAAAAAAAAAACGAAAAAAAAGGTTTAAACGATTTTCGACTTGCAGACAATACTGGGAATTATTTACAAAAAAATCGTTTCCGGTATTGATAACGCTTTTCTGACATATTTAGGCCCCAGGTCGCGAAAAAAAAAAAAAACGAAAAAAGGTTTAACGATTTTCGACTTCCAGACAATACTGGGAATTATTTTAAAAAATCATTTCCGGTATTGCTAACGCTTTTCTGGCATATTAGGTCCTAGGTTGCGAAAAAAAAGGTTTAAACGATATTTGACTTCCAGACAATACTGGAAATTATTTTAAAAAAAAATCGTTTACGGTATTGATAACGCTTTTCTGACATATTTAGGCCCCAGGTCACGAAAAAAAAAGGTTTAAACGATTTTCGACTTGCAGACAATACTGGAAATGATTTAAAAAAACCTATTTTCGTTGCATTCCAACGATGCAAATTTCAACGTCATTCATTAATGATATTGAAATTTGCACCGTTGGAATGCAACGGAAATAGTTTTTTTTTAATAAAAAAAAAATCATGTCCGGCATTAACAACGCTTTTCTGGCATATTTAGGCGCCAGGTCACGAAAAAAAAAAAAAACTGTCCTTTCCGCTCTTTATTTTCTCCCCCTAGCGACAATATAATAAAACAATAATGAGCCTGTGTTATCGTCGATTATTAAAGCGAGCAACGAGCATTCGGACGTGATACAATCATTGAGCTGGAAATCGGACGGTACGATACTCGCAACATCGTGCAAGGACAAGCAAGTACGTCTCTGCGATCCTCGTGCATCAAAATTCATCGTGAACGCATGTCCGAGTCATCAGTCGATCAAGGACTCGAGAATCGTTTGGCTCGGATGTGAAAACCGAATATTAACGACCGGCTTTGACGCGGCGAGATTGCGTCAGGTTTACATCAGAGATCTGAGAAATCTCAGCGAGCCGGTCAAGACCCTCGAGCTCGATTGCAGCACCGGGTATGTTTTTCGCAAAGATTCCCATAATTGAAATTGCCATTATTCGGATAAAAAGTTATTCGAAATATTCCTCTGAAAGAATAATGACGAATAATTCGATAAAAAAAAAATATTTATAATCCTCGGAAAAGAATAATTTGAGATTTATTCTCGATTGGACGTTGCAATTTTTCTTTATTTTATATCAATTATTTGCCTTTTTCTCGAACGTTCGAAATTTCTGCTTGTACGCATAGCTCGAGAAGAGGCAAATTTTTTTTTTAGGGTCATCGGCGCATCGAACCGTAAGAAATAGTTGAATTAAGTGGGAATTCGGTAGAATTTGTCAATTTTCGAAATTTTTTTCGCACTCATTAAACTCAAATAAACTTTCGCGTTAATGAGAGCCTAAAATGATTTGATATTCAATTGAAAAAAAAAATCCAATATTTTAAGTTATTCTACAATCGGGTTTTTTAATTTAAAAAAAAAAACAAGTTTCCCTTCGATGTAACATTTATCATTGTTTTTATGTTTTTGAATCGATTTTTTTTCCTTTTTTTTTTTTTTTTTTTTGCAGAATATTGATGCCCCTCTTCGATCCCGATACGAATATGCTTTTCCTCGCTGGAAAAGGCGACACGACGATTCTTTACATGGAAGTGACCGAAAAAGATCCATATCTCGTTGAGGGTATAAGACACAGCGGTGAGCAGACGAAAGGAGTTTGTCTAGTGCCAAAA
Organism: Rhorus exstirpatorius; assembly: GCA_963564615.1. Classification (NCBI taxonomy): domain Eukaryota; kingdom Metazoa; phylum Arthropoda; class Insecta; order Hymenoptera; family Ichneumonidae; genus Rhorus; species Rhorus exstirpatorius. The sequence goes on from OY751317.1 coordinate 33,766,658, forward strand.
CGTGCTCTAAACGTTATGCAAGCCGAAGTCAACAGAGTACTTCAGCTCACATCGAACATGGTCATTCCAATAATGTATCAAGTTCCCCGAAAGGTCAGAATAATTTTTTTTTTTTTTTTTTTCAGACCAAAAATGAAACACGCGAATTCGATCGATTATTATTATTATTATTATTATTTCTTTTTCGTTCTTATGAATTTTTCAGACGTACAGAGACTTTCACGGTGACATTTATCCGGACACGGCCGGTTGCGTGGCTCAAAATACAGCCGAGGCTTGGATCAAAGGTCACAATGCTCCAGTGCCAAAAATATCTCTCGATCCTGCCAAACGAGCCAAAGGAGAGGAATGCATTACCGTGAGTAGCGCACTTGCACACATCGCTGATTCTCAAATTTTTCTATTTTCCTTAATTTTCTTTTTTTTTTCCTTTCTTTTCGTTTACGCTATAGTTAATAACTGGAATAGCTCGAATATTGTTTCATTCGTATCGTAAGATTTATCGATAGAATATTTTTATCGTATCGTTACGTTTTTTTTTTTTTTTTTTTTTTTTTTTTTTTTTCGATGTCTCGATTGTATTGTATATTATTTGACGTTGCATCTGCGTGAGTTTTAATTTTTAAGCGAAACATCGAGAAAGTCTCGATTATTTTTTTTTTTTATATATAAAAATATAATAAAAAATATATTAGATATAAAAAATAATCGAGAAAGTATCGATTATTTTTTTTAGCACTCTTTTGAGAATTATCAGCCTATAGACTTACAACGAAGAGTTGTATTCGATCAGAATTAAAGAATTAAAAAAAAAAAAAGGGTCATAATCTTAGCCCTGATGGAAAAAGTATTTTCATGAACCCTTTAACAGCTGATTTTTTTTTTTTTTTTCGAGTGTTTGGCAAAGTTGGTATACATGGCGAATCTGAATTCGCGAGTACCAAATGTGGGGAAAAAAAAATTATTCCAGAATTTTCCTGCCCTCCGAAACTACCCCCAAATAAAAAAAACCACCCTAATCGCTTGAAAAAATATTAATTTTTATTTTCAATCGTTCATTTCTGCTGGAAATTGAGGAAAAGTCATTACGGAACGCGTAGTGGGATTCTAAAAAAACTTACGGATCAATCGACCTTTATGAACTAACCCTCAATTGAGAGAGATTCACCCCCCCCCAATGGATAAAATGTTGTCATCTCATTTTCTGTTATTTTATCCTGATCTGAATCGAAATACGAGTTTTCCAAAACACATTAGCATATTCCGAAGGATTTAGGGATAATTCAAACCCTTATGAACGACCCTTCGGCTGGGAAAAATTCACCCGCAACGCATAAAACGTTATTACTCATTTCCTATTATTTCATCCTAATCCAAATCGGAATATGAATATCCGTTCAAAAAGCACCCCGAACAATGACAGTTGATTTTTAGGCGCATCGCAACTTCTAGAGGTAGTTTTTCGATGTTTTGTTACCGTTAGGGGTAGTTTTCGATTCAGATTTTCTTGCTACAAATTTTTCATGTTTTTTTTTTTTCAAAAATTTATATGAACTGAACGCCAATAAAAGTGCATTTCCAGGCGCATCACCGCTGCTAGGGGCGGTTTTTGATGTTTTGTTACCGTTAGGGATAGTTTTTCCATCCGAATGTTCTTTTTACACATTTTCCATGCATTTTCGAAAATATTTATGAACTGAACATGAATAGAAGTGCATTTTTGGGCGTATAAACATTGCCGGGGTTGGTTATCGATATTTTATAACTCTTAGGGGTGGTTTTTGGTCCTGACCTTTTTGCTACAAATTTTCGATATTATTTCAAATCGCATACTCGAGATCGCGACTCTAAAAAAAATGTTGCCCGAAAGTTGTGCTCATTTCTCATTTTTTTTCGCAATTTTCGCACTTTTCGACAGGGTGTAAAACTGAAGGGGTGCAATTCTTGCGTTCGCCAAATTTTTCATGATTAGATGCATCCTTCATCTTCAAAATGCGACCTCAACGATGTCGATATGTTCATTTTTCTGGAAGTCACGATTTTTCAAAGTAGGTGGGACGTATGTGCCCCACCAGCCGTTAAAGGGTTCAATTGATTTTCTTTTTTTTTTTACGAAAACGTTTTCTCTCAATTTCGAAATATATTGTTTCCCCAATTTTTTTCGAAATTTATGAATATTCGTGATTTTATCTATACACGGATTCAGGGGAGCAACTACTTTGGGAGACCGAAAATTAGGTGATTTTTTGGGATTTTTTTTATTGTAAAAAAAAAAGAACAGAAATTTCCTAAACTTTGACTATAATTTATTCATGTTTTCATACATCTCTGGTAATTTTTTCAACTTATCTCATGGATTAATTATGGTGTAATCCGCTGTGTCCCTTGGCGTGTCCTCATCCTCGTTGTCGATTTTCGGGAATTGTGCAGCTCGCAATTCCCATCTGGGATCACCCCAAAAAAATTTTTCTACATTATTGAGATGAGAAAAGTCGAAAATTGAATATCCAAACATGTTTGCATCGATTTTTAGCATATATATATTTTTTTACGGCATTTTGCAATAATAAATGTTTCAAACAATCTAATCTTTTCAACTTTAGGTTCATGTTTCGATAAATTATATTATGCAAACGTGTTTCAGTTTTGAATATGATCGATCATTTAGTTTTCGAGTTATTATTCCCGCAAATATCTTTTTGAAATTTTCCGGATGTACTCTTGAGATATTTTGCTAATGATTTATGAAATTTAAAAAAAAATGGATTTTTTGAAGCATCTAAAGTGGTTGCTCCCCCCCCCCTAAATCTATTTCACACGACACTATAGGCTAATAAGCATTCTCAATGGTCTTGTCCGTCTTATGAATTTTAGTTCCTAAGATATATTATACGAAATATTTATTTTGTGTATCTCGTGATTTTTTTTTCTTTTCTATACCACACATTTTTGTATAGCATCTTTTAATTTATAATTTGCGAATGCCGATTATAATCGGAAAACGACTTTGTATTTTTACTTGTAATTTCACATTTCGAAAGATTGCTGCGGAGTATTTATAAATTGCTGCGTTTGAGCTAAATGTGTCTTGGGCTCTTGATTTTTTTTTTTCTGGCACGTGTAAGATCGATTTGGATCTAGTCTCGATCGATAGCTTGTATTTTATTTATAATCACCGTTTTCATTTTTATTTTTTTATTTTTTTTTTAATAACTTAACTTTAATGTTAGTCCGAGAATCGAGCACGCTGATGGATTATCGTACGAAATTGCGTTACACGTTTGCGAAAATTTGGGCTTTTTATTATTATTATTATTATTATTATCATTATTATTATTATTTGTACGTTCACGATACGACTGTGATCGTGTGAAAGGTATAATTTCCATTTGTCGTTGCTCGAACGACGCAAGTAATGAGGAAAGCTTGAACGTAATCTTCAGATACACAAGGGAAATTTAGCAGACCTCAGAGATACACAACAAGAGATCAAGGTTGAACAATCGAAAGCGGCAAAATCGTTGCACGCAACCCCGAAGGGTTTCGTGCAACCGATAAAAACTATTCAGCCGTTGATGACGGATAAGGATAAGAAGATGGAGATTGAGACGGAAAAATTGACGGATGAATCGTCGTCGCGTGTACCGGAAACCGACGATGACAAAGCAAAAATGCAAAATGGCGGACAAACAATGCCACCGAAGCCGCTGCCGAGATCATCAAGGGCCAACAGCATATCCGAGGACGAACCAAAACCCGTTGCGCGTCCACGAACATCGCCGAATCCCGGCACGGTCGTCACATCCGTTAATCCGAGTATCGTCGGCGGCTACAAGGTTCGAATGAGGAATCCACGATTGAAAAGAAATATTGAGAGCGGGGCGATTAGATAATTAAAAATTAAAAAAATTAAAAAAAAAAAACAAAAAACAAACAATAATAATAATTTGAGGATAGGCAGAGAAAATTTAAGATTATTATTATAATTATTTTTACGATATAAAAGAAATATGAAAAGATTGAAAAGAAATATTGAGAGCAGGGCGATGAGATAATTAAAAAAAAAAAAAAAAAAACAACAAACAAACAAACAAACAATAATAATAATTTGAGGATAGGCAGAGAAAATTTAAGATATCCGAATTATTTTTACGATATTATTTTGTGATATTTCGACGATGATTAAATTGAATACGGTGCACGATTTATAACGACGCTTGGGCAAGAATAAATTTTAAGCATATACAACGATTAAGATTCGAGCGAGTATTGATCGGTTAGGAAAAATTAAAACTTGCACATTGTTATAATTTTTCTTCTACAATTTGCTCATCGAGGCTGATTTGTGAATCGAACGATAATTATGAGCGAGCAAATGCATTATAATCATTTATTTTTATCTTTTTTCAACAAATTTGATGTTTCGTCAATGATTCTGCCAATTATGAGAATTAATTAGAATTTTTGTTGATTTTTGGGTTTGTTTGTTTGTTCATTCGCAGCCTCGTCTCGGACCAAAGCCCTTTCAGGCTAAATCCGGCAGTCAGGAATTCTCGTTTGACAAGGTATTCTCAGTTCCGCAAGCACCGAACAGCGAGAGCAATGGTTTTACGAATGAAACGGCGATAACGCCGACCGAGACGAATGGCGATACGGACAAATCGCCGACATACGAGAACGAGAGAAACAAAGAAACGGACAACGGTAAGAGCGACTCGAGCTCGATGGAGGAAGATGCTAATTCGAGTGACTCGGGTTACAAGCCAAAAACACCGAGCACAGCCGAGAGACGAAAGGTATTCGAGACAAAGGTCAAGGACGAGTCGCCGGAGAATGAGGAAACGGGAAATTTCGAGCGTGGAAATTTAAATAGAAATTCGATCGCCGAGAGAAGAAGACTGTACGAGAGTCGCTCGGTTTCCGTTACCGATGGCAATTTGGCGGAAAAAGCGATGGGTTCGCCGACCGCACTGAGACGCAGAGATTCGTTCAAAGCCAAGAGCGAGATTATAAAGGAGGATGAGGTGAAGAAAATTGTACCGATGCTGCGACAGCAGAGCATGGATCCGCGCTTGGAAAAACCTGAACCTATCGCGACTCCAACGCCAAAGAGAACGTCCACGGTTTTTGGTGAATATACGAAATTTTGGCATTACTTTCGCACAATTTTTTTTCCTCTTTCACTGTGGCTTCCTCATCTGTGAATCCCGATGGCTTTTTTTTTTTTTTTCATAGAAAAAGGTTTTGCGTTCAAGGCAAATTTACAAAGGAAAAATATATGAGAGCTGGGCAAAGTACCAGAAAGTACTTCAAGTAAAAAGTACTGCAAGTACTTGAAGTACGCGCGTATTTCAAGTATCAAGTAATGTAAATACTTGAAGTACCAAGTACTTGAAGTACTGCAAATATTTCAAGTACCAAGTACTTAAAGTACGGAGTACTTGAAACACCAAGTACTTGAAGCACCGAGTACTTGAAGTACCGAGTACTTGAAGTACCGAGTACTTGAAGCACCGAGTACCTGAAGCACCGAGTGCTTGAAGCGCCGAGTACTTGAAGCACCGAGTACTTGAAGTACCGAGTACTTGAAGTACCGAGTACTTGAAGCACCGAGTGCTTGAATTACTTGAAGGGCGGAGTACTTGAAGCACTTGAAATACTGAGCACTAGAAGTACTTGAAGTGCCGAGTGCTTGACGTACTTAAAGTACTGAGTACTTGAAGTACTTAAAGAAATGAGTAGTTGAAGTACTAAATATTTTAAGTTCTTGAAGTAGTAAATATTTGAAGTACTCGAAGTACCAAGTACTTGAGGTATCGAGTACTTGAAATACGTCAAATATCAACTATCAAATACTTTTCATGTCTTCAGGTATACATCTCGCAAGTTCCAGTACTTGTATTTCATTTCTTACGTACACTTTAAACTCATTTGATTTTTATTCGAGTACTTTTTGTATCAAAACGTACTTTCACATTGTGCAATTCACTCAGGTTAGGCAGATTGGAACAGAAATATTTAAACGAAGAATTAGAAATAATTAAAAAAAAAATAGCATTGACGATTGTAATTGAAATGTATTTGGCTTCAGGTTTGAAAAAGAAACAAAAACGAATATAATACACGGATTGTTAAAAACGGAGCCATGCATCGACAATGACACCGTAACTTGTCATAAATTAGCTTGAGCCGTTGAACGGTCATTCCTTACAATCTTAACCAAAATATGTCGCAGAACGTTCCTCAATTATATATTCAAAGGCGTTACACATGCGACCATTAGCAAGACGTATTCAAAAGTACTTCATACGCGGTACTTGAAAAAGTGCTTGAAGTACAGGAAGGTACGTGAAATTTTAATCGCAAATACTTTGAGTACGCGGCATGTACTTGAAAATTTAGGTACAAATACTTGAAAGTACGGGCCGAGTACTTGGAAATTTGAGTACAATACTTTGAATAATTTTAAAGTACTTTGTACTTCAAGTACCTTACCTCCGGTACATCGCAAGTACCGGGTACTTGAAGTACCGCCCAGCTCTGAAAAATATTAATATTTTTTTATGAAAAGTAATTAATCATTAATTTAAAACCAATTGATGAATTGTAATTGTGTAAAATGTCATATATACATATGAATATATATATACAGGTCGAGTATCAAAATTCCGTCATCTGAAAGGAACACCGGGTCACAAGTCAACGCATATCGAGAACATAAGGAACATAAGCAGACAGATTACCGGCGAGTGCGATGGGTTTCACGGTGAGCCCCTAAATTTTTGAAATTATCGATTGAACGATCGAAATAATGAAATCAAAGTTCCGGATGAATGTTTAAATCAATAATAATAATAATAATAATAATAATAATAATAATAACGGATAATAAATTGTCTGGCAGCAAATTCCGATCGCGTTGCGGTACCTCTGAGCGGGCCAGGGGGTAAGATAGCGGTTCTCGAATTGAAAAAGACCGGAAGATTGGCCGATGGCGTGATGCCGGCTCTCGTGCACGGTGCGAGTATAATGGACTTTCAGTGGGATCCCTTCGATAATCAGAGGCTGGCGGTCGGTGAGTTTTATCCCTGCCTTGGCTCAACTTTTTTTTTTTTTATATTACTAAATTAATATTGATAATAATAATAATTATTATAATAATTAATATTAATAATTATAATAATTAATTATATTATATATAATATAATATATATATATATATATAATATATAATAAATATAATATATATATTATATATAATATAATATATATATATATATAATATATAATAAATATAATATATATTATATATATATATATATTAGGGTGGCCCTTAATATCGGTAAAAAAATTTTTTTTTGTCTTACCCCCTAAATCGATTCGAAATATTAAAAAATGATTTTTAAGACTGATATCCGCCCTTAATTTTAATATTAACAGGTGCCTCAAAGGCCCTTAAACCGCTTGACTGGTGGAAATTTCGGGTAGACAAAACTTTACTTACTATCAACTTGAAATTTGGTATCCGGGGGTTTTCTGGGTCGCTGAGTACGAATCCGCACTCAAAATTCATAAATTCAAGATGGCGGATCCAATATGGCGGATCGAAAATGCAAAAAGACATTTGACGAGAGCAAAAGTTAGTACTCGAGGGTTTTCGGGGTTGCTGATCACGAATCTGCACTCCAAATTTAGAAATTCAAGATGGCGGATCCAATATGGCGGACCAAAAATGCAAAAAGACATTTGACGAGAGTGAACTCGCTGATTACGAATGTGCCCTCTAAATTTAGAAATTGAAGATGGTAAATCCAATATGGCGGATTGAAAATCCGAAAAGTCGTTTGATGCGAACGATAATTAGTGCTCGTAATCAGCGACCCCGAAAACCCCCGAGTACCAACTTTTGCTCTCGTCAAATGTCTTTTTGCATTTTTGGTCCGCCATATTGGATCCGCCATCTTGAATTTATGAATTTTGAGTGCGGATTCGTACTCAGCGACCCAGAAAACCCCCGCATACCAAATTTCAAGTTGATAGTAAGTAAAGTTTTGTCTACCCGAAATTTCCACCAATCAAGCGGTTTAAGGGCCTTTGAGGCACCTGTTAATATTAAAATTAAGGGCGGATATCAGTCTTAAAAATCATTTTTTAATATTTCGAATCGATTTAGGGGGTAAGACAAAAAAAAAATTTTTTTACCGATATTAAGGGCCACCCTAATATATATATATATAATATATAAATTATATAAATATAATAAATAATTATAATAATAATTATTATTATTATATAATTGATATCATAATATTTATAATTATTAATAATTAATATTAATTACTGTTGATTAAATTATTTTTTTAAAATTAATATTATATTTTTTGTCAACAGCTTGCGACGACGGTATGATAAGACTTTGGGAAATTCCCGAATGCGGCCTCGTCGAGCCAACGAACGAGCCAAAATTCACGATCGAGGCGCACAGCGACAAGATATATCTCATTAAATTTCATCCGCTCGCCTCGGACGTTCTTACATCGGCGTCGCACGACACTACGGTAAAAATTTGGGACTTGTCACCGCTGGCTGCCGGCGATACGGCGATAGCCAAGATCACGCTTATCGGTCACACCGATCAGATATTCAGTCTCGCTTGGTCACCGTGCGGACAATATTTGGCGAGCGCCTGCAAGGACTGCAAGCTCAGAGTTTACAAGCCGCGCAACGGCGAGACGCCGATCAACGAGGGAAAAGGACCGGTCGGTACGCGGGGAGCTCGAGTCGTATGGGCGCTCGATGGACGTTATCTCGTTGTCATGGGATTCGACAAGTACGTCGCGTTCATTAAATTATCAAATATTTATGAGGAATTTCACATCGTTTTTTTTTTACAAAAAGTTTTTCCATTTTTTTTTTTTTCACAAAACAAAATAATTTTCTATTTATGACAAATTTTGTTCTTTTTTTTTGTTGCCAAATATGAAATGAAATACCTCATATGTATATTTGTTTTTTTTTTTTTTTTTCTTATGAATTTGAATGAAAATTTTAATGAATTTTGTTATTTATGACTTCAGAGTATCGGAAAGACAGATATTGATATTCAAAGCTGACAAACTCAATTCACCGTTGAATTACGTAGGTCTGGACGTATCACCCGCAATTTTAATGCCATATTACGACGAGGATAGCTCAACCCTTTTTCTCACCGGACGCGTGAGTTTTATCGAAATTTTCCGTCAATTTTTTCATATCGTTGTTAAAAAAGAAAGAAAGAAAGAAAAAAAAAATTGATAATTCCCAGGGTGATTCGACGATCTATGCGTTCGAAGTAACGGAAGAATCTCCGTATTGCTGTCCGCTGAGCCATCATCGTTGCGCAAGTTTGCATCAGGGTCTCGCATTTTTGCCGAAAAACAAATGCGACGTCGCCGGCGTGGAATTCGCATCGGCCCTCAGACTAACGAACAACACGATCGAACCGCTGAGCTTTACTGTTCCGCGAATCAAGGCAATTAATTCATAACTTATTCATTAATGATTCGATCATCGTTTTGACAATTTTTTCATTGCAATTTTATCGCCAGTTTTATCAAATTAAATTATTTTGTTTTTTTTTTGGATTGATAAAATTGATTCGATCTCAACGATTTGTCTTGTACAGAGCGAGCTCTTCCAAGACGATCTTTTTCCACCGACAAGAGTCACGTGGAATCCGACACTATCGTCCACCGAATGGTTCAATGGAATAAACAAACAGGCACAGAGGATAAGTTTAAAACCACCGGGAATGGATTGTTGTGAGTATATATATGTGTGTGTGTGTACATATTAGGGTGCTTAAAAAAAAAAAAATTTCGATTTTTCATGCTCCCGTCCCTAAAAACTTGAGTTTTGATGGAAAAAAAAGCGTCCTCGCGAAGAGGGAGCTCTGTAGCTCAAGTGGAAGCCGCCGCTCATCGGGCCGTTCTAATTATAACAGCCAATTTAACGTCTATGACGAAATTTTTGGAAGGAAAAATTTGAGACCATCGGAATTGTATTTCGTAAAAAAAAGAATTTTCAATGATTCAAAAGTTGTAAACGATATTGCTGAACGAAAAGTAGCTTTTTGCGCGGAATTAAATTCATTATTAACTAAGGATAGAGATGAAGAGCAATTTTTTTAGTCGCTGATTTCCACCGAAAGACATATGCCACGTGTAAAAAGACGTTGGCATGCAATCTTTACCGGAAATAAATAAATAAATTATATTTTGCGTTTTTTTTTTTTGCATAAAGCCATAGCGGAAAATTTGTTAAGGATGCAATGAGCCATATAATTCAAGTCGAAAAAAGTTTTAGTGAGAATTTCAGGTACTTCGCGTTGAAGCAAAAATTTGAAAAAAAAATCAACCGTACTGAAGATGATAATAATATCGATTTCCAATAATAAAAATGCCGAAAAGACTATCAAAAAATTGTTTAAACAATACATTGTTGCAGAAATTTCCTGTAAAAATGTATTTCGATTATATGTAAGAAATTCCTCGATTTTTCTAAATGTACATGTGAATTTTTCAAAAATGTTCTCATGGCTTTTAATTTGTTTTTTAGAATTTTGAAAAACTTTATTTATAAAAGTATTCGTTCGATGATCCGGATATTTCGTGAAGTTAATATAAAACCTTTGTACGAGAACCAATCCAAAATTCACCACTTTTCATGCAATTTTCAAAATGAAAAATTTTCAAAAACAAAAATAAGAAAACCATAAGAAAATTCTTGAAAAATTCGTATGTATTCAGAAAAATTGAGGAGTTTGTTGCATATAATCGAAATACATTTTTATGGGAAATTTATGCAAGAATTTATTGTTTAAACAATTTTTTAATAGTTTTTCGGCATTGTTATTATTGAAAATCGATATTATTATCATCTTCAATATGGTTGATTTTTTTTTCAAATTTTTGCTTCAATGCGAAGTACTTGAAATTCTCACCAAAACTTTTTTTCGACTGGAATTATGTGGCTCATACATCCTTAAAGATGAATAAATTTGCTCATTATACTATCTTCCCTCTGAGACTAATGATATCCTATTTTAGCAAGAGAATAAAGAACCATGGAGTACGTATTAGGGTCAAGAAAAAAAAAAATTCACCACATACGAATCGTTTATGACATTTAAACAATTTTTAATCGCAAAATTATTGTTATGAATAAAATCGATCTAAATTTTTATTTATAACACGATGGTGTCAGACAAAGCGGTTCAATTCAAAATCGTTTAGAATTTTTTATGAAAAATTTGGAAATTAGGAATAAACAAAAAATTTTTTGATGAAATTTTTTTTTCTTAAGAAGGTTCTTAACCCAGAGAAAAACGGTAAGAATGATTCTACAATTTGAGGGGAGGTTTGTGCTGGTACTAGGAATACACCGTAATTATTTCAGATTTTTTGACCGCGTAGTTGAGGAGAAAAAAAAACATTTAATATGTCGCTTATACGTGGGGACTCTTATGGGAGAAGTATTCGAAGCTATGATTGGAGATTATTTTAGGAGTGAAAAAACGGTAACATTTTCCCGAAAAACCGCTTTGACGACAGATTAGACCTTCATAGATATAATTTGCCCATAAAGAAAGTTTTTCACCGTGCCGATTGTGAAATATATACTTGTAAACAGAATTGAGCATGAGTAATGGTAAATTAATAAAATGAAAACGTATTTGGTGGAACAAATGCCAAACACAACCTGCCCCGCACGTCGCCCGCGCCGCACCAAATTGACGTTAAGAACCTCCTTAATTCGAAATACAATCCTCATGGTCTCAAATTTTTCCTTCAAAAAAGTTCATCATAGACGTTGATTGGCTCTTATAATTAGAAACGTCCAATGAGCGGCGGCTTTCACTCGAGCTACAGAGCTCCCTCTTCGCAGGGATGTTTTTTTTTCTATCAAAACTCAAGTTTTGACGAGTGGGAGCATGAAAAATAAAAAAAAAAAATTTTTTCGAAACACCCTAACATATAAGCTTATATTCTTGATGAAAGTGATAAAAGTTTTTGGACAAATTGATAAAATTATTGTCGATCAATGATTTCGTTTCGTCTCGTTTGTCGGTTGCAGTAACCGAGAATCAAGGTCAAGGTATCGTAACCGCACCGATCGCAGCGAAACAATCCGGCGGACAGTTGAACGTATCGTCGCAGTCGTTCGGCAGGATGGGCTGGAATCCTGAGCTGGTAAAAGCGAAACAGGACGAGGTGAGGATAATTTTTTGTCTTCTCTCTCTCTCTCTTTCAAAAATCTTTCGCATGATTGTGCACAATTTTTTAAGCGATTGCAACGTGACAACACGAATCCAATATAAACTCTACATAAATGCTACATATATATAGTATTTTTTTTTTTTTTTTTTGAGAATTCCACTCCAGCTGAGTCGCCCAATCTTTAAAACCAAAAAAAAAAAAAATTCCAGGCGTCAAGAATGTTGACGAATTAAAAATTTGCCTTTTAGAATTCTTGATCCTACGAAACAATTCATTGCCCGTATCGAAAATCTTGTTTCTTCATTTTTTTTTTTCGTTTCGGCTACCGAACTTTCGAAAATCTGAATTAATTCGCGAAAATTCTTGCACGATTGAGCTCCGAAGAAAAAAAGAATTGCGAAAAATTGATCGACTCGGTGGGCCCTTGGAATTTCTCATCCGAGGAATAAAAAAATAAAAAAAATTACGACAAGTCGTTGATGAATGTTTCGCCCGAGTGTATCCGTTGCGTGTGCTTGATGTGTGGTAGATCCAAAAAAATATGAGCAACTATGTCGGGGACATGATTGAGTGTTCGCTGGAGCAGGATCAGATGGAGGGCGTTGACGAGCACGAATGGGTAGATATTTTGTTGGAAAAGAAAAGAAAAAAAAAAAAAAAAATGTAGTTTAGATTTGTGCGAGTAGATTCCTTTCGATCGACAATAACGGACGTATTTTCTAAAATATATCATTGTATTTTAGGACGAATGAACGCAGATTCGATCGAAAAATTAATAAGAATTGAAAAATAGAAGAAGAAGAAGAAGAAGCAGAAGAAAAGGAAGAGAAAAAACGATGTCGATGGATCGTGGGAGCATTTAATGAGTCCACGAAATTGTGCTGAACCGAGGGCAAAGAAGATTAATTTCCAGCCATAAGGTACCTCGAGAAGGGCCAAGCCATAGAAAAAAAGAAAGAAGAAATTCGAATTTACGAATTTGCTTCGTTCTCGCCGGCTTCATTTTTTTTTTATGCCGCATTTGAATTTCCCTCAATCCGCTCCGCGAATAATTTTACGCTGCCTTTTTGTTTTTGTTTTTAATTTTTTTTTTTTCATTCAATTGCATTGAATCCGCGAGAATTCGATCCTATCGTTTTCTTGAGTGCCACAGTTTTATTTATTTATTTGTAAATTACACGCAATCTTCTTAGAACGTATTTAGAATTGTTTTTTTTTTTTTTTTTTTTTTTTTTTTTATATATATTTTTGTTTAACGTCGCGATTAGTCGAATTATTAAGCTTTCACGCAGTTTCGTCGCTGAAAAAAACGAGATAATTCTCACGAAAGGGATCTGTGCTTCTGATGGATCAATGACGCGTGATCATAGCTCTAGTCCGGAATGGTTTTTCTTTCATTGTATTTTTGTTTTTCTCTACATATTCATATTTATATGAAGATTTTATTTTATTTTATTTTATTTTTTCCCCCTTTTGAATTCTCTTTAGCATACGTAATCCCACAATGCTAACGGCTTAGTATTATTATAATTATTAAAAAAAAAAAAAATATGGGCTATATTAGGGGATTAATTCGGTCGTAGGCTTCGTCGTCGAATTAAGCGAGATTTTTTTTTTTTTTTCTCTAGGATTAAGGAAATATTGGCTCTCGATTAATCGATTTTTTTTTACCGTTGGACGTGCTCTCTCGACTTAAAAAAAAAAAACAAAAAAAAAACGTGGCAAGTTCTGACAAATCATGGAGATGGAAAGAAATTTTTATTCAAGTTGAGAAAAAAAAAAGTACGCAACGACGAGCTTGAACGACTTTAAATCGTGAGAAGATGTCGCTTTTAAATTTCGAGATATCAAAACAGAAAAAAATATTCCGACTGATACGTTTTTTTTTTTTTTTGTTGTTGCTGATCTCTCAACGAGGCAAGTATCGCTAAATTGAGTGATTAATTAAAAAAAAAAGAAAGAAAGCACATCAGAGGTTGGAAAGAGGAAATTATTGAAAAATTGCAAAATTGAAATTGACTTGCTCGCGAGATAAATTTGAGATTCGGCAGGTTATTGACGATTGACGCGTGTGATATTAGCGAGTGATGTAATACGAAGAATCGCGTTTCTTCTTCCCTCCCATCCCCTCCCCTGCACGCACACGCTCATTAAGATATATTGATACGAAAAATACGATTAATTAGCGATTATACATTATGCACCGATGTAAGAAATTTTCCCTTCTCCCCCTTCCCCCAAGCTCCGAAATCCCTTCGGAAAACTTTTACACCATTTTAAACCCCCTCCCAATCCCGAAAACCTCGAAACACGAAGAATCATATCGATCGAGAACCAGAGCCTAAGATTATCGTTTTGATTTAAAAACAAAAAAAAACAAAAAAAAAACCAAAACATTCAAAGACGATCTCGATTATCGCGAATTAATATCTTTTCGCGTTTCGCTCAAAATATAAAAAATAAAAATTAATGATTTAAGATCGACGATTTATCGTGTCGCTCACGAGACAAAATAAACAAAAGGCTTTAAGAAAACAAGAAGAAAAGGAAGAAGAAGAAAAAAAAAAGAAATCGTGAACAAACTGACAATTCCAATTTTACACAATTTTTTACACTAGAAATTTGAGACGTTATTTTTTTTCCAACTATTACCGGATGTGTGTGTGTGTGTGTGTGTGTGTGTGTATGTGTGTGTGTCGCGTTTTACGTAGACTCGAGAATTTTTGCTACGGTATATTTTTTAGTAATCGAAAAATCATTTTTTTTTTCCATGATTATAAAACGAGGAGAAAGACGATGAAGAAAAAAGAAAGAAAAAAAAAAAAAAACATCAAAAGGAACGAATAACGAAAGCATTTATATTTGAATGTCGTGACCTAATTATCGTACGTAAGGGGTAAATGTAATTTTTACTATGGTGCTACAAGTCCCCCCGCCCCCTCGTTTGGGAGCTCGACCGATCGAGGAAACGACGAGGCAACGAGATTTGGAGAAATTTTTTCTTTTTTTTTTTTTTTTTTTTTTTGAGCCTCGCTTCGTGCCTCGTTGATCCTTTGTCAGTCGCAGGCACGCACTAAAACCGTAATAAAAAAAAATTAATTAAAAGAAGGAAAAAAAAGTCAAAAACATGACCAACGAGGTGCCAAAAAAAAAAAAAAACTTCGTATTGCTGATAACGATAAACAAAAAAAAAAGGCCCAGTGGTCACTCCAACGTCTTACACGACGTTCGTAGCTTACTCCTCTCCATGAATTCCGATGCATTCCATTATGCAAAAAAAAAAAAAAGAAAAAAAAGAAAAGAAAGTTTCTTTTCTTTGCCGATTTACGTTAAATTTAATGAAAAATTTTCATTTTTTTCCCCCCCTTCTCATCAATATCGCACCAATCACGCAAGTCCAACGTTATTTGTAATTACTCGAACGATAGGATAATAATTTCTTCGGATGAGAAATTAAAATTCATCGTATCGAGAATCAATGTTTACTTTTTTGTTTTGTTTGATTTTTCGCTCTCCAGAGAACAATGCAATGAGAAAATTTTTTTTTTTTTCGTCATTTTTCGTACGATATTTTCCTGTAATAACGTACACCACACCCCGAGACGTATGTAGATCAATACACATGGTATATATATATTTGGGTGGCTTAAAAAAAAAAATCCATGTTCTTTTTCCTCGATAAATAGTTGGAAAGTTATAAGAGGTGTGATAAATGAAAAAAAAACCTCGCGAAAGGAGGGGCCCGTAGCTCGAGATTAAGAGGTTGCGCAAGCAACTTTTATATTTTTTTTTTGTAATTAAAAACGAAAAATCATGATTTTCATTCAAAATTAAAGAAACAAATCCAATTTGATTCGAAATTAAGGAGCAAACAAGAGTGTGATCGTTAAAAATTCAAAAAAAGAAAAACAAAATTCATACGAAATTTTTTTCATATGCGACAATTGTCGATACGGAACAATAGATAAAATCTATTTTCAGATATCGATGACGAATATCTTTTTTTTTTTTGACACAAGACGCGTGTCATTTCCGGTGGTCTTGAACCACTCGCAAGAGATATCGCATCTGTTTTTCTCCTTTCGTCAAGTTATTCTGAAATTTTTTGCCTTCAACGCGATCCCTCGCTGCGTCGTATCATTCACGAAATCGATATCGCTGCGTACAGTCTGGTAGTCGTTTTTTTTCTTGTCGGTGGCCCATTGTTTGACGTCTGAATCAAGAAAGTCACGGGGTTCGTCGAATCGTTCAAACGGCATGAATGACTTTTTTGTGGCAAAATCATTAAGATTCTCAGACGCCGATAGATATGAAAAGCATTTTTGGGAACCGTAACCAGTTTCGTATTTTTTTCCGTTACTTTCGGTCCTCTTTGCTGATTCTACGATCTTGGATTTCATTTTCAATGATATCGCGTCATCAATTTGACTCAATCCGTGATTTTCTTGATTCGGATGTCAGGCAATGGCGCCATCGACAGATCGCATAAAGACCGCCAGACCGTACGCAGCGGTATCTATATTTTCGACGAAACACCGGAGCGGAGGGGTTGCGTTAATAAAAAAATTTCAGAATAACTTGACAAAAGACGAAAAACAGATGCGATATCTCTTGCAAGTGGTTCAAGACCATAGGAAAAGACAAAAAAAAAAGATATTCGTCATCGATACTCGAAAAGCAGATTGAAAAAAAAAAAAATGTGTTTGAAAAAGAATTGAATTTTTTTTGAACTCGCAGCGAGGACACTCTTGTTTGTTCTTTAATTATAAATAAAATTAGATTTTTTTTTTCAAATCTTCAATGAAAAATTATGAATTTTCGTCTTTAATTACAAAAAAAAATATCTAAAAGTCACCTGCGCAAGCTTTTAATTTTTAGCTACAACCCCCTCCTTTTTCGAAGTTCTTTCTTTTATCGCACTCCAACTTTCTAACTATTATCAAAAACAAAAAATTTTGATTTTTTTCGGGCTACCCTAATATATATACATACATATATATACATTATATTTGCATTTCATCATATTTTTTCTTTTTTTTTTTTTTGCTCATAGCCAAAAATCAATTGGCACCGTCAAGATTTTTTTTTTTTTTTCACATTAATTCAAAGACTCTCAGTGGCGGATGAACCGACGTTTCTGATGCGAAATTTATCCTTTTTGTTGTTCGTTCGTTTACGTATACGGCAAACGGGAAGGATTTATGAAGAAAAAAAAAAATTGTTTTCTTCAATAAAAAAAAAAAAAAAACCAATCGAAGCACATGTGTTTCGCGTCAAGAAGGATTTTTCGCCAAGTAGTTTTGTCGTGTAGTGACGTCTCTTTGTATCGACTTTGTATCTTACATGTATTTCATCTATAAAAACTTTCTACCAAGTAAAAAACGAAAATTGCGTTGGGTATATTCATTTGGGATCCATGACCCGGGCGATAAATTTGGCTGAAAAAGATGTAAGTAAAAAAAAGAAGAAAAAAAAGTATGTTAAAGATGCGAATTTAGTGATTTTTCGTAATTTTTTTGCTCATAATGCCACAAAGATAAATAAATTGGTAAAAAAAAAAATCAATAAATCATCTTTACGTATTTTTTTACTACGAATATTTTGAAGAATTATCTCGGTCGAAATTCTCTAAATAAAAAGTTGTCAAGGTAAAAAAAAAATTGAAAAAATTCTTATTTGTTCGGAGAAATCAACAAATTAATTTTTATGCAATAAAAGGAAAAGTTTGCGGATAAAAATTTTTTTTTTTATGAACGTATTGATAAATTTTTGGCACTGTTGTTAATTTTCAGATTTTTGTCGCATCGCGTGCTCGAGGCATCCGTAAAAGATAAAATCTTAATTTATATCATCCGAATGTACAATAGTTTATTCATATTTGACGGTATATATTGCATTTTTACAAAAAAAATTTTACATAGCAAGCTGTATGAAAATTTTTCTCATCCCTTCGTGGATTGTCAATCCTTAACGCGATAAATAATGAGAAAATCCGATTCTATTTTTTTTTTTTTCGGAATGTTTTTTGTTTCGTTTTTTAATCAGCTACTCTTACAGACATACGTGAGTGTATCCACAATCGTATCGATATATTAAGCGGTGATTCAAATTTTATGAGTTTCAGAAACAGCAAAAAAAAGATAAATTTGTGTATTCAATTTCGACAGGAAAACGAGAAAATTGAAAAGTTTATCATAATTTTTCGAGTTGCAAGAGTCAACTCGAGCCGCCTACACGATCCCTGGGTATGAGCCTGAGTTCCGCGCCGTGCTTCATAAAAATGTTACCTAAAAACAATGAGAAATTAATTAAATTACAATTAAAAGTCCAATTTAAAGATTTTTTTAAAAACTGAAATTGAAAATAATTAATATTATTATTGCAAAGATATTTTTTGTATTTTTTACAATTCATTTATCGAAACAGATAAATCGATAATACCGCACTTAATTGATCCGGAAAAAAATTACTGGACATTTGCACTCGAGAAAAAAAGGCATTGGGAAATAATAATTTTTAAAAAATGACTTCAGAGATAATATTCTCGATAAATAATTACTTCATAAAGTTTGAATGACAAATCCGAATGAATAATTGATTTTCAAATAATTGCTATAATTGCATATGCCAATATGAAATTATACGTTGATTTATTAGTTCAATAATTTATTAATTTTCAAATGTTACATTATGTTGAGAAATAAATATTAAATATTCAACACATCTCCGTATTACTTTGGTTTTTTCATCACCGGCACTTGTGATACAAATAGCCTTCATGGGATAAAACGTAATTATCGATCTTCTTTCGACTCTTAATCAATTTTCGAGGCATTGAAACTGTACCCGATACAATATTGTCCGAAAGTTCCGTTGATAACTGAACTAGGGACGATCGTTCGAAGATTCGTTGATTACTATTCGTAGTGGGGGTAATCGTTGCGGAAGGGAATTTATTGTATAATATGTGTTTATAACAATGCCTGAAGTAATAATTGCTGTAGATATTTTGAACGCGCTCATTGTGTCCAAAGTCATTTTTTCCGGAGTCATTTTGTCCGGAGAGTAATTAAGTGCGGCTACCATAACTCAGGCATTGAGGCAACCAAATAATTGGGAGTATGAATGAAATTTTTTTTTTTTCAATCATTGGGGCGCATAATGTAGAGTAAGTAAAAATAATGAGGACGTATTTTTTATTATTCGTTAAAAATGACAGATGCACCTGTTATAGGCAATTTAATTTCACGGATTTTGATATATATAGATTAGGGTGTTTCACATTTGAAAAATTTTCGATTTTTTTACGGGCAGACGCAAAAAATGCTTGCTCCTGGTCTAAAAAGAAGCCTCCAAAAGTGTGAGCACTGTAGCACTAGTTTTAGGGTCTTCGAAAATGATTTTTCTAAAAAAATAAGTGAAAAATCGAAATTAGCACCCCTTTAATATGTACTGTTTCTTTTATGTTTTACAAACAATGAATTATAACCAAAAAAGAACATCTAAAGCGCATTATAGAGAAATGCTGACATGGAATTTCCAAAACCAGTGTCGTAAGGTGTTAGGCACACGGTTGGTCCAATTCAACCTTTCGAAGTCTCACCCCGTTCGGGCAGCACTTCCACATCTTTCTGAAAAAAAAAAATAATTATGTGAAAAGTTACAATCAATTATACGAAATTTTCAAAATTTGAGGCACTATTCTGCAAAAAACTTGGTAAAAAAAAATAAAAAAATTCCCTCCATCGCATAATGAGGATTTTGATTCCAAACAAAATGAATCGTACTATCGGTGCTCCCAAAACCTTACGACACAGCGCCAAAAATATAGTTTCAAGAAAAACTAATTTGATATTTTTTACCACACAGTTAAACAGATATTTAAGGTTTTCCAATAAAAAAAATTTCAACTGTTTGGTAAAAAATATCAAATTAGTTTTTCTTGAAACTATATTTTTGGCGCCGTGTCGTAAGGTTTTGGGAGCACCGATAGTACAATTCATTCTGTTTGGAATCAAAATCCTCATTATGCGATGGAGAGAATTTTTTCATTTTTTTTTACCAAGTTTTCTTGCAAAATAGTGCCTCAAATTTGGAAAATTTCGTATAATTGACCGTAACTTTTCACATAATTATTTTTTATTCAGATCCCCGCGTTCAAAAGATGCGGAAGTGCTGCCCGAACAGGGTGAGACTTCGAAAGGTCGAATCGGACCAACCGTGTGGCCTAACACCTTACGACACTGGTTTTGGGAATTCCATGTCAGCATTTTCTCTATAATGCGCTTTAGATGTTCTTTTTTGGTCATAATTCATTGTTTGTAAAACATAAAAGAAACAGTACATATTAAAGGGGTGCTAATATCGATTTTTCACTTATTTTTTTTAGAAAAATCATTTTCGGAGACCCTAAAACTAATGCCACAGTGCTCACTCTTTTGGAGGCTTCTTTTTATACCAGGAGCAAGCATTTTTTGCGTCTGCCCGTAAAAAAATCGAAAATTTTTTACATGTGAAACACCCTGATATAGATATAGCGTAACATCCGTGACGTCATAACGTTATATTTTTCAATTTGTTATATCAACGGAAATTTTTTATTCAAATAAAAAAAATAAAAAAATACGTACTAAAATTTTTTTTACCTAAACTGCCAGATTTTGAAACAAAAAAAAATTTCATTTATACTCCCAATTCGCTCTTGAAGAAATATTTATTTTTACCCGCGGTCTGCTGAGGATTTATACCGACACCATCGTCCGTGATGATCGCGGACGTTGCCGGTGCGACTCTGAATTCCTCAGCGGCGAATTTGAGAACAGCGGTGAACGGCGTATTCTCGGGGACGCTGAGCCTGCGAAAAAATCTTTCACAACGACTCGCCGGAGAATATGGCAAAAGGAAAAAGAGAACGATGAAATTGTGACTCGGACATGATGTCAATTGTTTAATCTTCAATGACCGGTCCAATCGGATGATAACAATGGAATTATAAAGAAAAAAAAAAAAAACAAAAATTCCAATCAAAGCAACACATTCTCATCTCAATGAATTTTTTTTCTGCAAGCTTATCAATAATAATTTTAAATATTTTATATTCAACTTGATTGTTCGTTATCTCGTTAAATCTCTCTCAACGTCGATCCACACCGAACGATCGGGACCGATTTTCGCGTCTTCGAGACGTTCGCTGATAATTCTATTCAATTCCTCGGATGCACGCGAAAGACTTCTCATCGTTCCAACAAGAAGCTCGTAATCGAATTCATGCTCGCAATGCCACGAATCATCGCGATAATTCATATTGCGACCGAAATAAAAAATACCATCGAAAAAGTAAATTCGAAAGTCCCGATCGGCCGACAAAAGTTCGCGCAATATTTTCGTCTCGATATCGGCGAGAAAAGCGTAGAAGCTCGGCTCGTACTCGGACGCTATCAACGTCAAGCGTTGCATTATCAATTTTTTAACGACACTATCGTTCCTCAGACGCGACGCGTAATCAATTATTTTTCCAATTTCACCGTTCTTCAGCATTTCCGCAATGCACAGGGAAACTTGTTCCTGTTTACCGCGCGACGCCTCGTTCTCCCAAGCTTCGAGAATAATTTCATTCTCCATATCGCTCTCCGTGACGCCCAATTGTACGAGAGATTTGAAAATAACGCTCGTCGTTATGGAATTTTCGAGCAAATTTCCGATAAACGCGTTCAATCTCTCAACGCCGCAATACATCGCGTAAGAGCGCAATAATTTGTCAATTACGAGGCACGATATCGACGGATCTTTGAGAAAAACTTCCAGCAAACCGTCGCAGGCAACTTTCAATTCTGCTATTGTATAAAATTTCGTTCTATTTCTCTGTTTCGACCAGTGAGCCCTCAAATTACTCTCCAGGCACTCGGCCTTGTCCTCGCTGAGCGCTCTCGTCGCCGTTGTCTCCACAAATTGACAAAATTCCATTAATCTATTCGCATTAACGTCGTCGATGGTATCAACGATTTGCGGTATCTCGAGTTTCGTTACATAATTGTCAAAAATAACGAGCAACTTTGAAAAATCTTGCTCCGCCATAACGATGCTATTGCGAGGATTCCGCATTCTCGTCTTGCCGCCTCATCTTCTGGCCCGCGTAGTCGTTGATTCATCTGCGTCAAATGTAAACGAATAACGAGCTTAAGAAAATACGACTATCGCTTCATTGTCAGATTGGTGTTGAACTGATGTGAAGAAAAAAAAAAAAAAAAAAAAAAAACTATTTTTCCACATTTTCAAGTCATTCGGCTCATCTTTCAAGTCATTCGACTCATCTTTCAAGTCATTCGGCAAGTTTAAAAACGGTGTTACCCCATTTTTACATAAGTTCATCGAATTTTTCCGTTTGTTAGCAAATTTCTAAAAATATACGAGACGCTTTTTTTTTCTTTATTTTATTTAGATCGATTTGGCAAGTTTCAAGTTTCGTACTTATTAGATTTTTTTTTTTAATTCCATGATGTAAAATAATTTTTGACGACCGATACAATCGATACCGATCGAACGAACGTTCTTTTCTTCAATTGGGGAAAAAAAAAAAAAAAAAAAGAGTACAGGTAATGTTTCTTTCGGGACTCGCTAAAAAATTGGAAAATCCTTTGATGAAATTACATTTTTTACGCGCGAATGACGAGTCGTTTGAACAAAAAGTTGCGTCGAAGCGGGTTTCCATCGAAATATCTTCCTATGGACGATGACATTAGCGCAGGGTTCTCAATTTTGATTTGAGCATCGAATTTTCACCCAAATGAGACGCTAAGGTGTAGCGCAAAAAAAAAACGTTATGCTCGATTTTGATTATCCGAATTGACGATATTGAATGCGTTGAATGCGCGAGAGCGATCCAAATTTCAGCTCAAAGTATCCTATATTGTAACGGTTATTCTACATTTCGCTAGAATTATTTTTCAACGACGATCGATCGATTTTATGAGCTCCGCGAATTTATAAAATTAGTAACTCAGAAAATATGAATAATTTTGTGATAAACAAAAATTCATCATCCTCGTACTATTTCATTTCGTTCGCGTCTCATTTGGGATGTTAATTTTATGCAAAAATAAAAAATTACAACTGTTCACTAATATTACGGTGAATAAATAGATATTTCGACGGTCCTTTTATCTCGATGAGCTCGACCGAGCTTCGAAAGTGTGCAAAAATAATTTGTCCAAGTTCGACACAGATACGACAGCAAAGCAATAATTATACTTCCTTGAGACTCTCGCTTTCGCGGCCAGAAGATTCGGCGGGCACAGAATGCAAAATTAATCAAGACGGCGGCGTCGCGACGGCGAGTAGATTCAACAACATAGATTGTTTCGATAAATTCTTCATTGTTCTCGGTATTTTTTATTGGCTTACGGCGAACACGAGAGGAAATACGAGCGAGGAAAATCACGATCGCGATAACGGAGTAAAGATTGTCAAAGAGAGCTCTCGATGGTAAAAAAAAAGAAATATATATATATATGATATATGATTCGTTCGTACATTACTCACACTTTGAATGGCAGCTTTGGATCGGACGTCAGGGTGATCTTAAAAGTGACTTTTGATCTAAAATCACAATTTAACAAAGAATTATTCACGAAAACGTAGCATATGTTTGATAACGTAGGTTATGTCACGCGTGACTCGAATATCCAAAGTTGAAACGATGGAAATAACTCTTTAAAAAACTTAAATGTTAAATAAAAATAATAACTCGAGTACTTACGTCATGATTATTGTTTGTCTTGATTCGCTGATATAATAAGACTTGAATGACAGAAAACAAGACGATCCCGGGGTGAAAGTTAACCTGAAACGGGTTCGTTGATCGTTGACTGTGACAGAAACACAAGAAGATATTTTTGGCCGTAGTGGTGCGACATCTGTAACGGAAGTTCAGCTGGTAACGGAAGTACTAATGGCAGCCATATTGCCGAAGACAAGAGCGGGCTTTTTTAAGCCAAGCTACACAATTATTCAATGATTCTTGCGTTTTTATTAATAAATAATAATACCAACGATTCCGAATTATTTATTTTACATTGTAAATTCAATAAATTGTAAATATAATACGACGTGAATGACAGAAAACAAGACGATCCCGGGATGAAAGTTAATCTGAAACGGGTTCGTTGACTGTGACAGAAACACAAGAAGATATTTTTGGCCGTAGTGGTGCGACATCTGTAACGGAAGTTCAGTTGGTAACGGAAGTACCAATGGCAGTCATATTGCTGAAGACAAGAGCGGGCTTTTTTAAACCAAGCTACACAATTATTCAATGATTCTTGCGTTTTTATTAACAAATAATAATACTAAACATTCCAAATTATTCACTTTACATTGTAATTCAACTAAATAACATGTTTCCGTGATTTCGTTAATAATACTGAGAATGTTATATACATATATCTCACCCGAAAAATCGGTAAAAAGTCGTGTCGTTTTTTTCATCATGATGCATCTTAAAAAAACATCTTTGCAGCATTACGATTTGATTGTACTGCAGTAACTTGAGAATTTTTGAGTCCACTGAATCCGCATCTGTGTTTATCTTTCAATAAACAAAATGACTGATCGTGATTCAAAAAAAAGTATTTGAATAACAATAAAACTGGATAATTCATCGTTATTATGAAGATCGCGGATCCAATATGGCGGACCACAGTATGAAAAAAAAAGAAATATTCGAAATTCATAATTACAATGACAATGGGTATCATAACATTTTTAATGTTATATATTATTATTGTTATCATTAAAATAATTCATACACATTATAATATTATACATTTGAGATTATAATCGAATTTTTTTTTATAAAATTCTCGAAAAATTCGGAAAATTGTTTTTTTTTCTATAAAATACTTTCGTATGAAAAAAAATTATAATTATTTCATCATTACAGCCCGTAAGGACTGCATAAACATTTATTGCAGCTATAATTTCTCTCGAAGCTCTCCCAGAATTATTTTTAACAATAAAATTAATGGAGGGAAAAAAAATAAACAAGACTCGAAAATATTTTTATCAACTTATTCGTCTATTCTTATCAATCACGAGAATGGTATTGTACATCGAACTTATGGCAGTAATCGTGTGCATAATTCATTCACCCTCTGTGCATTCGTGACGCGCATGTGCATCGACACTATAAACCATTTATTTCTCCCACTCCAGCCGCGCCTTATCACACCCTTATCTGGTATAGTGCGCCTTCATACGAAAGGGGATTCCCCCCTCTGGTGACACGCTGCTCGTGTCTAGCCCTTTAGTAGGGAAGTGGGCGCGTAGCGCGATGCTTTGCAGTTCCATAGCACTGCCCGTCTGTCTCGGTATAATATTCATCGACGTAATCGTTAAATTGCCCATATCTCTCGGATCTCTTCCACCTGGAGCCGGTGAGTTTGAGTGAATAAAAAACAAAAACAAATAAAACAAAAAAAAAACAAAAAAAGTATTTAAAAAATCGTTATTTTTTTTCCTTGAAATGGTCAGGACTGAACGTCTTTTAGGGCAGATATCGATTCTGATATTCATATTTTATTGATAAGACCGGCCAGGTGTGTGTCACGAGGAATGAACTCGTTTCAGAAAATTTTATAGTAACTTGGGGTTTTATTTTTTCATCGTCACTGATAAAATTATTGTTTTTCGTTTTTCTTTATGATATTGGAATTCGTTGCTTCATTTCTTTTTTATATTTGAAGCAATATCGAGCTCCCACAATTAATTAAATCGATGTTAAAGAAAACAACATTTGTTATAATTAGGGTTATAATTTTTTACGATTTTGGTAAACAATTTTTAATATTCGCGCCAGGCAATGTTCGTGGACCTGGAGGGAGGGAGAAACCTTTGGGGAAATCTCAAAATCAGAATTAAATCGTGTGCAGGTGTTTTCATGAACAATCGATATTATCAAACCTCCTTTAGCACGCGGTCACACGGAAAATCCGTAAAGTTGGTGTCTGGTAGCGCAATCGTTCTGCATATACATCCTCCATGTACGACGATATTTTTTATTTATTTTTGTAAAATTTGTCGAAAAACGTTTTTTTGTTGTTTTTTTTCGAAAATCCATTGGATTTTGTGGTTAAATGAATTTTAGCGAAAAATCGATGAGACGTTCAGTCAAAGTTTTTTTTATATCCGTTAAAAATAATCAAACCCAAAAGTGTGCTTGGGTCAAAAACGACCAAAGCCCATACAAAATTATCGCCAATGATTTACAAAGAGCTAGAATTTTTTTTTTTCTTTTTTTTTTCAATCACCAAAGTACCTGTAGAATGTTTACTCTCGTGTGATACGAGGGAATTAATTAAACGACGGATTGGTTTTTTTCTGTAATGGACGATAATTCGTGTAAGCTGGGTACCTTGATAAGGCTTTTAAGATTGAAAAATTCAGGATAGGCTAAAAATGCTCAAGATCGATGAATTTAAGAAAAATGTTTAACGAAACGTTCGATATGTTTATTTTAATTAATCGATATAGAACTTTAATGGCTTATCGGATAGTAATTTAAAGGTTCAGTCGGACTGGAAGACAACAAAAAAATTCAAAAAAGCACTAGTGAAGAAATGAAAAAAAAAGTTAATTATTACTGAGGGGTTCGATAATTATTTTTGGGAAAAAAAATGTGCTCGTAAATGAACGAGTATCATTAATTTCACCATAGGAACTCGGTTTTCTATCGATTTAACACTCGCAATCGCGAATGCTAAAAATACCTACGGTGTGTGCGAGAGAGAGAGAGAGAAAGAGAGAGAGAGAGAGAGAGAGAGAAAGAGAGAGAGAAAATCTTTGAAATTAGCTCCCACATTCTTAAGCTCGACTTCTCTTCGATTTAACAATCGAAAATAATTAGTAACATCCATTATTCACTTTTTTACGTCTGAAATTTATTTATTTTTTAAATTTATTTTAAATTTTATACCAATTTGCTAAATTTAATTATTCATCAAATTAAAAATTAGATCTTCATCGTCGAATTGTAAGCATTTAAAAAAAAATAATTTTGTGCCAGGAGGAATAATGAAATATTTAAGTTTGAGGGTCAGCAATGGAAAAAATAAATAAATAAATATAATGGTCAAAACGTCGTAGTAAAAAGTGACGTGGAATAGCTTGTATATTAAAACGCACATTTTTTTTCCGAGAGGACTAGAATGCTTCCGGGCCGGAAACGCAAACGAACCGTGGAACCAGGTCGTTCTGACACTGATGCGAAATAACAGATGACGAAAGGACAGGAGAAGAGAAGAAAAAAAAAAAAATTAACCAAACCAATGGATCCCCTCCATTGCGAAAGACACAAAAATTTCTCCGATCGAAACTGAATAAATTTCCATATCAATTCTCGTATAACTTTATCTCCCTTTATCGGAGAAAAAAGTTTGATGTACTTTGTGCAAGGAGAAAAAAAATTAAAAATTCCAAAAAAAAACATGAATGTTGAAAAGGTTGTTTAATTAAAAAGCTTCCATCAAAATAATTGCATTCGATCAAAATAAGTGAATTGGAATTTGAACGAATTTCGTTGTAATACATAATTTTTATTCGTGCAAAAGATATTGGTTAATTTCAAAAACGAAATTTCTCGCCAAATTTGATAATTAAATTTTAATCAATAAAAATTAATATCATCTTACAGTCGCGAACCAAAAAAAATGTTAAATGTTCGAAAAAGTGTTTTGAAAAATTTTTTTAAATGCACGCCTGAGAATTTATTTTATTTGTATTGGAATTTCTAGTGTGATAAGTTTCCCTTTCAATTTTTTAATTGGAAAATTCCCCTATGATGGTGGAATTTAATTGTACGCAGCTCATTCTAGGTATTTCTAAAAATATTTACGTGTTAGAAACGACGAAAAAAATTATTATTTTTTATCACGATGCTTTTTTTTTTATTGATTTGATCTTTTTTTTTAATATCGGTAATATCTGATAAATAGTGATTTACTCGAAAAACCATATGAGTTTCAATTAAGTATAATCGGATGTAAATTGTTACGTTAATTTTCGGAAAAAAACGATTTTTTTTACGTTTTGAAATTGAATTTTTGAGTTTCAAGGAGAATGCCTAGCAGATTCGTGATCAGTGAAAAAAAAAACATCGATACGAGGTCCTGAATGAAATTTCAAAAAACAAAGATTTTTTTGAATTTTTTCGAAAAATGAATGGGTTCACTAAAATCGCTGTAAAATCGTCTCTGGAAAGAGTTTCGACCCTATTGAGTGCTTCGCAATCGTTTAGGCTTGAAAATGCAGCTTGGTTTATAGAGCTATGTTGATTTTTCGATTTTCTACAAATTTTCAAACTAGGACCATCGATTTTTGCCAATTTTTCCATGGACTAAAATTTGTCAACTTTCAAAGTGCTCTTATGGGTCCAAAAAATTGAGATCTCGTTATGAATCAAACGGCATCCTCTGAGTCAATCTGTTGGGCTTTTCAAAATACACCCGATAAGCCCAAGTCAGTCAATCCAGAGCAAAGTTATGCTGGGTATTTGAAATTTCGGTATTTTCAGGTTTTCGAAAAAGTGGGCAAAAATTGGAGAAATTTTTTTTTCGTCTTTCTCACTATTTTTAAGCTCTAGGCGATCGGAAATGTTCCACTGATTACGAATCATGTGTATTTTTTCCCTGGAATTCCAAGAATTCGATTCATAAACGGAAGAATAATTGAACATTTATTCATTTCCCGAAATTTTGTGGGTTCATAAAAATCGCTGTAACTCTTTCTTCCTGACGGATTTGAGACTCTATTCGGTGCTCATTCTCTCCGCAATCGTTTTAGCTTCAAAACGCCCCTTGGTTCATCGAGCTACGACAGTTTTTCGATTTTTTAAAAATTTTCAAAGTTGGACCATCAATTTTTGTCAATGTTTCCATACCATGAAATTTCCCATATTCAAAATGTTAAAGCAAAAAACCGTCAAAACGTTAAAAAACAAAAAAAAATCTCAAGTCAAGAAAAGTATATTATACTTTTATCCTCGATATATATCGCGCACGTGGAATTTCTCTGACGAATAAAGGGTCGTTCGAAAAAATTTTTTGTTGCGTGTGAGAGTCGTACCCGCAGTAAAATTCCCGGTTCAAATTACATTATTCAACGAGAGTAACTCGACATTTACTGTCATCGACCATAAATTTCGTGAAATGAGGTATTATAAGAGAGAGAGAAAGTATATACTCTCCATCCTCGATAAATATCATGCATATAATATACATATACATATATTTTGCATACTGGAAAATTTTAATTTCGATTAAATGCTTCCATTTTCAGTGTACGTAGCTGTGTACATAGACGTACATGTTCAGTGTACATAGACGTAGCACACGAGTATTAATTACCCTCGAGTCATAGTGACGTTACATGATTATACGAAGGGTCAATGCAAATCATCGATGCAAATTTCACTCGACATGCGAACACGTGATCGTCTGACTATATGCAATATTAAATATACGAGTATACTGCACGAGCACGATAAGGGGCTTTTATAATTATCAAAATCAATCCGATCGTTCCACTGAAAAATATTTTAAAAAACGTCAAAATCTTAAGAGTCAATTATTATTATTATTTTCTTAATTTTTCCAGAGGACGAGATCGTCCTGATCGAGCATTTGCCCGGCAGAAGAGTTCATCTGCAAGATTTCTTTTGGACCGGTGCCGAGGACGCGCCACCATGGCTCGATCCCGATCAAACGTTGAGTCTGTACGAGACACGAACGATTCATCATACAGCGACGATTTACATTCCCGAGAAGATAATACCAGGCTCTGGACGAGACGAAGGACCTGCCAAAGATCCACGATCGAGTCCCTACGATCCTGGCTGTGTCACTTGCATAGATCCGACACCTACGATCATCGAGGCCGATCAAGATATCGGAATTCTCGTCGGTGAAGATCCAGGCCCAAGGTGGTGAATATTCAATTGTTTGCCTTTATTATAATGAATGTTTGTTCGAATTTTTAGTTCAGCTTGTTCCATTATACGTGGCTTCATGGTCGAATCTTTATGCCTCTTTATGACTTATATAACAATGACGATGAATATAATTATATTCGATCAGATATTGGCTGCTGACGGTTCTTCGATCCGGCGAAAAAGTTCCAAGCAACGTGGAATTGCGATTGGCGCGCTTGTATCGTGCAGCTTTTTCGAGACAGCAGCAGGGCCATCTGGGACTTTTGGCAAAAGATCCGCGTTTACGAAGAGACGCCATTGAACGTCGCGTATCAACGAAAAATCATCGATCGATAACCGATCAATTGAATTTTCATAACGTAAGACAACATCTCGCAATTTTATTGCCCTCTTTGACAATTGCTTTATCCATAATTTTGTTCGATTGATGATTTTAGAATCGTACAATCCGAAAAAATAATACTCATCGGCCTGTGAAATTGGAAGCAACGAGTGAATCAACGAGCGACGAAACGAAAGTAAGAAATTTCGTACCCAAGCTAATGAGGCGGATCAAGATATCGAGAGATTTTTTGGAAAACGTGACCGCAGTGATTAAGCCCGAGCAATCATCCCCAGAACGAGACAGGCTAAATGATTTTTCATCGGACGGATCATCGAGCGAAGTGACGAAAAGTTCGAACGAAGTTTTCATCGAAGAGCAATCATCAGCGTCATTCGTTATTTCGAGTCTGATCGGTCCAAGAGGTCGACTTTATCGGACTACGGATTCTCCAGTGACGCCATCAATTAATGTTTCCGCAATGATGACAAATAATGTCCAATCCGGAGACTCCGGGGACATTGAAGCTTCATCGTTATTTCACGATACTAACGCGATCGGTTCATTGGGCAATCGCTCGGAATTTGGTAATTCGAGCAGATCGAAATTCCGTTCCATCGGTATCGGTATGGTGCAAGTTCGAATGCAAAATACGAGTATCACGGAGACCGGAAGTACGAGATTGATTTATACGGTTCATCTGGGTGGCAAGCCAGTTCCAGCTGAAACCGCCTCCAAGGACATGGCCCTGCTGTCACCTCAGGAGGTTGCCCTTGAACTCGGAGTACCGGTCATTATTCAGAGCGAGCGTAAGACACTTTTTTCAGTCTTTTTTCCATTTTAGAAACGTGATCGCATGCTTAAACTGACTGCAGCCGATTAATATCTGGAATAGCTCGTCGAATAATCGATCGATGCGCTTCCGCAATTTTTGTTTTTTGTTTTTTTTTTTTTTTTGCGACAATCACAATGTTTTTTCCCTTTAGCTTATCTGAAAGAGACTCGTCCTCTGGCTCTATCGAGAAAACGCGATGCCTGGCTACTCGTTGGTGCTGCAGGAGCAGCGATAATACTGCTCGCACTGGTGGTGGCTGGCCTCGTGATCGCGGCAAAGAGAAAAAGAGCTCACAGCGCTGTTTCAGCACCACCGGTCGAGAGCATCCTCAAGAAGGATCGTGGATACACTCCAACGACCCCGGGATTCGACACTACCGGTTATACATCGGAGACCGAAGCGAGGGTGAGTGATTCAAGTTCGCGCGTGACCGGAAATGTCACTCTAATTTTCCAATTTTATATTTACAAACGGAAGGTGCAATTTTATTTCATCCAATTAACGTTTTTCCATTCACATTCAACGGATATTAATTGCCTACCAGCCAGCTATTTTGGTAAAAAATTTACCAAAAAGTTCTTATTTATTATTTGCATTGCCTGATCATTGTTATTGTTCGGATGGAAATTTGTAACCATCAGCGCGGAATATTTCAAATGTTAACTTTTCAAGCATTGAAAAGATCCCTTATACCGTTCACGAAGAACAGTTATAGCTGTACCGAGCTGTACCTGGCTTCGTCTTCGTGTACATTTTGTCTCCCAGAGGTTCATCCACCTGCTGGTAAACAC
Organism: Rhorus exstirpatorius; assembly: GCA_963564615.1. Lineage (NCBI taxonomy): Eukaryota > Metazoa > Arthropoda > Insecta > Hymenoptera > Ichneumonidae > Rhorus > Rhorus exstirpatorius. The sequence goes on from OY751317.1 coordinate 33,798,843, forward strand.
GATTAATAATTTCATATACGAATCAACGAACTCTGGACAAAACGTTGTCTCGCGTGTCCCACACAAAGAGTGTGCGTGACTTCCGTATAGTCTCTTATTCAAGTTTTATGCTATATGCTACATCGCATGATGTTGGCCAACTCGATACTCGAAGAGAAACTGAACGTTGGTATCTCTCGTGACGTTCAGGAATGAGGAAAACAAAAATCCAAGAGACACAGAATGTACAATTAAAGTTAGGAAAAAATGGAAACTTTGCTTAGAGTTAAATTATAGAAGAATTTTTTTTATCGAAAGTTGTACCAAGGAACAATGAAAAACAAAACTTTACGATAGCTGCGACATAAGAAAAAAAAAAAAGTTTTCACCAGTAATAGCTCCAACCTTGTGTTGGGATATTGAAAGTTTCCTGGCAAATTCCAGCCTATCACGAATAGCAACAATCGTCTCCTTTTTAGTTTCATACCCGATCGAAGGCTAAACCGTTGTATATTGCACCACCGAATTTCCGATGCCAGGACAATATCGATTATAACAAAGTTCTCCCTTTTTCATGATACACGTTAAATCCGCCTACCAGCCCCCGATTTATTACAGTATTGTACGGAAAAAAAAGACAGTCACGTTAAAGAATTCTCGGTTGACTGTCGCAGACGCAGACGGACGGTACCAGTCAGCGACAGACGCCCGGTAGTCACTCGAGATCGCCCGTAACGCCCCTCACACCGGAGAGTCTCGAGGACGACATACAAGAGTTATCGAGTGACGACGATGAGGAACTTAAGAGACAACGAAGCGGCAAGTCTTGGGACATCGAGGAGTATCCTGTCATAGTGAAAAAATCCAGGCAAGTATCTCATAACGAATTCTAAAATGTGGCTTCTACATTATGAGAATTCGGATGATTCTGCGGGGGTTTAAAGATGCTTTGAAAAATAATCCAAGAATGTTAATTTCTAATTAATTTCGTTGCTTCCCTAGACTTCTTTTCTCCGCACTTATTCGCATATTTCCTCCAGTTTCGATCAGCCTGCCTTCCCAAATTCCACTCAACGTTTAGGACCTCGCGGTGATTCCATCTTTTTCACAATACTTTTCCCTCTCAGTATTTACACTTTCTAGTATAGATGAATATGTCCTTCTCCATCTGTTCACTCCCTGTAACCATTCTTCCGTTATTAGTTTCGTTGCTTCCCTGCACTTACTACTTTTCTCTACTTTTCCACGTATTTCCTTCAGTTCCAATCAATACATCTTTCCAACGTTTACATGACGTTTCTACAACTCAATCTGACCAACTCCTCCTTTAAGGTAAACGTCCCAATAGCCGGACGTGTAACGGTAGCCGGGACACCTCATGTTAAACTATATCTATATAGTGGTAAACAGCTACAGTTTAAGATGGGGTGTCCGGCTTCTGGTACACGTCCGGCTATTGGGACGTTTACCTTAGGATCTCACGGGTTACATCCTTGTCTATTGCTCGTCTTGCTTCATTCAGCTTCTTAAATCTTTCTGGAGTTAATATGACAGAAATAACTTATATGCCTCTCTGGCTTTGGGTCGCCTGTTCACTCCCTCTAGCCATTTTATTACTTCATTAATTTCATTGCTTCCCTGACCTCTACTTCTCTACATATTTCCCGCAGTTCTTCTTTCTTTAGGGACCTGCTGATTGCATCCTTGCCCAAACACTATTCTCTCTCTCTCTCTCTCTCTTTCTATCTATCTACCGCTCGTATCTGCTACCCGGTTATGGAATACGCTTCCTCCGACGCTGCGCGACCTACACTCTATCGCCATCTTCAAAAACGCCCTTTTTGAATTTCTTCGTGTGCCTGTGTGCCTCCCACTCTGAGCGGGTGGGAGAACCTTTTATTATTATTATTTCTCTGTTTAAGGCACTAATGTCTAAAATACTATCTCTTTATAATGTCTTCGCTATATACTATCCTTAGTTTTAGTTAGTTATTAAGACACTTTTCTTTGTACATGGTCTCCTCGCTTTATACTTGTAGGTCTCCACCCCAGTGTAATAATAAACGTTCTATTCGATTCTATTCAGCTTTTCTACTTCTTTGTAGAGTTCACAGTATACGTTGAATGATCAATTTTGATCCAAATTTTGAGTTTATCAATTACCCCGGCTTCGGACCATCAATGTAGATAACTTATTACATTGAATGATCCTAATATAATGATGCTGTTTTTCCTTGATAATAAAGAACCGGACGAGGAAGAATAACTAGAACAAACGCGATTGAGCAGCCAAAAACTCCCGTCTCCATGAACAGTGCTGATAATCAGGATGACAATATCGAAACACCGGAGGAGGCTCGTATACGTAAATTGGAAGACACAGCCTCGCCTCACTCCTATCTTTCGATGCCGTCGTGCAAAATGTTTCCCAGCATGAGCAGCGTCGAGCCACTGTCAAAAATCCTCGAGCCTGCGGTCGTGAGACACTTTGACATTGAGTTCGAGACACCGGAAATGGAGAGACGGGGAAAGGTCGGTTACGATCATCGCGGTAGCCAAGAAGGTGGATTCAGCAGAACGAGAAGCGCTCTGAAAGATCCTGGCGTGGTGGGACCAATTGTTTGGGACCTCAGAAGGCAGAGAGCCGTGGAAGGTCGGTATTTAAAGAAAATCTATCGTCAGAATTCAATTTAGGTTTTTGTTTTAACTTGATCAAACTGCTGCGACAATCACGTCCGAGTCAACTTTTGAATCTTTCATGTTCGCGGTACTTAGTTGAATGAACTTTTGAGGCGTTTAAAGTTCGAAAAAGTTAAAATGTCTGCCATCGCGCTGCGCATCCATCTCAATTTGATGCCACGTATCTTCTCAATGATTCCCCAAACTTTATTCCAGCTTAAAGAGCCTCCGAGTCGTTTGAACTTTGCAGCGACTTCAAAATTGTTTCTCGAGTCAATCTGAGAGTCATCTCAATTTCGTATAGGCCTCGAATTAATCATATCGAAGGCACACAATGTTTCAAAGTACCTGTAACTTTCTAATGAGGTCTCTTCAAACGGGCTCCAAGTGTTAGCAATTCTTAGGAAACTTTATGGGTAGAAAAACGATACGATTCGTGCTAGTCGCGTGCCGATTTGAGATCGGAAGTGTTCCCGAAACATCGTTTTCTCGAAAAAGATATAAATTTTGCGAGCAGAAAGCGCATCGGGGGAAACGGAAGTGGCAGAACGTACGATCGCCTCAGGTCCGGTAGGTCGAGCAAGAAGAAGACTTCACGAGCTGCTCGAGGATTCATTCAGTCTCTTCGGGGCCAGGGACGCCAGATCGAGGGAACCGGCGTGTTTTTCGTCGCGACCGAGCTCAGCCGCGAGATCACCCGATCACCTGATCGTGGCTGCGTTTTCCGAATCGAGAGGGAAATCGGCTCACGTAAGGTAAGGGGATTCAGATTTTTTTATTGATCCTTCGAAAAAAAAAAAAAAATAGGGAGGGATTTTGTTTTTTTTACATTTTTAATTTCAGTCCGGTAGCAACGCCGATAAATCAACCAAAAACGCGGCCCCGTACGTCATTACCGCGGGGAATAGATCGGGAGGAGGAGGAGGAGGAGGAGGAGGAGATACCGGAAACGGGAAACGCTGCGCCACATCCGCGAGGTGCGTGGGGCTCGAGGCCCCTCAGCGCCGGACCTTTTCATCGTCCGAATTTACCGGAAATCAACGTCAATCGGGTCCTCGCGGATCATCAGCTGCCCCCGGAAGATCCCGCGGTACCGCTCATAGCCGCCATTAGAAAGGAACTCGACAAATTTACACCGGAAATGAGATCTTAGTGACGGGTAAAAAAATTAACGAGGGGCGAGAGAGTGAGTTTCGTCTAGTCTTTTATTTTTATCTTTATTTTAGTCTCTGATGATTATTCTTGCTCACTGTAAATATTTCATAACAATCATGCAACATAATAATAATTATAATAATAATAATATCAATAATATGATAGTGGTAGTTTTTGAGGAAAAAAAAAAAAACATTACAAACTTTTGTTCGTAGAAACGTAAAAGTTTGCCCTTTAATGATCCTGTACGTATACGTTGCAAGCCAAATGTCCGATTCAAAGTGAATTCTGAGTAATTTTTTAAAAGACAAAATGTTTCAAAAGAGATAATTTTCGAAAAATCAACGAATTTCTATTTCCGAATTACAAAACAATAATTGTGTTCCCCGATGATTTATTGAGCAATCTTTAAAAAAAGGTTTTATTAATGAATTTTCGGCATTATCATTATTAATGTTATTAAAAATCAATCTTCCTCGTGTTGCAACGTTCTGAAATTCTGATCGAATAAAAAAAACTCTTGGCTGGGAGTGTTTATATGTACGTAGAGGATCCTTAATGTTCATTGGGCTAAAAGTATTTTTTTTAGGTGAATTTTTTTCTCTCTCAAGCATTCAAAAATTGGCGCTACCGGGAGCGAAATTTTCACGACGAGATTGCGAGGTGTGTAAAACTTGAATTTTTATTTGTAAATGCGTTAAAAAATTTCAGTCAGTGAGAAAAAAAAAGATCTCAATAAAAAAAATAGATGAATTGGATCGTGTGTAAGAGAAGAATCGACAATCCGTCCATTGTGAACCATTTCAATAAAAAAAAATTTACGTACGACAAGATTTAAGTGTATCTCGTTATTTCATTTTGTTATTAAAGCTAGCAGATTTTTTTTTTACTTAGAACAAATCATTTTTTACCCAGAAAGTGCCAGGTGCAGACTTGGAGAATGGAAATACAGTTTTTTGTTCTCATTGGGGAGAATTTTTCAAGTCCTTGAAGAATGTTATTTGTTATAAATAAATTTAATGCGCCTTCTGCAAAATCATTCCTTCCATTCCTACCTTTTTTCTTCTCTTTTCAAGACTGACCTACATAACGCAACCTCCAAGAAAAAAAGAAACACATAAATTATTCCGATGCTCATAAATCAAGCTGAGAGTTGTGTATGATAGTTTTAGTCAAAAATATAGTCGACATCTGGAGTAATCCGTGCCAATATAAATAAAATATTCATCGGCTACGTATCGTCGAGGATTTTCCGGATTTTATTCTCAACATTAACGTGCGCTTTGGCTCATCGCGAGATACTTTCGAAAATACGAACTTGAGGAAGAAGATGAAGAAGAGATACGAGGGCATACGAATGTCTCTCTCTCTCTCTCTTTTCTTTCTGGCCTCCGTTTTCAGTTACAAATTTATTTTCGTACATCAGGGAGACGGGATGGGCTCTCGCCTAAAACCGTATCGACCAATCGGCTTTGAAAACTGACGCGACTTGACGTACGTAAGATATACGAGAGAGGGTTCGGCTGTTTGGGTGGATGATGATGGTGGAGGTAGAGCGGCGTTGATGTTTGAACCAACCGATGAAAATCCCTGGGGCCGCCGAACAATTTAGGTCCGAGATAGAAGAATATTCTTGACTGTCGGGAGCACAGTCAGCTGCCGAAGGTCCGGTTGACTAGTCACACCGAACAAGAACTACTTAATTCTAGTAATTTTTTCTTTCTCTCTTTCTCTCTCTTCAATTTATCCCGTAGGAGACACTTTTTTTTTGTTCTTGCACCAGGTAAGATAATCCTACGAATTTTACGCGGGAAATTCTTTTTTTTTTTTAATTCAAACGACTCGTAAAAACAAATACACTTCGATCGAGGAATATTTCCACATAAAATAGAGAAAAAAAAAACGTACTTTTCCATGAGAAGAAAAAAGTGTACACGAAAGATCTTCAAATTGGGGAGAAAATAAAACTCGATTTAAAGTGCCAGTGCGTGATTAAAAATCGAGAGTAAAAAATGGATTGATAACGATAGTGAGTTTTTTGGAGAATGGAGAACAAAGATACAAGTGGAGAGTGGATACGGCGAGTTGCAAGCCGGATACGATTGAATATACGACAGGAGCACTTGGATGAGAGAAATAGGCAGTGAAATTTGGCGAAAAAAAAAAATAAATATCTATACATAAATTTCACGTTGATGGGGAAAGTGTTGAAAAGAACAAAAAAGAAAGCTTCATGTTTAACTGATGCACGAAGCCAAATTTAATTATAGATTTCTCTCAGATTTATCAATTCACTTGAAAATTCATGAAGAAATTTAATTAACAAATTGTTTCGTTAATTATAAGGAATAATTGAATTTAAAGCTTTCACAAGTTTCATGAAAATTCTCGTCAAGTAAATAGAAAAAAAAAAACGAATCCGGAATATCCCGAACTATAAATAACGAGGTACAGCATCGCATCTTCCCATCAGTGATCGCTCTCTTGCATAATCGTTGCACGTAAACAAAAGAAAAAGAAGAATAATCATTTTTTCTTTTCGCAAAAAATATTTTTTCGACAATTGAATTTTTTTTTTTTGTTTGTAATTAATTTACGTTGGATCATAATTGATGGATATCGGTAATCGTTAACGGAGAGTCAATGGGAGAAAGGGTGCTCCGATTATCGGTTGTGACCAAATTTGGAGCGTGCTCACGCAGTCTGCGTTAGTAACAGAGAGTGGGGCGAGCCGCTAAGTCTATTTTAGATCGTCACGCACCGGATACGTGGTCTTCGCGAATAACCCCTTCGACGCAGCTTTTCATGAGCTTTCGAGAAAAAAAAAAAAAAAAAATGATTTTGCAAGATGACAAAAGTATGAAAAATAAAAAAATCCCCTTAAGATTTATTTTAATGGATATTTTATTTCTAGGCCGTCAGGCGTAGCCCCAAGGAGTCATCATGGCTGACGATGAGGTGAGGTAGGTATCAAAAATAATAATAATAATAATAATAATAATGAATATACCAAAAAAGTAGAATTTTATTCAGTCAATAAACATGACCATTTTTTTTACGTTGTTGGGGCAAGTCTGCAATAAAAAATTAATTGAATAAATTTGAATATGAAAAACCTGACCTACGGATAGATTCGTTTCGAAAAATTGAAAAAGTAAAAATTTTCGATATTTTTATGATACTTTTTACAATGTTAATCGATCAGAATTTTTTCTAATTTGATAAATTAAGATCTTAGCACAAACAAAGATCATCAATGCAGTCCTCTTATTCTTTTCTTTTCATGCCTATCGTCATCGACTGTACGAACAAAAAAAAAAACCACCACGATACTTCACCCTCGAACGAATAAAAAAAAAAATCAACTTGGATATCGTTGTTTCTTTTTTTGTTTAATTTCGTCATGCAGTTGACAGCGTTTTTCAAAAGGTACGCAAAAGTTTTCAATGCTTTTTTTTTCCTTCCTTCGTATATCTTGTGATTTGTTTTAGCGGAGCTTTTACCTTCCCCTGTTATCGTTCCCGAAAATCTTGAATCGAAATTTATCAAAATTCGATGTAAATCTGGCATGATAAAATTATCATTACGAATCGAAAAGTTCAACGAGCAGAATCAATTGATTTTTTTTTATCTCTTCCAAGTCAATGGAAATGTGAAAAATAATTTTATGCATTCTGAATCGTGGAATATGTTAAAAAAAAAAAAAAAATTGCATAATTTTTGTTTTCGGAGTACATCACGAGATCAATTCGGTACTCAATGACTGTGTGCAATGTCCTATCCCGGTAGTACGAATTTAGAATTGACCGTTCAAAGCTCGACATTTCGTATCTTTAGAAGCCCCTGTAGATTGAGATGGGAGAGCCCAAACTAAAAGTGTCTATAAGGCGAATGCACCGATGACCCTCTCCATCTCGTTGAACGAGCCCAATTTGCTTTTTATAACTCTTCTTGTTTTCTATCTCCCCCTGTTCTCGACGTCTTCGAGTTTCACGTTTCCCCTCCACGAAACGACAGGGTGACCCCCTTTTTTTTACACCGATGCAATTTATTTATTTATTTTTTTTCTTATTTTTTTAATTACACCCAACCCCCGAAACGTCACTGTAGACCCTCATTAGTGATTGTACATATGCATTTTACCAACACCAACATCCAGATTAGTGGCATAGAGAAAAAAAAAAAAAAAAACTACACGAATACAAGACACGAGTGTCTCCCTGGGTAATGTAGAATGTGCTGTTTTCTCTGTGTTTTGTTTGACGTTTATTGTGAAAAAAAAAACAACAACATTTTTTCGAATGCTCGAAATGAAATTCCAAATTTGGGCTCGACGAGTAATTATTATCATTTTAAAGAGTAATTACAAAGAATTTAACGAATATATATTTTTAAAAATTGATTATTTATTTGTAATTGAAATTTTTTTTTCTGCATACGCTTATAAGTTTATTGGTCGGAGAATAATGAGTATTTTTTTGCTTACAAATTTTCATAAACTAGCTGAATTAATGAATATTTATCGAATTCAATTTGACACAAATATTACATAATTTTTGGCAATTGCCTGAGACAACTTTATTGAAAAAAACAAAAACACAAATTTTCTGGGACTGAATTCTTTTTTTTTTCACAATAGATTTTACGTTTGTTGCTTACCAAATGTCTTGTCCTTTGGTTCGTTGCCTCCTTATCGTTAAGCATACTTTATTTTTTTTTTTATAATTCAATGACAAAACTCATGAATACAAAAGCGAGTGAACGAAAACAAATTGGCAATTAATTATATTAACACGATTGTCGAATGAGATTATTCGAATTAACGAGGTTTTTCCTCTTTCTCATTTGTTCTTTACAGAGGAAACGCATCGAGGATGTACGTAAGAGAGAGGAAGCAGCGTGTGTGGAATCGACGAGGTCGCAAATGTTCGATCCGTTGAAAAATTACGATATAAAAATTTGAAAAAAAAAAAAAAAAAACACAGTCGAGATTGAATTACAATTTTTTTTTAACTTTTGACTAAATTTGTGCATTTATGCATGAATTTTTTTTTTTTTTTGTTATAAATATGACAATAACTTGAAATTCATAAATCATACAGCTTTGAGACGTAGACTTTTCCAAATATTTCAATTTTTATTCGATCAAAATATTCCTTTGCCCAAATTATTTCATAATTTTTATTGAGATTTTTCGTTCGACTGTAAAGTCGATTGTTCACAAATTTTTCGTTCGATAAAGCGTGGAAAGAGATAAAAAAAAGAGAGGGATTTGAAATTTTTTTAGCTCGAATATTAAAAAAAAAAAAAAAAAAAAAAAAAAATTATCACACCTGACGATAAATATAGGAAAAGAAGAGGAAACAGGCGGAAACGGACCGGAAGAGGGCAGAGGTCCGTGCCCGTCTCGAGGAGGCATCTAAAGCAAAAAAGGCCAAAAAGGGTTTCATGACCCCCGACAGGAAGAAGAAACTCAGAGTACGTATAATTCAACCTCTTGGTTGATTTTTTTTTAAATTTAATTCCCTCCGATTGAAACTGTAAGACTGTTACGACGAGAATGGCTCGATCTAAATCTCGGTTTTTTTTTTTTCATCGTTTCATTTAGCTTTTGTTGCGTAAAAAAGCTGCCGAGGAATTGAAGAAGGAGCAGGAAAGAAAAGCTGCAGAGAGAAGGCGTATCATCGAGGAACGTTGCGGACAGATGAAAGACGTCGAGAACGTTAGCGAAGGTATATATAATATGTTTATATTTTTTTTTCTTCCCCAAATCATTCGAAATGGATTTTTTTTTAAATTTTTTTTTTCAAGAATTCTTCGCTGATAAATTCCCAACCAAAAGTTTATTAGTTTGATCGAAATTTGAGAACTTTGGGATTTGCAAATAAAAATATTAAAAACAATGCAATCGTGGCAAATATGAACATTTATTTTGAATAACAACAATGCCACGAAGGTTTTTAATGAATTAAAAGAGAAAAAAAGTTCGACAATCATCGAAAATTTTATTTTTTCGAAAATTTTAAATTAAAAATATTCGAAAAAGGAAGAAAATTCTAAAAGAATTCAGGCATATTCGGAAAAATTACCAAATTCATTTGGTATGACAAAACAAAAAGTTTTCTAACGTTTTGTTAGTTAATTTTTGTTTTTTTTTTTTTTTTCAAAAAATTTATCAGTCACTTTTTGGCAATGTCGTTGATTAAAATAAATTTTCTTGGTATCGACATGAATGTTTTTTGTTTTTTTTTTTTTTTTTGTACAATCGCGAGGTACTCAAAATTCCCATCCAATTCTCACTTTTGGTTAGGAATGTGTGCACAAATCATTCAGATCAAAGTCACTATCGTCCATCGATCATCATCAATGTTTCCTTGCAGATAACATCGGTACGATGACCATTTTGATATTTCGTTCAATTGTTTTCATTCGCAGATATTTTTTTTTTTGTTTTTCATGTAAAAAATGATTCTTCAGTTATTTGATCGAATATTTATGAGAAATCGAGTATCTTTAATTAAATGGCCAGACAGTTGGGCTCTCGTGCCCAAAATCTTCGCCACAAATTACTCGAAGAACGTACAACACAAAAATGAAAAAAAAAAAAATTTTTTTTTAACACGAAAAAAAAGGTAATTACTTACTTTGGTGACTTTTTCGAATTTTTTTTTTTCGACAAAAATCTTTTTAAAGTAAATAATTACCAGAAAAAATCTATATACATTATACTTTTGATAAATTTTTTTGTTCATACAACACGTACTCGAGATCCCAGATAAATTGATACAGCTCCTTGTGACACGTGACATTAAGCCATTTATTTCCATTGTACACGCAGAGAGCCTTAAGAAAATCCTGCGCGACTACTACAATAGGATCTGCGGGTTGGAGGACAAGAAATTCGATGTCGAATATATCGTAAAGAAAAAGGACTTCGAGGTAGTAAAATCATTTCGTGAGAGAGGAAAAAAAAATATATAGGAGTGAATATGAAAAATGCAAACGCAAAAAAAGATTTTTTTGTTTTTTTTTTTTTTTGTTTTCAAAGAGACAACGTTTTGAAATTTCGTCACGACACCGCGCGGTGTCAAGCACGAGTGATCTAAATATTTATATATTTATTTATATAATCGTAATTTCGTTTATTTCTTGCGTGCTTCGCATCTCTCGACTGTCTCTCTCTCTCTCTCTCTCTCTCTAAATAGGTTTTCATTCATTATCTTTCTACAATGCAATTTTAATTAACAATTTATTTATTATTATTTTTCTTTCTTATCACATCGCTATGTCTAATTATCGGCAATCATTGGGGTGATGATATTTTGATTTTTTTTTTTTCAAATTTCAAGTCTCACGCTTAAAATTGAATTAAAAAAAAAAAAAAAAAACCTCTCGAAGAATGAGGACGAAGGGGAAATATTTAGACGTTGCTCAGAGAGGTTAAAATGTTTTTTTTTTTACACGAAACAATTAAAAAAAAAATCTGTCCTCTATTTTGATCTTGCCTCCTTTTTTGTGGATCGAATTTGTGAAAGTTTTCATTTTTGGAACTTGGACAATTATTTTTGAAATATTTTTTTTGTTTTTTTTTTTTTTTGGGTAATAAAGCGCAATTTTTTGATAGCTTTGAGCTGCTCCAAATATCCTTTGTCTCTCTAGATCCTATGTGAGAATCTTTTTTTACATAAACAAAGAATAATATTTTGCGGTTGAGACTCGAAATTTGAAAATTAATTATATCGTCATCGTGATAATCACGTTCTATTATTCAGTCATCAAGGTATCGTCGCTGATTTTTTATTGTGTCTCTCGTGTCTGTATTTTCTTTTTTTAATCGCTATTTTTTCTTTTTTTTTTTTTTTTTTTTCATCATCAATATTATTTATTTATTTTATTGTTTCGTTCTCGTTGGTCGCTCTGTACATCTTTCGCCTCTTCGTATACGTCCAAGAATTGCATCTCGTCGTCCAAAAACCGATCCCATATCTCTCACGAAAATTCTCTTCCTCATTATACTTTACACGAATTTTTTTGGAAAAAAAAAGTTAGGGGATCGGAGGAAAATAAAACTCGTACGTAGGATTTATAGGCATTTGATTTTTTGTCGCAGAGAGACAAATGGAAAGGATATTATCGAAGGATAATAAAAAAAAAAAAAAAAAAATTGAGAATCTGTCCTTATGAATTTTATTCCTCAAATTTGACAGCAAGCTTGAAGTCAATACTGAGCCAGTATCATAAGAGGATCAACAAGCTCGAGGAGGAGAAGTACGATCTCGAGTACGAAGTCTCCAGGAAGGACTTTGAGGTCTTTAATGAATTGCATAAACGCGAGAGAATTTTTTATGCAAACGAAATTTTATTTATCATTTTGGCAAATGATTCTAGAAAAAAAACTTTTTTTCTAATTAATTTCATTCTTTGTTCGTAGAAACGCCAGTAGGTTTCGCGAGCTAAACATCGAGTAGGCTCTCTAATTGCCAATTATAATTGATTTAAAAAATTAAAATAATAATAATAACAATAATAATAATGACGGTTTGAGTGAGGAGTTACACCTGTTGATGAGTTACAAAAAAAAGGCCATTTCCGGGTTTTTTAAAAAATAATTCATACGGTTTTTTGTTAATAAACAAAGTTTATGTCATTTCATTGAGATAAGAGTTTTTGGAATATTGAAAAATTTCGAAATCATTTTTCTCGAAATTAAATTTTTTTTTTTTTCAATTGTCTATATCTCGATGAATGTTTATCCGATGGAGTTGAAATTTGGATACGATTTTTGTGTGATATGCGATTATGTCAATCCCGAGGATATTTTTGGACAAAAAGTCATATTAAACTGAATGGCAGAATTTTGAAGAAAAACAAAAAAAGTTGAAATTCACGAAGAACAACATCATTGAGCTTTTACTTAACAAACAAAAAAAAGTAGCGATTTTTCAATTGAAATAATCATACGATCAAATTCATTCGAAGTTTGAAAAATATTCACATTTCTTTCTCGGTTTTTTGAAAATATTTACCTCGATAATATAAAATATTCCTTCGAAATAGCCTTTTTTTCATAATTCTCAAAGTGGCATCCTCTCTTAAGGATGTTCCTCTGTTTGTTTGCGGAACGAGTGGTCCGAGGGGAGTCCTTATGCACATACATGGGTAGGGCTCAGTGTGGTGCAAACGTCAAATTTTCAATTCATCTCGACCAGTCAATTTTATCTTCTCGAAATTAGAATTAGAACTTTGAGGTTTTGATTTAACGCTATTCTATAGTAAATGGCATTGATGACAACGTATAAAAATTATAGCAATATACTCCTGTAAGTTTTTGAAATATTAACGTTTATGTTGCAAAAAAAAAAATTCAAAATTCACGTTTTCCCAGCTTCAACTCCAAACGCTGTCCGAACTATTCAAGATAGAGCAAATTGCATGAAAACAATTTTGTAGAAAATTAAATTTTCTATAAAAAACTCTGCAACGACATAAGTGAAAAGTCAATAGCGGATGAGTGAGAGGTGTCCGAAGTGGCGTGACGAGGAAGTGTGATTTTTGTGAAATCGCAGAATAGTAGACCCATTAGTTGTTAAATTAGCCACCACGTTAGCGTTGAATTAAAAATTCATAAAAATTCATACAACTGGATACAACGAGAAAGATATTACCGCCTAAAAAACTTTATTTGTAACTAAATTCAAATTAAGCCACCTACTTGAAATGGTTTATCTTTTAAAATTATTTTTACAACTTTGAACGCCTCCCACGCCTAAGTTATTAACTTTAGATAAATGCCATCGGAGACTTTTTTTTTTGTAGAGAATTTAGTTATCTAGAATAGTATATATTGTTTACCGAGCGAGAAAACGGTCGTTTGCACGCCGAGTATGAAGTTGAGCACCGAGGCGAAGCCGAGGTGTTCTCAACTTTATACGAGGCGCAAACGACCGTTTGATCCGAGGTGAACATTCTATTTTTTACAACAGCGGAGCGAAAACAGCGAGTTTTCATCCGCAAACGAGGACCGGCGATCGACTGGTTTCCATCCTCGTTATTGAATGGAAACTCGCTGTTTTCGCTCCGCTGTTTTAAAAAATGATTTATTAGCAATTTTACCCTATTATGCATAGTTTAAGCAGCGTTTCAAGTTGAAGCACAAAGAGTGCTAAATTTTCATTGTTTCCAATTTTTCTCTTGAAAAAATGTAGAGAGGAATTAATAATGCACATTTTATGAGTTATTATTTATGCGATTTACTATATGGAAAGACGCTAAAAAAAAACTCCAGGATTTTATTCTGAAAAAAGAAGCCTAATTCGACAAGTTGAGTTCGCAACATTGTCCGTCGCGTCTAAAATCGACAGCGTACGCCTCTTTTTTTTCAGCACTTTAAAATATATTACATTTAATTACTCAACGAAAATGCTCTTAATTGAGGTGAGCTTTAGCACACGGTTTTTTTACATGTAGAACTAGGTCATACAATTTCTCAAAAGTAGTGGCATTTCAAGTTCGTGAATTCTAGAACGATTGGAACTTGTTTTTAATTTGTGGCCACATGAACCCAAGTTAAATAATGTTTTTTTAAACATTTAATATCTCGACAACGAGGCTCCCGATCTTATTGAATCTTTGCACATACATTTTAGGGACAAACACTGATAGGCTGTAAAAATTTTAAGTCGATGACACTATAACGATATAACAGAGGAACATCCTTAAGCGTGGACCTAATGAGTGGAGGGAATAAAAGTTAGACGAGTATCTTGGCAGCGATATGTGTAGAATTTTTGTTTTTTTTTTATTTAAAAAAAAATTTAGATCACTCACGAATTTACTCGTAGCCGTTGATTTAAAATGATTTTTTATTTTTTATTTCTTACTTTTAATGTCGAAAGTAGACAAAAACGTTTCGATTCAGAGGCTTTTGGTTTGGCAATCCCTTCCGGTAATTTTCTTCCCGTGTCTTTCGATGATTTTTATTTCTTCTCGTTCCCGCAGGTTAGAATTTCCCCACGAGATTGAAAAAAAAAAAAAATATATATAGGTTTCGTGAAATTGTCAAAGAGAAAAACGAATTAAAATCGCGTTTTACTTTTTTCTTTTTCTTTCGTTGCCACAGCTCGGAGATCATTTTTACATCGAAGGAGATGTTTTTTTTTCTCCAATTTTGTTTTTTTTTTTTTTTTTTGTTTTTTGAGGTTTTGACTCTGTGAGAGAGCGAGCAGGGAAACGTGAATCCCAATTTCGTGCAATTATTGTGTATTTTTATAGCCGAGCTCCAGACGATTTGTGCGGCATACTGGAACAGATTATACGCACTCGAGGGTGATAAGTTTGATCTCGAGAGGAAAAATAGATTGAAAGACTTTGAGGTAACTAATGATGAGACGAAGGGTTTTTGTTTCAATATTTTTTTTTAATTTTTTTTTTTTAATATCAAAATACTGAGATATATCGTTGAATATTTGTATAACAGATGATGAGTTCAGAGTTCGGACACTGACAAAATGTGTAAAATGAAAAAAAAAAAACGCACGGGAATCATTCGATACCGTGAGAATGCCAAAGAAAGGGAAAAAAAAAATTTTCGTTTTTTTTTCTTCAATTTTCGAAAAATTTTTTTTTTTCCCAATATTATCAAAATAATTTTTGGCTCTCTCATCGTTCCGTGCGTTGAAGCTTCTCACGCAGTCCTCACAAGAAAAAATTACGCACACACGACCACACCAAACACGAAAATTAAATTGCGCGTTTACTCGAATCCGGGAATTATTTTTATTTTCAAAAAAATTTTTGAAAATTACTCTTCTCTCTCTCTCTCTCTCTCTCTCTCTCTCGCGCGATATTCTTCGGTTAATAATTTATGTTGTTTTTTTTTTGCGATCAGAGGCGTTTGCTTTGCCAGCGAATTTTTTTACGAAACGTGATCGTGATTAAAAAAAAAAAAAACCAAAGTGCTTTCTCTCGGCAATAATTTTAATAATAATAAAAAAAAAAAAAAAACAATGTGTTTAAAATTTTTGCGCTTCTGCGTAGCTAATCTTTCTTCTCGCTGCCAAATATTGCAATGTCGACGGGCGCGAAGATATATTTATGCAAAAAAAAAAAAAAAACCAAAAATTGCTGTTTTTTTTTTCAAAAAAATTTTTTTTTTCTACTCACGAGTTACGAATACGCATGTCTGATCGTAAAACGTGTTCTTGTAGAGGACTTGAAGGAGATTTGCCAAGAGTATTATGACCGCGTCTACGTTTGTGAGGGTCAGAAGTGGGATTTGGAGCGTGAAGTACGAAAAAGGGACTACGAGGTACAATATGAAAACCCCTACGTCGAACCCGAACACGAAAAACCGAGGGCCGAGAGCAAGCATTTTTATTATTTTGAGAAAAAAAAAAAAAATCGGAAAAATTAATTACATTTTTCGACTTTAATTAATACTTAAAAAAAAAAAAAAAAAAAAAAAAATGAACAAGTTTTGCTCTCGGTGATTCGTAATTGAAAATTTCCCATATTCACCCGCGACTTTTTTTTCGAGGTTTCGAGAAATTTCAATATCAACGATTTTTGCAAGGACAATCGGAGTTGTGAAAAAATTGAAAAAAAAAAAAATTTAAGCAAAATTAACCGAAAAAGAGAGCAACGCCCGAATGAGACCAAAGTTAACTTGCCTGTCTTTTTTTGTAAATCACCCCCTCTACCCCCCCCCCCCCAAATCTATCTCAAAATCAACGTGAATGAAAAATTTATCGATTTTTTTTTTTTAAATCTTCACTGTATTGACAAATTTGACAATATGAAGTGCCATCATTCGCTTTTCTCTCTTTCTCGCTATATCGATCTTTCTCTCTCTCTCTCTCTCTCTCTCTATCTCTCTCACTCTCTCGCATTCTATCTAATTATTTCTCTATCTAGCTCCTCTCTTTTATTTTTTATTTTATTTTTATTCATTTTTTTTCGCCATCTTATGTCGACTCCTTAAAGAAAAAAAGCCCTACAAAGCATTCCACTAACAGTGCACCGCATTAAAGAGAGAAAAAAAAATTGTTTCGACTCGTTGTTTGCCCCTCGATTGCAAAAAAAAAAAAAATTTAGACGCTTTTATTTTTTCGTAACTTTGTTTTTTTTTTCCACTCCAGTGTGTCTGTGTGTACGGTGCAAAATCATTTTTTTCCATATCGATCCCTTCAGTTACAAAAAAAAAAAATCCCGAAATTATAACAATTGTCAATCGTCCGGGAATAACTTTTATTTCGGCTAACAAAAATGAATGGCTTGTCAAAGATTTATTTTATTTGTTTCCCATCGCGTACTTTCTACGTCCATTTACAGCGCTTTTTTCGGCATTTCTTTCGTCTCGTATGGAATAACGATTCATAGTTTCCTCAATAATTGAAAAATAAAAATAACTGTCTTTTTTTTTCAAATTTCTTAATTTTTCGTCATTTTTTTTTTAAATAATTGATCGAAAAATATTAAATTCTCAAGTGTGGTGCTTCATATTTGTCCGCGATATGTAAAGGGGTTGGGGGAGAGAAAAAAAAGGACAGGAGGCGAAATTTTCGAAATTTCAAACTCAAAGGAAATTATAAATTGTTGTTCCACGTAAAATAATAAATCGATCGTGTTATCGTGTATGGCTCTCTTTTGCTATAATTAAAAAAAAAAAAAATTCCACCCTGTACAACAATATTTGTATAAAAAATTATGTATACACAACCAGCAACCCTTTTTTCACGTACCTTCACCCTCAAGTGAGCATCTTTTACTTTTCTGTCCCCCCCCCCCCCCCCCCCTGTCTCGTACTTAAGACTCTCACAAAAATGGACGCGTGTGAATTTTTTTCTATTTGTTTTTTTTTTTCATCATTTTTTTTATTCCCGAGAGAGAGAAAGTGAATTTTGTCTGAATTGCTAAAATAAAAAAAATGGACAAATTTTTCTGTCCATTGATAAAAAAAAAATCCCAACGTTTTTTGTTTGTCAATAACACGACGAAGTGTTACTGAAAAATGTCTACCTTTCTTTTGTAATGTTGTCAAAGGTTTTTTTTTTTTTTATATTCCGGATCGATAAAGTGTCTCTCCCAAATTTTCGTATTATGATTTTGCACCGAACCACACGAACCACCACCAGCCAAATGTCCAATTTGTTTATAGTGTTTTGACTACCAAATTTTTTTAAAATAAAATGTTTTTTTTTTTTTAATACGTTTATTATACAGTATATAATACGTAAGAAGACGTACATTACTGGAAGGATTAGCAAACGGCTGACCAAGACCAGCCGGCAAAACCCCCTCGACGATAAACTCTCCGAAAAAAAAAAACCAACAACAAAAAACAAAAAAAAAGTCAACCGGTCGTTTATTGCGTACCGTTTCTTACTCGACTCCCGAATACCCCATCGGATCGTAAATTGGCGTTATTTTTACTCAATTACAATTCACGTTAATTAATCAATCAAGTTAATTTTTTTTTTTTCATCGCATCGACACCCAAATGACGCATGAACTTGGTCAAAGACAACAATTGCCAAAAGTATCCTGAATTATTTTTCTTTAGTCAAATTGACAAATCGTAACGTAAATTGACATGAATTTTGAAAATTTCTAGCCAAAATTTATCTGACGCATATCGAGATCCTTAATTTATGTAAAATTAAGAAAATCTATTATACTTTTTCTCGTTTACGTTTATAATAAAAATGGAAAATGAATAACGTTATTATCCGATAGCCAAATCAATGGACCTTCTAAAAAAAAAAATAGTAATAGAGGAAAAATTTGGGCTCATCTTCGCAGAGGCCGAGACAGGAGAACTTTTACATCCTTTCCAATTAAAAAAAAAAATATATACATGTCGCATTCCACGTCAACTCAGCCACTCCGTTTTTTTTATTGTCTCGAAAAAATTATTCAGTATGGGCATTTCAAAGGACAATATATCCATGACATTTTACCAAAATTTCATCCCCCCACTATTGTTGGTTCTCGAGATAATGATTAATGAAGTCTCAATTTTGTAAAAATCATAACTTCGTAACTACTGATCGGATTTAAACGATTAAAAAAAGAATCTTTTTTATTTTTTTTGCCCTTTTCGAAAAAAAAATATGTCATCATCGGATAAAAGCTCATTAGACAGTTTTCGGGGTAAATTAACAAAAAACAATTTTTTCCTCGTCACTGATGCCTTGTTCCATTTTGAAAAAATTTTGCGGAGTTGTGTATCGCCTCCCTCTATCAGAAAAAAAAATACTGAGTAGAATTCCGATTGGCCCTTTCGTGGAAAAAAAAAAAAATCGAAAAATTTCCCCGAAAACTGTCTAATGAACTTTTCTCCAATAATGGCATATTTTTTTTCAAAAAGGGCAAAAAAAATAAAAAAAGATTCGTTTTTTAGTCGTTAAAATCGGATCAGCCGTTACGAATTTATGATTTTCACAAAATTGAGAATTTATTAATCATTATCTCGAGAACCAACAATAGTGGGGGGATGAAATTTTGGTAAAATGTCATGGATATATTGTCCTTTGAAATGCCCATACTGAATAATTTTTTCGAGACAATAAAAAAAACGGGGTGGCTGAGTTGACGTGGAATGCGACATATATTTATGTATCAAAAAAAAAATGCCAAATATTCCATTTTCCCAATGAAAAAAAAAAAATTCACAATAAACAATCCAATTGAACCAGTATGCACCTGTTCACCTCAAAACATTTCCTTCGCATGTTCGTCGATTGTCGTGGCAAGGTTTGCCAAATTTCTGCTTCGATTTTTCAGCAAATAACAGCAATAATAATAATTATCGTTAATAATTCAGGAGAATTAAAAAAAAAAATAAAATAAAAATAACCAGCTACCTTCACTGTGCTTCGATATGCTTTCCGCATGTATAATCCTGAATCATCGATCATTCAATTAGATAATTTATTTGTCATATTTCGTCGCGCAAATCGCTCTCGCATAAACACGTTTGGTTTATTTTGTCGCAATTGCAGCAATTTCAGCGCCATAAAGTCGCACGCAGCCTCGCATTTTGTTGCAATTTTTTTTCGAGAATTTTTCTCGGTAAAAAAATTTTTAAAAAATGAAAATAAAAATGTTTTTTTAATTAAAAAATAAAAACGAAAAATTAACTTCTCTCTTCGTTACTGCCCCCTCAGATCTCCGAGCTGAACAGCCAGGTCAACGATCTCCGAGGAAAATTGTGAGTTCGAGATTTAGTCAAAATAACAAATGAGAAATAGAAAAAAAATTTTTTTTTCGAAACGTTTCTTTTTTTTTTTTTTATTCGCAGCATGAAGCCAACCCTGAAGAAGGTCTCCAAGTACGAAAACAAATTTGCAAAGCTCCAGAAGAAGGCGGCCGAGTTCAATTTCCGAAATCAGCTGAAGCAGGTTAAGAAGAAGGAATTTACCCTCGAGGAGGAAGACAAGGAGGTGAGAAATTTATCTATCAATCAAAAATTATATATCACAATGATAATAATAAATGAGATGCGGAATGGACGAGAAATTTATTTCTCAGTCTGTGGAACGTGCTTTTTATTTTTTTAATTGTTTATTATTCATTATTTATTTTTTTAATTATCCGACGAAGCTGATTTTTTTTTTTTCAATTGGTGAGAAAGGTAATATTCGTTTTCTTTTTTCTCGTCCAAAGGATACGATTTTTTTCAAAAAATTATTCTCTTATCATCCCGCAAATCCAAAAGTTCTCGTCTTTTGCCCAACGTTTTCTCAATTTTGTGGCTTTTTTATTTTCACACTATATGTCTCCCCTCACGTGGATTTATTTTTATCCATACCACGTGACGTACCATCGATTTTGTCATTTTTTTTGTTTTTTTACCGAAGCTTCAATTTTTTCGAGGAAATTTTTGGAATAAATAAATAATTTTAAAAAAACTTGATTCACTCATAGTGAGAGAAAAAATTCCTCGAAAGGACCAAAAGCTCGAGGCTTTTTTTCGTTTATTCTTGTATACTCGTGTCTGCAGCCGGTGATTATGACTCTAGGCCTATGTGTCGTTTTTTATTTATTTTTTTATTTTTCTAATTATTTCATAGCCCAAGAAGTCCGAGTGGCGGACGAAGGAATAAAATTAATTTAATCGCAAAAAAAAAAAGAAAAAAAAAACAACTAACACACGTTGCATTCGATACGTTTGGTTTTCGATTTTAATATTGGAGTAAAAAAAATTTTGAACTCGGATAAAATTACATTTTTTTGTTATTTATTATCAATCTTTTTCTACGCTCATGATTATTATCATTATTGATGAATAAATTTTCAACGAGTACGAAAGTGAAATGGTGAGAACTGATTCACTAAGTATATAAATATAACGAAAGGCTTTTACTTACACAACGAAAAACAAAAAACACAAATTTGTAGTTTTTGGTGTAGAATATTTTTGTTTTAATTTTAATTTTTTTTTTTTTTTTCGATATTTCTCGCCATTTGCAACGAAAGACGTTCGAGCTTTCGGAGCTGTCAGTGTGCAGTTAATTTGTTTTTTTTTTATTCGTCCTGTCCAATGACTCGATTGAAAAATCGATGCACCGAGTCAAAAGTTGTTCAATGTCAATTGTTTGTTCGTAAATCCACAGATTTGACAGAGGAAAATTCATAAAAAAAAAAAATTATGTTTATCGCCTTTCGAGTCTGTGGAAATGTTCGTTAAATGCTTTTCTATCGTTGTCCACGTCCGTTTTTTAACTAATTATGTTGCTTTTGCATTATTGTTCGCAGAATGCGTCAAAAGACAAGGTAAAACCTCAAACTCGTAGATCACGGAATGAATTTTATTTTTCAAGTTTTTTTTTCAGTATAGCGAGCTAGTATAATCGGAAATTAGAGAAACTTGTGTATTGGGCATATTCCACGTTAAATCGGTAAACCAATTTTTCTGATTTTTTTTTCAAGAGTTGTTCGAAATGTCAGGAATGTCTACGAATTTTATTAGATTTTTCGCGAGCATACTTTAGTCGCAAAAAAATAATGAAAAATTCACAACAATACTTACAACTTTGAGGAGAAAAAAATTGAATAAATAAATAAATATAGAGAATTAAATAAATAAAATAATGAGCACAAAGTTAACATTTTTGAGTGTATTTTTGAAGGATTTTTTTTCATAACTCTCCAAAAAAATTACGAGCAAAAAAAAAATAGAACAGATGAAGCAATAATGTTTTTTTTTTCTCCTAGGGCCAAGCTAAATTTTGCTCCAAAAATAGGTTACAGAGAGAAGTTTAAAAAAAATTCACTAAAAATACACTCCAAAACACTATTTTTGTGGCTGAATATATTTTTGTTAAATGCACAATTTTCGGTGCAAAAGTAAATTTTACTAAAATGTTTCGAATTTTTTTTTTTTTTGGTTAGCCAAAGTATGAATTGAAAATTCTGAGTAAATTCATCGATAATCTTGACACTTTGAACAAGCCCTTAAAATTTTTTTTTTAATTGGCTAGCTAAATTGACGCTGAACGCCCAATATATATATATATACACGATTAGAATTTTCTTAGTTTGTACATGAATTACGACTTAACGAGCACTCTGCATCTTTCTATTTGACAATTGCTTGCAAATTTTTTCGTCTCTGTGTACTCTCTTTGGTACTAATGTTTTTTCTTTCTTTTGTCTTTAATAGAAAAATAGTTGTAGAAAAATTGTGTTAAAATTTAATTCGAATATTTTTGTGTATAAAACATTTGTTTTGTTGTCCATACCAATGTCCAGTATGAACCGGAGCTGGGCAGTACTTCAAGTACCCGGTACTTGCGATGTACTGGAAGTACAGTACTTGAAGTACAAAGTACTTTAAAAGTTTTTCAAGTGTTGTACTTAAATTTCCAAGTACTCGACCTGTACTTTAAGTATTTGTACTCAAATTTTCAAGTGCTTTCCTGTACTTCAAGTACTTTTTAATACGTCTTGCTAATGGTTGCATGTATAACGCCTTCGAACATAATATGATTGAGGAATGTTCTGCACCATCTTTTGATTAAGATTGTAAGGAACAACCATTCAAAGGCTCAAGCTACGGTCATTACGGTGTCATTGTCAATGCATGGCTCCGTTTTTAGCAATTCGTGTATTATATTCTTTATTTTTTTCTTTTTCAAACCTGAAGCTAAATAAATCTTAATTACAATCGTCAATGCTATTTTTTAAAATTATTTCTAATTCTTCGTTTAAATATTTCTGTTCCAATCTGCCTAACCTAAGTGAATTGCACAATATGAACATATATGTTTTGATACAAAAAGTACTCGAATCAAAATCAAATGAGTTTAAAGAGTACGTAAGAAATCAAATACAAGTACTGGAACTTGCGAGATGTATACCTGAAAACTTGTAAAGTATTTGATAGCTGATATTTAACGTATTTAAAGTACTCGATACCTCAAGTACTTGGTACTTCGAGTACTTCAAATATTTACTACTTCAAGTACTTAAAATATTTAGTGCTTCAACTACTAATTGCTTTAAGTACTTCAAGTACTCAGTACATAAGAAATCAAATATAAGTACTAGAACTTACGAGATGTATGCCTGGTAACCTGAAAAGTATTTGACATTTGATACTTGACGTACATCAAGTACTTGATACCTCAAGTACTTCAAATATTTAGCACTCCAAGTACTCAGTACTTGAAGTACTTGGCACTTCAATTATTTACGGTACTTGGTACTTGGCACTTTAATTATTTATGGTACTTGGTACTTGGCACTTCAATTATTTACGGTACTTTGGTACTTGAAATACACGAGTACATCAAGTACTTACAGTACTTTATACTTTGTACTTGAAGTTACTTTCAGGTACTTTGCCCAGCTCTGGTCTGAACAAATTGAGTGTTTGATTTAATCCATCTTCGAATTAGTTGAAAAAAACAAAATTTAGTACGTTAGATAGAAAAATTAAAAAATCAATTTTTTTTTTAAATTGAAATTCGCTAATTCGTTGTGTTCTCGTTTTTGCAGAAGAAGCCTGATTGGTCGAAGAAGGGCGAGGAGAAGAAGGTAAAGGAGGAAGAAGTCGAGGCATGAGAGACATTCACCCCAAAAAATAATAATAATAATAATAATGATCACTCAATGAGATCGTGCAAAAACAAATCACGATCCAAAAAAAACCTCCCACACCGAAAAACGATATTCTTTTTTTTTCTTTCTATCCCCTGTCCTAACGTATGCAGATCAATTTTCATGATAAATTATATTTTTTATTAAATATTATTATAAGAAGGAATTTTTTTGAAGAACCTCGTGGAGCTGCACCCCGTGGAGTCCGGTCAATTAACACGTCCATCGTAATTATCGATAAAATTCTCATTTGTGGTAAACAAAGACAAACAAACAAAAATTATAAAAATTATCTCCAATATCCAATGTCAATAATTTTGTCGTTTTTCTCATGTACTATATTTTCCCACGCACCCAAGCGAAATTTTAATCATAATTAAGAATTTGTTATGTATAAGAAAGCAAAAAAAAAATAATTGAAAAAAAGCAACATGAAGCAGTCAAAAAAAATGTAAATGTATTTCTGTGTTATCCTTTTTTTTTTTTTTTTCATGTACCTTCCCCAAAATTCCATTACAGGAGGTTCGTCGGAGCAGTAATTGTTTTTTCAACGTTTCGTTCAATATTCCTACCTCGTGCTCGTCGCTCGTCTCATCAGTGTAAATCCTCTCGTTTCCCAATTAACGATAATTGTCATCGAGAAAAATTGGTTTTTCTTTCATATAAAAAAATTTGCCTCGACGCAAAAAAAAAATCAATTATTTTTTTTATAAATATTCGGACAAAAACATTATCGATTACAATTAAATTGTACATTGATCAATTAATTCATTGATTGCAATTAAAATTCGAGTAAATTTAAAATTGCTCGTGGAATTAAAAATTTAATTTTAAAATGAATTTTAATTTTCAACTAAAATTAAACCACTCTTCTTCCTTGCACTATCATCATCGATCCATATAAACGTTAATCGATGAAATATTAAATCTCGCGAAAAGAAAAATATAATTTTTTTTTTCCAGTTCTCTATGGTGTCGATAATTTGGGGGGTTTTTTTTTTTTTTTTTTCTTTCAAGTCTCTCCAAATACTCGAAATGAGAAATTTTTTTCATTCATTCGAATAATTAAATTTCTCACGCTTCAAACGTATATTTATCTCGATGAAAATTTCGTCTTTGGGGGATGATTTTTTTTTTGTTTTCCCCACTGGCACGATCAATTGCACGCAATGGGAGAAAATGCAATTGCACAAATTTCGAGATTGACCAATGAATATGTAGGTTAACATAGAGAGTTAAAAAAAAAAGGGTCGAATCGATGAAGAGAATTGGTCTGTGACTGGTGAGGGTAGGTATACGATATACTAACGAGTTTTCGCTTAATAACACTTTGCTATATATCGCCGTGAGTTTCGATTGCTTGTTACTGTACAATAGGGGCTTTGGACGTACAAATTCGCTAAAATAATAGAATTCCTACCCCCCCCCCCCCCTTCATCCCCCAAACGTTCTCATTTACGTGGCAAGGGACAAGAGACGAGTTGCATTTGTCAGCAATTTCCCTGCTCACGTTTCAATCGTATGTACATATATTGTACATATGAATATAATAAAGTCATTCTAGTGCGAGAGTATGTGAATGCTGATTAAACATGGCGGAAAATCAGCAACGCATATAATTGATTTCTCGACTGACATAACCTTTCTCGTAAACGATCGTTACATTCGGGTTCACTTGTGTAAAGTCAACGTTGCATCAAAAAGTCTTTCACACATTTTTAATCAAACTTTTCATTGTCTTTAGTTTTTTTTTTTTTTTTTTCAAATTTTATTTGCTGATTTTTTCTTCGATTCCTCAGGATTGAATGAACGATCGAGAATTTTTTCAAATTTTTCTCTCCCGCAATTATCGCGATAAGAATTTTCGAATTTTAAGGTATTTAAGAAAATTCCATCGACTGCCGTCATGACAATTTTTGTTTTTTTTTTTAATTTTAATTTTTACGTATAAAAAAAAATATAATAGGGGAATTTATGAAACGCTTTCCTTCGACTTCACTGATCCTACCTCTGAGTTTTATTTTTGTGTTTTTGACAAAAACATGTTTATGTGCGAACAAGTCATTTAACGTAACTCCTGCGATGTGGACGAGTCAAATTGGTTCGAAATTTTTCGAATAATTTCGACAAATTTTTGAGCATCGATAGACGGTAATGAAAGATGGATGGTACTGGCATATATATATATATATATATACGTGACGGTAACATGACAAAATATTCGTAGCAATGAAGTCGATTTCTGAACGAGGTGCCATTTGTCTTTTTCAATTTTCGTTCCGAAGAATAATAATATTTGTTATATCAAAATTATGACTATGGCACATTTGCAACTCTACCCGAAACTTCGCTATTCAATTGCAACCTTACCATCGGAATTTAAGAATTCTGAGAAAGCCTACCAAATGAGAAATGGACCACAAAACAAGACTACCAGATATGAGCAGTGCCTAACATCTCTACCCAATAACACCTCTAACAACAAGAGGCCTTCGCTAATATTTCTACCCAATTAAAAGTCTACCGAATAACGAATTGTTATCCGATGGACTTTTAATTGAGTAGAAATGTTATCAAATTCCTCATACCGGTAAAGATGATGTTGGGTAAAGATGATGTTGGGTAGAGATGTTATTGGGAAGACATGTTATTGGGTGGAGACATTCTTAGGTAGAGATGATATTGAGTGGAAATGTTATTGGACAACGATGCTATTGGGTAGAAACTTCATAGGGTAGAAATGTTTTTGGGTACATATATTATTGGGTAAAGATATTGTAGGGTTAATATGTTATTGGGTAAATATGATATTGGGTGGAAATGTTATTGAATAAAAATGTTAT
Source organism: Rhorus exstirpatorius (assembly GCA_963564615.1). NCBI lineage: Eukaryota > Metazoa > Arthropoda > Insecta > Hymenoptera > Ichneumonidae > Rhorus > Rhorus exstirpatorius. Next base: position 33,825,602 of record OY751317.1, read on the forward strand.
CAGGTAGAAATTTTATAGGGCAGAGACGTTATTGGGTAGAAATGTTATTGGGTATAGATGGCATGGGGTAGAGTTGTTATTGGGTAGTTTTTATCGAGTAGAGTTTATTATTGGGTAGAGATGTTATCGGGTAGAGATGTTATTGGGTAAAGATGTTATTCAGTAGAGATGTTATCGGGTACAAATGTTATTGGGTAACGTTGTTATTGGGCTGAGATGTTATTAAGTAGAGTTTTTAATGGGTAGAGATGTAATTTGATAGAGATTTTGGGGCACTGCTCATATCTCGTAGAGTTTTTTTCCGATGGAATTCTAATTTGATGGGATTGTTCAGAGAACTTGTAAATTATAGTAGAGATATTATTGGATCTTGAAGTTTTGGATAGAGTACCCTCAAATGGCCGTCGATTGATGCGAAAAACTTGCCGAAATGTTTCGAAATATTTAGCGCCAATTTGAGTCAGCCGGATCGCGGTAGTTGACCGAACAAAAGCAAATTTGAACGGTTCGAACTGTTTTAATTGCAGGCAGCGGCTGAGGCTGCAGCAGCAGCAGCGGCGGCAGCAGCAGCAGCGGAAGCAGCAGCAGCTGCAGAGGCAGCTGCAGCCGAGGCAGCAGCAGCGGAAGCAGAAGCTGCAGCGAAGGCAGCAGCGGAAGCAGCGGCAGCCGAGGCAGCGGCCAAGGCAGCAGCAGAAGCGAAGGCAGCGGAAGAAGCAAAGGCAGCGGAAGAAGCGAAGGCAGCAGCAGCTGCAGCTGCTGCAGCAGCCGCTGCTCAGGCAGCGGCAGAGGGCGGAGGTAAAATTGATTTTAACACACCACGAGAGACTAAATTACCTTACTTTGGGCAACATTTTTAGAGAGCCAATAAGATTTTTTTACGCTCGAAGTTGTAGAATCGATGGAAATTTGAGGGAATCGTAATTAGGGGTTATGTTTCGTCTAGTAGAGTAAATTATAAATATTTTCCTTGCCGTTTACTCAAAAGAATATTGTTATCATCGTAAGAAATGATAGAATCGCTTTTGTTTTGCACTGTTAGTAATTTTGGTAGTGAGTGGGATCACCGAAAGATTTTATTCATCGGCTGAATTAAAAATTAATATGTCTCCGATGTGAGGTACAACGTAATGTTTTTATTATTATTTTTTTTTAACACAGAAGGTTCACCTCCAGCCGAAGGTGCTCCACCAGCGGACGGAGCAGCTCCACCGGCTGATGGCAGTGCACCTCCACCTGCGGATGGTGCCGCACCTCCAGCCGAAGGTCAGTAAATCACGGATTTATGATTTGATTACTAAAATGAATGTAATTATAACGTAGAGAGTGGATATTTTGGATTTCAAAGTATTTGTTCAAATTTTACTGATTTCAATGCTGGTGTCCTGGGACAAAATAGTTTAGATCTAGGTAAATTCAAATTAGAAGTACGTAGTTATTTTTTAGACCTAAATTTTGGAAAATCGTAGATTTACGTACATCTTAATTAAATCTATCTAAATCTCAATTAGATCTATCTAGATATCAATTAGATATATCTATATCTCAATTAAATCTCTATAGATCTCAATTAGATCTATTTAAATCTCAGTTAGATCTATCTAGGTCTAAAATAGATCTAGTTATCTAGATCTGAATTAGATATATTTAGATCTCAACTAGATATATCTAGGTCTCAATTAGATCTATCAAGGCCTAAAGGAGATCTATCAATCTATCTATATATCTCAATTAGATATATCTAGATCTCAATTCGATCTATCTAGATCTCTATTAAATCTATCCAGATCACAAATGGATCTACCCAGATTTCAATAACATCTAATGTATATCTCCGTTAGATCTATTAAGATCTAAGTAAATTTTAAATATAGATTAACGAAGATCCAATAAGCAAAAGTGCTTAAACATAATATTTGGACGACTTGAATGTACGTGAATCCACCGATATAATAATACAGAGATCCGGGTATAGATCTGTGATTTTCCAAAATTTCGATTTACGCAGATGCAATTTGAACGAAGAAAACAATTACGCAGTTCTAAATTAAATCTCCGTAGACCTAATTGATTTTTTTTCAAAATTTTTCAAAATTCAGATCTGCGTCGATCAAATTTGAACGAACAAAAATATAATTATGTAAATCCGAATTGGACGTACCCAGGCAGCACAAAAGTCAGATATAGATGTCACAAAGACCTCTTTTATAGTCAGGTCCATCAGGGACGACTTTAAGACGTCCGTAAGACGACTTTCTGACTTTTGTGCTGCCTGGGTATGTGGATGTAAATAGGGTATCCGTCCATAATCGAGAAACACAAATAATACGCGAAGAAAGTGCCATCGCAGAATGCCTTTTTCATGAGAAATCACGATTGCAATTCGTTAGGTGCGCCTGCAGCGCCACCAGCGGAAGGCACAGTACCAGCTCCAGCCGATGGTGCTGCCCCTGCGGCAGCGCCAGCTGATGGCGCCCCAGCAGCAGCCGCGCCGCCGTCTGAAGCTGCCCCACCCGCACCCGCCGAAAGTCAGTAATCGTTCCATTGAGACAATTGTAGAAAAAGCAAAAAAAAAAACCCTCAAAAACTCGAAAAAATTTATGTTTTTTTTTTGCTTTTAGCTCCCGCGTCGTAACTCCATCAGCACAAAATTTTTCGTCGACAAAATGGCGCCGGTCACGTGCTTCATCGTCATCATCAAACTTTACTTACCATTGTTATTCACACTGGACTGGCGTCTCTTGCAACCAGTCGGGCGAAAAAAAATATATACATACTATACATACGAATTTCTCTCTCTCTCTCTCTCTCCCTCTCCCTCTCATTTTCTCCTTCCCTCGTCATCATCACGCGACGAAAAAAAGCTAAGTAATTTAAAAAAAAACAAAAAGGTTTTACGTCGTCGTTGAAAATCTGAGTCTCATTCACCTACCGAATAAATCGAAGAAATCGAACGATAACTGCAGTGTAATTTATGGCTTTGAGATCATCCTCGATCGCTTATATATTACGAAATATTATAATTATTTTCAATAAACGTTATAAAATAACTAAAAGGTTTTATTTTTTTTCTCCTCATTCAGATTGGTGTTTTCGCAAAAACTTTTTTTTTCCTATTGGGCGTTGTATTTATTTTTCCTTTTTTTCGCTCTCCCTTCTCTCTCTCTCTCTCTGGTTCTATTGTACACACAGTTTTGTTGGTTATTCGATACTGGGATCTTTTATATATTACACGCACGATTCCGAGAACGCCTAAAACGTCTTTTACTAACAGCTCTCCTATTCTATTTGTACTTCTCGTTCTCTCTCCTTCGCCCAGCTCTCTCATGCCCCCCCATCGAAAAATCGTTCTACAAAAAAACTCATATTACGTCTCGAAGGGTCTCTCCCTCTCGGGGCACGATATACAGCGAAAAATTCGATGATCGTTTATATCGTTTCAATACACGACGTTCATAATGGCAACCGCGAGATCTCGTACAATAGTAACACGATATATATGCAAATAAGAAAAAAAAAATGACCTCGAAGGACAAAAATTCAGGTGTATATATTATAAAAATTGGAGATGGAATATCACAGAAGGGCACACGAACTCTACTCGAGAGGCTCATCACTTGCGTATGATATATTATTATTAGATTTCTTACGGTTGACGGTTGCGATTTACCTCAGCTTGGACCATTTCACATAAAATTTCCACAAGGATAATTTTCAGGGTTACACAATAATTATTATTATTGCATTAACGTTTATGGGACGTGCGAGAAGGGTCAAGAAAGAAGATTCAATTTATTTTTTTGGTCCCCTCCGGAAGTTCTCGCTTTAAGCATATTTTTAATTCCACTTTTTTTTATTCACATCAGCAATATACATATAAATCGATATAAATGCATGAAAATTTCACGAAGAACGAAAAAAAAAACATTATGCATATGAAGTGTGCCCTCGATACAATGATAATCTTAACTCCATTGATAAAGTATATACTTACACATTATACTTACATGAAGAAAAATAGTGTGTAATCGTTCTATATACAGAGACGAGAGGTTAGAGGTGTGTACGCCACACACTCACACACACATGTTGAGCTTATATTACGATGCTCACAATCTTTCTCTTGTTTCTTGTTTTTTCGTGTAAGCTTTACGTTTTTTTTTTAATTCACAATATCATCGCACCGTGTGTGACAAAAATCTCATGGAAAACAAAACACACCACACACACACACGTCGAAGCACACTTACATATAAAACTATAAAGGATATATAGAGATACCGGCGTAGGCACAAGAAGAGGATCCGCGCGCACCTCTTTGCCCCACTCCACTACCGCAAACAACGCAGCGAAAATATGAAGAAGAACATTTGCTGAAAAGCAAGAAAAAAATACTCGTGTCGCGATAGGAAGCGAACTCTTTTTTCGTTATGTCGGCAAAAATGTAGGAAACGTTTTTTTTATCAGGCAAACTTTTTCATCAGGTGAATAATATGGCTGCATTCGGCTTGGGCGCTTACGCGCTTTGAGCGCTCACATTTACATGCGCCGACTATAGTTTATAAAGCGCTAAAAGCGTGTAAAGTGTAAAGCGCCCAAGACGAATGCAGCCTATGTCACACATCGTGTTGTGGTGTGTCGCCCCCAAGCGCCGATTAATATAAATACGATCCATATACGTTATAATATTTAAGCGAAAAAATCACGTGATGTTTTATTTGGACGGGAATTTAGACGAAAGGTTAAAAGACGACAGTGCGGGAACATTTATTTCTTTTACCATGTGGTTATACATTCGGAACAGTAAAACGCGTTTTGTTTATATTCTCCGCGTGTGTTCCACACACGCCAAGCGTCTCTGTCTCTCTCGAGTTTACGTGCGTGCGCGCGCGCGCGCGCCAGAGATGTTTTTCTCTCGTGGTTCTGTGTTGGCGTCGAAGCTGAGAGTTCGTCAATTCGAGCAGCAGTCTCTCCGCGACCGTTTTGACGCGCGGTTCGCACAACGCTCCTGTCTCCTTTCTAAACTCGCCGGCATACCTTTTTTCTTTGCGAGAGAAAACGTTTTGCTAATAGTCGATAGTAATTTTGTTTTCTTAACGATATAATTACGCATAGAATTTTCGTTTTGGTTTTATACCGATTCGAGAAAGACGCCACGGGTGGCGAGATCGCGAGCAGAGGCGAGAAGCACGTGCCGGGTCACGTGTGTGTGTCGTTTCGTGTAAACAAACTTTTGTTTCTTCATATCGTTGCTCTTTTCTCACCTATCTCGAATAAAATAATTTTCATTATTTTCTGTTTCGTTCGATTGAACAAAATTCGCGAATCGGACGAAAAATTATCGTACGGTTAATCGTAAGTGAGTGTTTTCACGAAAATTATAAGTGAGTGGTGTGTGTGTGTGTGTATGTATAAATATACATATATGTGTGTGGGCCTGTGACTGTGCCGTTTGTTTAGGGTCACGTGGAACGCTCGCCGATTGAAACCGAGTTTTCCCGATTCTTGGTCATTTCTTCGCGAAGTATTTTTTTTTTTCATGGTAAGTACCCGATTATTACGGATAAATATTATATTTATATATTACTTTTTGATATTGAAAAACGATCACGAGTTCGTTTTACATTTCGAAGGCCTTAAGGTTTTTAAAATATAATTTGTTTTCCACGACAAAGCATCGTAATTTTTTTTTTTTTATTTCGAGCACATAAAACATTGTCAAATGTAGATTTTTGTTTTCCTTTTTCGAGGAAAAAAAAAATTGACCTGGAATCATTAAAGCAATAATATAATCGGTAATCTCGTATTATCACATTATCGAAGCGTGAAAAATGTTTAACGCTTGTGCGAGAAGCTTTGCCTTGACTGTAATGAGCGAACGAGAGTGTTTACGGGGATCCTGTCACGCCGCTTTACAGTCTCTTTTCTTTACTACCCCTCTCCATCGCGATCTTATTTCCGCGCTGTTTTCTTCGTCCGGTAATACCGGTTCGAGCGCCTCACCGCGGACATCTTCCGCTACTGCGAGTCTCTCTCTCTCTCTCTCTCTCTCTCTCTCTCTTTCTCGTTCACGCTATTATAACATACGATCGTACACTTCGAGGTTCGGTTCTTTCATGGTATACATATGCCGATACTGTATATATACCTATATATTTATATATACCATCGGCGTCTAAGGCAAAAAAAAAGTGAAAAGGCTTCACGCACGCGCGTCGTTTGCACTGACATCGTGCTCTCGTTCCACACGAGATTTATCGAGTCCAAGACATTTTCCGGCCTCTATTACATAGCTATTTATGCGATATATATATATATATATATATATATATATATATATATATGTATATGTATCTATATTCGGTGAATAACTGCGTTGGAGTTGTTCAAGATTTTACCGGTGGTACAGTCATGGATAAAAAGTAAAGTAAATAAACGTTTTGTTCGACATCTTCTTTGATGAGTTTAGCGAAAAAAAATTTACCATAAGGACGATCCCCTTGGAATTGAGAATAAAATTAATATGAATTTAAAATAAATAAAGAAGAATGAAAAATAAATTAAAGTGAATTTTTTTAACGCAAACTGTTTGTTTGGAGTAAATGATTGAATTGACGGTTGAAAAATGCAAGGTAGATAGTTAAAATTCCACAGAAGGCAATTGAATGGCTCACGGCAGATATGCTTGCGTGGAAAAACAGAGACGTAGCGTTTGCTGCAAGAATGAGGGAAAAATAACTCGGAGCGCTGGGTAGCTGGTAGAGAGCAGAGAAAGAGATAGAGCTTCGACAATGGATCTATGCCCGGCCATGTTGCTTGGGACGAGATAGCAAAGACTAGATAAATATTTTTCACGCAACTGCTGCGTGTATATGTATACATATATAAAAATAAATATATGCAAACGAACTTAACGATATTTCTGGTAAGATGACTCATACTGTTGCCTTTGCTGTACTCACTTTCCTGCATTTACTAATCGCGTCTTTGCGTCAATATTTCGATAAATAAATAAATAAATAAATGAATCTTTTTTTTTTCTGAAAAGATGAAAGTTTTATTTGGGAAATATGACGAAGCTAAGGGTAAGAAATAAAAATAGGGGCACAAAATTCATCGAGATAGTTTACGATATTTTAAAATATCGTTCAAGACGATTTGAAAAATCTAATAGCAATTAAAAAAAAAAAATAGGATAGACCAGGGATAGGCTGATACGTTATTAACATTTTATGATTTTTGTCTTATGATTTTAAATAAATAAAATCGCAAATGAACAAATTTTAACATACACAGAGAGATTAAAAGTTAATAAAAACTATTTGTTCATTCGACAATTGAAATATTTGATTTGTCAATCAATTTTGACGCTTATCGATTTTACAACAATACCCAGAAGCGATAGATAAAAATTTTTTTGCTCTGTGATCAATACCAGGAAGGATAAATCTTGTGTAAATACAAATACGCGTGATTGCGCAGTATTTACACAATTGAATTCGCCGATTCGCCTCTTTGTGAGTAACCGAGCCGGATTCAATAACAAAAAAACTGACTAGCAAATATTTGTCGATCTTTCAATCTTTTTTTGCATTAAGGATAATCTTTTTAAAATTGGATTATAATAAATCGAATTAACCCTTTGGGGGGGGGGGGGGGCAATCAACCTGGAAATTTTATCAAACTGTTTTTATCATATTCTTATGGTTTTGTGGTCGCTGATTACAAGTCTGAAGTCAAAATAGAAAAATCCAAGATGGCGGCGGCAATATGTCCGACCTCAAGCAAGAAAATTGTAAATTTCTAAACAAAATTTTTTAAATTGTATTCTGCATGAAATTTTGAACAAAAAAGCTCTTTTATCATGTTTTTCAAAAATTCATACTTTTTGAGAAAAAAAATATTGAAATATTGAATTTGATCGGAAAGCACAGGAAAACCGGTGGCACTCTAGGAGTGCCACTGCCCTTGAAAGGGTTGAATGCATCACTAGACTAATTAATTAAATCTTTTAATTATCCATTGGCACAATCTGATAAATTTATACATAAAATTTTTTAAATAATTGTAAAATTTATAATAAAATAAAAGGCAAAAAGTTTATATCGATATATGTAATCCATGTTTGTACGCTCGTAAATTTACAGCCTCCTTTCAGCCTATAATTTAGCTTGAGATGAGGGTGAAACTTAGGGTTCAATGCATGTTGAAATTTTACGTTGAAAGGAGCGCGAAATGTAGGTCTAAAGAAAGGTGAAATTTAGGCTAAAAGTAACATGATATTTAGACTCAAAGGAGGGCAAAATTAAGGTTTAAAGCAGGCTGAAATTCCGATTGAAAGGCTAATGAAATTCGAGCTAGAAAGTACGAATTTAAGGCTGAAAGGAATGCGAAATTAGGTCGATAGAAGGGTAAAATGTGTAGATTTAATGGTTGAAAGAACGCTGAAATTTAACTCGAAACGAGGTTTAAATTTACCGTGAAATAAGTTTGTAAATTTTTCTCTAGTTTAAAGTCAACTATTAAAAAAAAAAATTAATAAAAATCTGCTCGTACTAAACGTAAATTTCTTTTTTTTTTTAATTCTTCCGCACCCATCACAAAAAATGTTTTTGCGTACCCCCATCCGTGGTTTATAGTTATGGTTGAAAAGAAAAATATTTCACTCCAGAATTCCAAGGGTTTAATTGTGTAAATTCACTTTTCACTTTTCGCATCGTCCAAGTATTCGGATTGGTTTACTTAACTTTGCAACACAATCCAGAATGTTTGGATGATGGGAAAAGTGAAAAAGTGAAAATACACAATTGACCCCCCTGCTGTTGAGTTTCGGATTCGAAAAAAAAAAAACGAAAAAAAACTTTTTTTTTTGTAATTTCATCCGGTAAAGTGCATAAGCCCGGTGCGTTGTCCTACAGTATCTCTATATAGGAAGCTTGTCCTATTTTAATGAACAATACCCGGTGATTATCGCTATATAATAGAGCGAGAGATATAGCGTAGAGAAAAAAAAAATATAATTTTTTTTGCTTGGTAAACCGTGCAGGGTTGAAACTCCCTCGGAGGAATTAATCGAGCCTCGTGTTGAGAGAGAGAGAGAGAGAGAGAGAGAGAGAGAGAGAGAGAGAGAGAGAGAGAGAGAGAGAGAGAGAGAGAGAGAGAGAGAGAGAGAGAGAGAGAGAGAGAGAGAGAGAGAGAGAGAGAGAGAGAGAGAGAGAGAGAGAGAGAGAGAGAGAGAGAGAGAGAGAGAGAGAGAGCGAGAGAGGCTTGTAGAGTGAAAGAAGGATTGTAAGCTTCGCTCTACCTTCGTTCACACTCGATCTACCTTCACAAAGCTACGTCGTCGTCATCTCCATTGAAAGGTCTAATGAAAACATTAAAATAAAAAATGTCACCCTCGGGATCCTCTTTATACTGACCTCTCGCTTCTCCCTCGTCTCTCTCCTTTTCGTTCAACGAAAAATTCGAAAAACAAAAAAAAAACTTCTTTCACAAGTTATCGTTTGAAAAATTTCTACGAGATTACGAATAATTGATTAACCGGAAATTATAAAATTAAGTCCTTAATCTTTATTATCCTCTCCCAATCAATTTGAAAAAGTTTTTTTTTTCTTAAAGTATCCTTCAACTTAGTCACTTTCAGTTTTTTTTTTTTTTTTTTTTTAATTATTCATTGAATAGGTCAGTTCTCTTACAAAATATTTTGACCTCGTATATTTTTTTCATGATGTCATTTTTACTCGTATACCTGAAAAAATAAAATTAGTTTTTGGCAAAAAAAATCGCAATTTTCTGTTAAAAATTTTTATCCTGCTCTCGTGTTTACCTTTACGATACTTTTGACCCCGTTAGAAAAAAAAGAACATCCGAAGCAAGACTAATTTCCAAATCCGATTCTGTGTGTGTGCATAGTGAATCCCGCTTTCTCGATAACGAGAGAGAGAGAGAGAATTTGACGAACGAAAACGTCAAAGTAAATAATTGAATCTCGTACTTGGAGAAAAAAAAAAATTATTGGCTCTTGGGATTGAAATGCCTGTCGAGAGGGGAGCTCTTTACTCGTTAGTCCCGTGAATATAAGATTAGACGGAAATTGAAATAAAAGAGAATCCAGGATGCCGGGAGTATTCTTAAAAAAAATTTCCAACTAGGTTGTCCTCGTTGCTTTTTGTTTCGGACAAAGGCTCTTTTTTTTTAATTATTTTTTCCACTGAACCCTGGATTATTATTATGGATTGAGTGCCCGCGAAAGAAACGACGAATATTTCAAAATAAAATAACATTAAATGGCCCGATTGATTGAATAATTCAATCAATTCGTTATTAATTTCATTGAATTACCTGAAAACTGTTTAAATCAATTGTTCGTATTTCTAAAATTTTATTATTTTTACTCATAATTAAATTCATAATAATATGGTGTAGTAGGATATTTACTACTATAAGTATATTTATTAAAGGTGTTGTCCGATGGACTCGTATAAGATGGGAGCAGTTATATTGTCCCTTAAAATGTAATAATGACAAAGGTTGGTATTCGATATATATATGTGAGTATGTGATCTCGTCAACGGTCCAGTGCGAACTGTCCTCAGCCCCGAAACCCTTGCGAGGCCTCAGCTCGTTCTTTGTCCCGTTGTTTAGGAAAAACTCTCGTCCAGCAACGCTGCATTGCTAAGTGTTTCCAGACTCGCTCTCTGTAAGCCTCTCGCAATAGTCATGATATTGGACCCCTTGGACCAAGCTCGAAAATGTTTACTTCATTCGGCCTCCCTGACCATCCTAGGTCGTCCTCGACCTTTTCTCTCTTTTTTTTCGCATAGGTCTATTTCCTGAAATTCAACAAAAAAAACCAGACCCTCTCTTACATACACATCAAACGCTAAGATGTGGGAATGGTTCTAACCGCGTCTCAATGTACACTTCATGGGGGAGTGATCAATTCCCTTAAAAGCATCAATCGATAAACAGTCATTACCAAGAGTTGGTTAGTTCGGAAGGGTATTCGGACGGGAACTTAATTACCGGTTGCTAGCCTTGCCAGGTAACAATTCAGACTGAGTTGGCAACCGGCATGCTCAGCCCTATGTCTACCTGACTCCGACTACCCCGGTTGCTAGCCTTGCCAGGTAACAATTCAGACTGAGTTGGCAACCGGCATGCTCAGTCCTATGTCTACCTGACTCCGACTACCCCGGTTGCTAGCCTTGCCAGGTAACAATTCAGACTGAGTTGGCAACCGGCATGCTCAGTCCTATGTCTACCTGACTCCGACTACCCTTTGGTCCCGGCCTCCGCCCAAAGCTCCACGTGTTCGAGATTGACCACTTCTCGAGTATGGACAATGGACTCGACCTGTTGCTGGTTGCTAGCCTTGCCAGGTAACACCTCAGACTGAGTTGGCAACCGGCATGCTCAGCCCTATGTCTACCTGACTCCGCGGCTACCCTTTTGTCCTGGCCTCGCCAGCTCCCGTCGCTCGGCACAATCAGCTTACTGCGTGGCGTCTAACCTGACCCACTTCTGCAAGCTGTCCACCGCTACGAGCCCGCGCTGATTTGGCGACTCCTTCAGGTCTCGCAAATCCTGAACGTCGTAACGGCCGTTAGGCAGAACAGCTGTCACTTTGAAGGGCCCCTTCGCCTTCTCGACCAGCTTTTTGCTCTCCCCGGTTGCAACAGGACTCGCTGCTACCACGACGACATCCCCCACTGCGTACGTAGGCAGCTTGGATCGTCGAGTGTCGAAAGCCCTCTTCTGTTGCCTCTGCTCTGCATCCGTGGATGCCTTGGCAGCGTCCCCCAGCTTTTTTTTCAGCTGGACCTGGTCAAAAGTACCTCTGATCCCCCGTAAGGAGTTTTGTCTCGACCATACTGCCTCTCCAGTACGGTTTGACCTCGGCCTACTGCCCCTCCAGCACAGGTAGCTGCAATAAAACTCAAAATTGTGCGGTTCGTGCGTTCGCACTTACCATTAGCACGTGGCGTGGCCACTGCGTTGAGATGTGCTTAACATCGTATTCCTCGCAAAAGGCCTTGAACGACTGTGACGTGAGAGCTATCCCTCTGTCACTTATTATTCGAGTGAGTACCCCGAATATTGCGATTAACTGAATCAGTGCTTCTATCACGCCCTTCGTGGAAGTATCGCGAACAGGTTCGAGGATACAAACTTTCGTAAAGCCATTCACAATGGAAAGTATTTTTGTATTTTTGCGTGTACTGCGCACAAATAGGCCAACATGATCAAGATGTATCGCATGGAATGGAATAGCGACTTTATCTATTGGGTGTAATAGCCCCGGCTTGCACTCCGCCGATCCTTTATATACAAGCAATTTAAACATGCGTTTACGTATTTAGAGGTGAATTCCCTCATTCTTTTAAACCAATAATTTTCTTTTATTTTTTTTCTAACGTTCTCTCATGAGCGAAGTGTCCTTGTTCATCGTGGCACAATCGCACCACGTTGAAGCGAAACATCCTTGGTACGACCCACTTATTACCCGTATCAGACTTTTGGAAAACAACTCCTCCTTTAAGGCCATATTTGTCAAAATATCGTTTACTTTCTCGTTTGAATCTTGCCAAATTCCAAAATTTTGCGAATTACCTCTATGTCTGAATCCTGAAATTGAGCTACCTTAATCCATTTACTTTTCGTAATATCAATGGCCCAGGCAATCGATTAGATTTCTATTTAGATAGTCGACGTAAGCTACTTGGCTCCTCGGGTAATTTCGAAATCGCAACCCTGCAGGTATACCCACCAACGAGCTACTCGTGGCTGCATATTTTTTTATTTTTTTTTTTTTTTAATTTTTTTTTATTTTCTGTAGCGCGTACGGCACTGCAATCAGCCACCACGGTAAATTTTACTCCTAGTAAATAAACCCGAAATGCTTTCAATGCCGTCAATACCGCCGGTGTTTAGAGATCGTAAGAGTGATATTTTCATTCTATGAGAGTCGTCTTTCGACTATAGTACGCAGTCACGCGTTTTCCCTCACTAATGTTTTTGTATAAGTGTGGCCCCTGGACCCAACGCGCTTGCATCTGTATGTACTTCGGTTTCACGCTCGGGGTCGTCACTCGCTAGAATGGGCCTGTTCACTAATATTGTCTTTTTTTTCTCACCGCTCTCGCTAGACCGACGTCTATCATCTCAATTTCTACTAAATTATCGTTTTACGCGAATTTTCCAAACTGAACGTTCCTCCCGATGCATTTGATATTGCCTTAATGACGGTCTTAAGCAATATATCTCGTCCTATAAGGATTTCCTCTGTTACCTGGTCATCTACTACAATGAAAACTCTTAATTTGAAAGGAATCTCGTCGATCAGAACTTTAATTTAAGATTGAGCAATCGGGACGACTACTGCGTCGTTAAATGCTAACAAAGTTTTCCTTGTATTATAAAATTTTAAATCTAAGGGTCTTGCTAGGCTCTCCCGGATAATAGAGCAGTCACTTCCCAAATCAATGGTATATAATTTTTCTCTCTTGCCTAGAACCCATTTCTTGAAAGGTTTGTTTGCCATATGCTCTTGCATACGTCCAGCGAGAGTGCCCCTACTGCGAAGCTGCCCCCCCTGGTAAGGATACCCCCTCTTGCGAGGCTGACCCCTCGAGTGAGGCTACTTCCTCGCCTGAAGCCGGTACCTCGTCTAGTCATGCTTTCTTTTCCCCCTCTCCTCCCAGTTTTTTTGCGGCATTCCGTCTCGGTATGCCCTGGGAATTTACCAAATTCACATTTTGTCTTCGCATCTTTGTCGCTCGTAAAATAAGGGTTTTTCGGCAGGCCCGTTTAGATTTTATTATTCTTAATGCTCTCTGGTTCGGGGCAATTGCGCTTTATGTGCCCCCTCTTCCCGCAATTATAGCATGCATCACGCTCGAATCGTGTGCGCTGTTGTTTTGACCTAGCTTGTTCAAAAAGACGTGCCTTGTCCTTCTCATCGTTCGCATGCTCAATTTCTTTAGGTTTTTCAATTGATACGGATTCCAGACATCGATTTAATTCCGCGAGAGTATCCTTTTTCGAGGTTCTTAGACTCATTCTTAATTGATCATCATTGATTCCATGGATCACGAATTCCACAATCTTTTGTTCGGGAATTTCTAGATTTACTCGATTTATTCTTTTGACCTTTTCAAAGCAATACGCTTGTAAGGACTGACCTGGAGTACTCTTATACGCTACCGCGTGTTCCAAAAGTTTCCCAAAGTCTTGTTCCCCTGAGAATTGTCTGAGAATTGCTACATTAAAAGCTTCCCAACTAACAGGTGCGTTCTTAAGCCCGTCGTACCAGCTTCTTGCAAAACCCTTCAACTTTAGTGAAGCTAAGTAAATTTTATGTGGACCATCCCAATCGTATATGGTCGCATACATGTTCACTTTTTCTAACCATTCCATAGCCGATAAGTTTTTTTTCTCCGGATCAAATTCAGGCAATATTTTCTCATTAATGTACTGATTTGACCGTTTCGAACCTGTCTTATCGATAGCCGATAGCACTTCAGTTAATTTAGCAAAATCGGACTCACCCTGAGGCACGGTACTACCCACCGGACTCCTGCTTCTTGCCTGTCGATTTCGCTGGCGTTCTCCGCGCCGACAGTTATTATCAGATCCTGCCGTCCCTCTTCGATGACGGGCATGATCTTCGAGGCTCCTGGATCTGCGTCGATGTCGACTGCCATCCCTTAGGCCCTGTATTCTCGAGCGATGCGATAGCGGTCTCGTTCGCTGCCCATCGTCATCCCTTGTCCTCCCGGATCTCCTGTCACGATCTCGCCCGCTTGGCCCGGACGACATATCGTTCCTTTCTTGGTTAACCCGACTGATGTCACGGTTCTCAATGCCTATTGGCTTGAAATGTGATCCTGAGGTGGTGACGCTTCCGTAGAAATAACGGTCACTTAAGGGATCATAAGCACGCTACTGTGAGCTGCTATGATCATCGTCCTTGTCTTTCAACACAGACTCGTATTGAATAACACACGTTATTTCCACTGCACAGAGCTGTCTTCAATCAAGCTCGAACTTTATTCCACCGAGTAATATTTTCCTTTGTCTATGCACAGGATATACACACGGATACACTGTACACTCTTGTATCGTTGAGCGAAAGTGTATCCCACTTCTGATCTGTAGTAGGATATTTACTACTATAAGTATATTTATTAAAGGTGTTGTCCGATGGACTCGTATAAGATGGGAGCAGTTATATTGTCCCTTAAAATGTAATAATGACAAAGGTTGGTATTCGATATATATATGTGAGTATGTGATCTCGTCAACGGTCCAGTGCGAACTGTCCTCAGCCCCGAAACCCTTGCGAGGCCTCAGCTCGTTCTTTGTCCCGTTGTTTAGGAAAAACTCTCGTCCAGCAACGCTGCATTGCTAAGTGTTTCCAGACTCGCTCTCTGTAAGCCTCTCGCAATAGTCATGATATTGGACCCCTTGGACCAAGCTCGAAAATGTTTACTTCAATGGATTAAAAAAAAAACTTTGCCTCTTTATCCTTCATCGTAGATGCTGTTTTATATAACGTTAAAATTTGCATCGTTGGAATGCAACGAAAATAGGTTTTTTTTTAAAATCATTTCCAGTATTGTCTGGAAGTCGAAAATAGTTTAAACCTTTTTTGTCGTTATTTTTTTCATGACCTAGGGCCTAAATATGCCAGAAAAACGTTAGCAATACCGGAAATAATTTTTTAATTAAAAAAAAAAAAACTCTTTTCGTTGCATTCCAACGATGCAAGTTTCAACATCATCTGTTTTATACACTTTTGGCCTACTTTTCGATTATAGAAGAATAGAAATAAAGTATTATATCGTGTCGAAGAAAAACTCATCCTTGTTGACGACATATTTATATACAGTCACTGTTAGTCTTTCTCCCATTAAATTTTATACGTGTTTTGTCGTTTGACCATTCTCGTTATTCTCCGGTTCTCTCGTCGTGAATGTACACGGTCAAGTACAAGCAAACGTTGTTCATAGAGAAACTGATGGCTAGCAGAGATCATCATGGAACTGTATCTCGAGAACATAACGTCCTATATAAAATTTGATATATATATTACGTATATAATATAGTGGACACAAACTATTCTAGATATATAGGCATATTAATTATACAAATAACTATTCTTGTTTATATATATATATAAGTCAAAACTCACAATAAAACAAAACTCACATGAGTTGGTCATGTGAGTTACGCCCTTCTTTGTGTTATAATCGTCGTATATGTATATACAAGGAATCCTGGGGTGAAAGAGAGAGAGAGAGAGAGAGAGAGAGAAAGAGAGAGAGAGAGAGAGAAATGAACAGAGATGGAAAATTTGCGGTTCGACGGTCAGCCACGCGAGAGACGTGCTCGCGTCAAACCGAGCGCATGAACATGACGTACGATTAAGAGCGAAAAGCCCTCTAGCCTTGGCAATAACGTACTGTCTCTCCTCGTTCGAGTACTCGACCGCACGAACGTTTCAAAATAAACGTGGTTTATGGTTGTACGTTGGAAAATTGCGGATATATATACTATATACACATATATATATATCTATATAGAGGCATATGTATACATAAAGTTGCGATTCAGCGACTGCTGTTATGACTGGCGCGTTGTAGTCTCTGTACGTTCGGATCCTCCTCGGAGACCACATTTAGTATCCGGTAACTTCAGCCATCCTCGTAGCATACTCTCAGCAATAACCAACAAAAAAAAGCTTTCTTTGTATTTTGTTTTTTTTTTGTTTTTTAATTGAAATCCATCGTAGCATATGAATGTGCTTAAATAAAATATATGCTACAGTTGTAATATAATAAAAATTGAAATAAATAAATAATCATCGCGATTATCAATTAACCACAAAATCATACTCATTATTGTTACCGATAATACGAATTCGAATTTAAAAAACCGGAGAATGCAGGAAAAAAGAAACATAGCGAAGAGGGGGCACGATAAAATTTTAAACAATTAAATAAAATAAAATAAATAATTAAATTAAAAATCATTTGGTATTGCTTTAGTTGTACATGTATCACTTGAAACATGAAGAATTCGGTGGTGCCATGATTGAAGAAAAACGAAAAAAACAAAATATGAGAAAAAAAATAGTAGCCAAATTACTTTAATTCTTTTATTTTATTTCCTGGACAATATATTTTGCTAGCGAATTTTCATATCATCAAACGATAAAATAGCTGTATGATGAAAAAACATACGTTATTAATTAATTAACCAACGGAGAAA
Source organism: Rhorus exstirpatorius (assembly GCA_963564615.1). Classification (NCBI taxonomy): domain Eukaryota; kingdom Metazoa; phylum Arthropoda; class Insecta; order Hymenoptera; family Ichneumonidae; genus Rhorus; species Rhorus exstirpatorius. The sequence continues at coordinate 33,842,873 of OY751317.1, forward strand.
GTTCTTTATTGAATAGAAAATATCTTCAAATCTTTTTTAGTAAGATTTTTGAAAAAAAAAATATATATATATATCTGTATACGTGTATATACGGAGGAATTGAAAAAACTCATCACGATGAAGTGTCGATAAATTAAAAGTACAGTAACAGTTGTGATAAGATATATCATTATTTGAAAAAAAAAAAAAAAAAAAAAAACGTTAAGCGTGAATAATCATTGAAAAATTTATTTTTTCGAAAAATTCATCAGAATTTTTTGGTTTTGTATTTTGAAATTTCGTAAATTTTTTTAGGCTAGAAAAATCACAATTAATACTTTTTTTAGGAAAAAAAATTTTTTACCCTTTGGAAATTCTTCTTTCGGTTGGCTACGCAAAATGCCTTTTAACAAGCTCTTGTCCTGCTAGCGCATATATAATATATATGTACAAGACTTTTGGTCTTCTCCTTTGGGGCATATTCCAGGGATGCAAATTCGAGATGCATATAAATAAAGAGTCCGGTCTCTCTCGCCGGCCACCGCCAATTAAAAAGCTCCTTATCGAGAAAGGGAGCGCGAACTCGCGTATAACGAAAGCGAGACAAGAGAGATCTCGATGCATATTAAGGTACACGTACATAAATAAACTCTGATGGCGAGCGGCGATTCTTTGTATTATGTCGAAGCCGATATACATTGGATGAAAAAATAAAAAATAAAAAATAAAAAATAAAAAAGCGATAAAACCCAACGAGATTCATCTTCACTCGTTATATCGATTTCTCGAATCTCGTTTCGCGAGATATTTCGCGCAGGATGATAGAGGAGCAACTGATTTATTATTATTAAATGCATGCATATAGAGCAAAAGGGCCTGGTGTGAAAAAAAAAAACACGAAAGAGACGAGAACGTGTGTGAAAAAAAAAAATTAAAAATAAAAAATTATTCGAAAAAAAGTGTTGAAGGTACGAGCGAGGATTTCAGTGGAATGTATAATCTCTTGAATAATTGCTATAGGCTTGACGAGGATTTATCACTTTGAAAATTGCTCCATGAATTATCGCCATTATTATTACTATTTTTTTTTATGAGTTGGAGTGTAGTAAAATTTAATCCTCGCCCAGAATCATTATTACTATTATTATTAATATAACTATTATTATTATTTTTATTTTGTTTGGATAAAATAAAAAATTTAATTTTTGAAAAACCTTTTTGACTTCTGGTGCAGCACAATTAACAAAAAAAAAATATTTTTCATTCGGAAATGTTTTGTTTTTTTAAATAAAATTGTCGTTAAAATTCTTACAGTTGATGGCTCCTATAACTATTTTATTGGTATCATAATATCCCAAGTTTACTTTTTTTTTTCTATAATTCGAATTAACTGCCTCGATAGCCATAGCGCGTCCTTTTCATATCCCTCTCGGAACATTAATATTTGTCATTTGTTTTTTGGTTAAGGTTGTGCTGATTTTTAACAACGTTACCATTCAGACAAAATTTTTCCACAATATATGTGATCCCTTTATCTATCTTCCTGTAAAACTTGGGTACGATTCACTGTATCGTTTTTGAAGAAAAAAAATCGGAAAGTTGACGTATTGAACTAATATTGCATTATCGTTATAAAGAACTTCCAACTATTTTGCACTATGTAAGTTATATCTGCTAAGAAAATGTTACCAACGAGCTCAAAAACTAAATAAGTTTTAGGAGGCGTTGCCTGGATATGCTGTAAAAATTTCAGAATTTTTTACCGTACAGTTTTTGGGATATTGATAATGAAAGAGGATCCGCTTGCCCGTGAGGGGGGCAACATTGTATCGTCCATGCATGCCCCCGCTCACCGCGCATCGTCGCGCGCCCATCCCCACCCGATCCCCTGGCTGAGAAACGACACAACAACCGTAAATCATCGTCACTGCTAAAACAACATAAAACATAACCTACATAAACAAATTGCAAACTGATCACAATTGGGGAATAGAATGCGAGTAACAGCAGCAGGAATACTGAGCAATGAAAATTTTTTTTTTTTTTTGTATCGTTGATTGTTCAAGAGGGAGAGAGAGAAATAGAGAAGAATTATAATGGGGGGGGGCACTGGGTTCGCTTCGAAGTGTTCGTAAACCCTTGGAGATGGTTGGGAGGGGGAAAGGTTGCTTATAGTGTCTGATTTTTTATTTTTTATTTTTTTTCCGAGATGAAATCACACACAACTCTCCCCCCAATATCGTGTACCATGTATGGATACGAGTCGTGACGAGAGCGAAGAATAGGATCGTGGGTGAAAATGAACTTTGGACGCCAGCCCATTTTTTTTTTTTTTTTTATGCACCCCAGCAACGAGAATTTTTTTTTCGAGTTTTTCTTTTCTTTCGTATGTTCGAGCACGAATGGCAATAATTCACGAACAGTCGTGGAATTGCGTATTGATTGCGTTTTTCCTCCTCAAATTTCTATGGACTAACAATCACGAAAGCTCGGGCATTTTTAATTGGGAGAAACCATTTTTATTTTTATTTTTATTTTTTTCGCAACATATACACATTGTAAATTAATCAAGCTGCTCGGCAAATAGGAGAATTCACTCGGTGTCGAAATTTCGCAATTATTCGTTCATAAAAATGCACCCTTAATGAATGAAATTTAATAATAGATTGATCATCAGTTTTTTTTTTTTAATTGTTCGAGAAAATTTAGGACCAATTTGACTCAACATGATTGCAGTAGATAATTTAATATCAAGTATAATTCATCAATCAATGAATATTAATTGAATAGTTGACATATGATGATAATTGAGCTTTGATGATTAATTATTTAGTGGGACAAAAAAAAAAAATTGGACAATCATAATCGAGTGAAATTTTTGTTCTTACTGAAAGAATTACCAAATAAATTTACTTCGCTGCAGTCATTTGATTAGAAACTAAAAATAAAAAAAATAAAAAATAAACCTAGCAGAGCGTGGTTTCGATCCACGGACCTCTGGGTTATGGGCCCAGCACGCTTCCACTGCGCCACTCTGCTCTTCTTGTTTCCATACTCTTCGATCAATGTATAAAAACTTACCCTTGAATCCTCGTTCATACTTTTACACTTTAATTTGCGACGCGTGAACCATAAACGTTACGACAAACTACAATTATCACTGCGAATCCATGGTGTTTTAAACTTATTTCTCAAAATCGAAATTTTAACATTTTCACACGTTTTTTTTTTTCCTCGAACGAAAAAACTGTCACATATTCACTCTCGATACAATTTTCCATGAGCTGTAATTCAAAAAATGATAGTCCAAAAATTCTGAAAAAATTCTACAATCGAGTTCGAAGATAGGGAAATATATTTTTATTATTAAAAGAAAAACTGAATTTTGAATATTTTGATTGCAAAAAAAAAATTGTCAAAATGTTTTTATATCACGTTTAACCCTTTCAGGGGCGCAATTAAACTGAAAATTTTATCGAACTGTTTTTATCATATTCTTATGGTTTTGGGGTCGCCGAGGGGGTCGCCGATTACAAATCTGAAGTCAAAATTGAAAAATTCAAGATGGCGACGGCAATATGGCGGACCTCAAGCAAAAAAATTGAAAATTTCTTAACAAGAAAAATTTCATTGTATTCTGCATAAAATGTTGCACAAAAAAGCTCTCTTGTCATGTTTTTCCAAATTGCATACTTTTTGAGAAAAAAAAAAATTGAAATATTGAATTTGACCCTTGAAAGGGTTAACTTGAAAAATCGTAACTCATTTGATTTTTGATATTTCAAGCTCACAATTCAGGATTATAATCTCGAGATATGTCACTTTGATAACAAAAAAAGTGTGCAAATTATAAATTTGTATATTGCTTTATGAGAAATTAGATTTTTTTTTTTCAAATTTGACTTTCTCATAAAAAATGCTTTGTAAGCAAGATAAAATAATGAGGAAGTATTAATGAGCACGCTTTTTTTCCTAATTCGATTTCAATAACAATACAATAACGAACACAAATTTGTTTTTTTTTTTTCGAAATAAAAAATTGTCACATCACTCAATACAATTTGTCATGAGCTGCAATTCAAAAACCGATCGTCCAAAAATTCTGAAAAAATTCTAAAATTGAGTTCGAACATAGGAAAATATATTTTTATTATAAAAAAAAAACTGCATTTTGATTATTTTGATTGAAAAAACAAAAAAAAGTTGTCAAAATATTTTAAAATCACGTTTAACTTGATAAATCATAACTAATTTGATTTTTGATATTTCAAGCTCACAATTTAGGATTGTAATCACGAGATATGTCACTTGGATAACAAAAAATTGTGCCAGTTAGAAATTTATATATTGCTCTATATGAGGAAGTAGTTTTTTTTTTTTAATTTGCCTTGCTCATAGGGAATGCTTTGTGAGCAAAATAAAATAATGAGGAAGCATTAATGAGGGGTTTTTTTTTTGTAAATTCAATATCAATAAAAATATAATAACAAACAAAAATTTTTTCAATAACATTTGAAACAACAACGGTGAGGGTTTTTAAATTTTCAAAATTTTTGATTATCCGAATCCCCCAATCGATTCTTGCCAAATTCAATGCCAACCCTAATTGAGATTAAGTAAATTATTGTAAAAAAAAAAAATTCTCACTCATTAGCCAAAAATTTGTGGAAGTTAGACCTGTTGGAGATATTTTTGAAAAATTCGAAATTTTTCGAAAATCCAAGCCCTTCAATCGATTCTTGCCAAATACAATATACCAACCATGCTTGTGACTGAGTCTATTTGTGTAAAAAAAAATTACCTCGATAGCTGCAAAAAAAATTACGAAAGTTAGAGGGCGCTCACAGACATTTTTCGAACTTTTCATGATCCAGCGAAATTGAAAATTCCGAAACAATTTGAACAAAACCTTCAGTAAACAAAGACGGATACACGATCCACCCGTGTACCAAGTTTCAGCTCGATTGTTCAAGTAATTCTCCAGACAGTCGGATTTGAATTTCTCGAGGCCGGAACATTCCGAAAATTTTTTCCAAACATTATTTCTCGACGTTTTGGGACATTCTCGTACCATACCGGCATGAGAAAATCTTGAATTTCATTCCCTATGATAACGAAGCTTCCTCTATGAGAAAGCACAATTAATTCATGCATGTGAAGCCATCCGGTTTGACAATTTAACGGTTAGATTGTTATTTCGAATTCGATAGAAAATTTTGACATATATTTCACGGTGTTGCGGTATGAGGAGCTTGTGAAATTGTTAATTAGCTCATAATTCAAAATGTCTGCAATAAAAATTGAATATATGTATGATCGACATATCCCATTGAAATAGCAGCGATGTTCACAAACACGTGCATCGGCATAAATAAATTTGTCCATCAAGAGTTTGTGTACTTTAATCACGTTCGTGCAATGACGTATATACATACATATACATTTATACATATATATTAAATATGTATATTTCAACGTTTCTGGGTGCTCGAGTCAGTATTACGTGACCCCTGCATTGTGCACTGAGGCACGAATTTCCTGCATGGACACATCGATGATGCTATTAGAGTCAGAAGGACGAAAGTTTGGAATAATTCAACACTGTTACACCTATTCGAGAACTATATAGCTCAATTCATGTCCCATATATGTATATGCACGTATCGATATAGTGCAGCGTGCAATGAGTGCGTAATTATATTCATATGGTTTCCGGTATAAAAATCATAAAATGGGGGACAGTTTATACTGATCAGTTCATTCTGACGTGACGTAAACTTGTTACAGGTCTGCTGCGTTAAAAATAAATAAACGAAAATTTCGATCAATATAACGACATTTGACTATCTTAAATGTGCTAGCTGTACTTGAGATTTAATCTCGCTGTGTTGTCATCAGTTTTTCTCTTAAAATTCGTTCAAAGACAATAAAAACGTCATCAACTATGGTTCGCTTTGATGTTTTCCAATTTTCTTGTCGAGTCAGTTGTACAGATGCTTCGTATATTGTAAAATATCCCAACGCAGTTTGGGTTGGTTATGAAAAATTGATGGTTTTACAAAGAACAAGTATGATAGACGTGTTCCTAAAAATCTAAATTGAGTGATCACATAAAATCAATTCGGACTCGCGTCCTTCTGACTTTAATCTCGTATGTATAATGCTACAGAGGTGTGTTGATCGTAACCCATACATCCCCTCGTGGAGATGGGCAGAGGATTTCTGATGCCTTCGAGGTCCCACTTGCTGGATTGAGAGAGAGAGAAAACCCGGACAACGTACATTAATCAGAGAGCATTGTCCAGGGAAATGTTGGTGGCAGACGTCGACTCTCTTGGTGTCTGCTCCTCTCTTTCTCTCTCTCTCTCTCCTTTACATCCCCATGGACTACAGACCCTATACATTGGCCACTCTGCCCTCTCAAGCCTCTCGTAGCAGCACTCATATGTTTGTAACCCTTTTTCTCGCGAGTTACGTTGACTCTCGACTCGGCGGCACTTAAGCTTTATATTTTTCCAGAAATAAAAACAATTTTTCATCCCTCGAAGATTGGACCTTTCGATTTTTCGTGGTAAAAACCAAAATTAGGCTTGACTTGACCCGGTATTTTTTTTTGCAATTCGTTTAATTACACGAGTCTCCGCGACCGCGCGACGAATCGGGGAAATGAAAATTTATGGGAAAATAAATCTAAGCTTCGGGATTTGGATTAGGAGCTTTCTTGAAGATTTGCTAAGGGTATTTTATTTTTTTTCAAATTACTAATTGCTAAATTACATTCTGTTTAGTGACAATGAGTGATTAGGATGTATTTACAGGGGTCCTGGGCGTTCTGTATATTTTTATTCATTTATTTATTATTTTATTATATTTTTTTAATTTCTTTTTGAATATTTTGTTTTGGTATAATATCCTTTTTTTTTTTTGATAAATTAAACACACGATTAAGGAAAATAAATTATTCAACGTCGTTTTATCAAAATTTAATTTTCAAATACAATTTATTCAATTTTGTCAAAATAATTCAGAACAACTGAAGATTTTTTTAAGAATTTTTTAAAAATTAAATTAAATGAAAACGTGAAGCAAACTGAAGATTTTGATAATTAATTTCTCATGAAATGTAATAGCTCATTATTTTTTCAAAGTTAAATATGGTCTTTTTTTAAAATTTTTTATGAAAAAACGTTCTTAATTATGAACATTCGGATATCAAGAATCGTCAGTTAGACCGTTCTCACGAAACTGGCAAATTAATTATCTCGAAACTGTTAAAGTTCAATGCGGAGTGTCCGTGAGGTCAAAAAATTCACGACTTTCTCTAAATTAGCATCGAATCTAACTTTACGATGAGAATTATTACGTCAAGGATCCTCGAATCTCATTTAAATTACATAAGCTAATTTATGTATTATAAAAACTATTAATGATCATTGTATCTCGATCCATTAACGGATTGGTATTTAAAAAAAAAATCGATAATTAAAATTCTCCCAAATCATCGCCAGATTTTTTATTTTTCAATATTTCTTTTTTTTCCCTCATTAACCAAAATAAAATTTTTCAAAAATATCCTGGCATAGGTATATTTTTTTTTCGGTAATTATTTACTATAAGGACTTTTCCGTATTCTGCAAATTACATAATTACATATAACTAGATAATTACCTTTTTTCGTCTCATTGTAATCGAATTTTCATTTTTTTTCGAAATTTCGTAAAAAGACATAAAATGAAAAAAATCCACGATGGGCTGTGTTTCAAAAAGTTCGATTTTTCATTAAGTATTTTTGAGACAATAATTTATTTAAAAAAAAAAAAAAAAAAAATCAGCAACGTTGTGATGATAAGAAAAAAGAAAAAAATTACAGATGAAAGATTTTATACCAGGGGAGTGAAAAACATTTTATCGCGTACAAATATATATATATCGATCCTTTTGATCGAAAAAGCTCTTCCGTTTAAAGGTCTCGTACTCGCTTTTACATACCCACGTGTACGTGGACTTTTCGCCTCCGGGCAAGTGGAACGTATCAGTTCCAGGCGGCTTATCAAGCCTGGTCACCCTCTCAAAGAGGCTATTTTCGAACGTGCTTCTCCAACGGCACTCGGGCTGATATAAAACGGCTCTCGCAACATCCACAAGCACTTTAAAACGTCGATTTATATATATATAGACACGCGCACGTGGATATCAGCCTCGAGTGAGCGAAAAATCCTTTCGATCTTTTCCTCTACTAATACGTTTTTTTTTTTTTATTTTTTCGAGTTTCGAAAAATTGAAAAAAATTTCGAGTTTTCCGTATGCCAAAATATCAAGAAAATACATTTCTGTGCAGGCAGGACTTTAAAAATTGAAAATGCAATATCTCTCGAACCACTTGAGCTAACTCACTGAAACTTTGCACACTGCTAAAACATGGAACCCCTCTGGTTTGCTGAAATAAAAAAAAAAAAAAATTTCCAACGGGTTCCCGATTTTAGATGATTTTGAATTTTTTCTAAAATCTTTGCGGTCGCTGTAACTTTGGTGAATTCAAGGATATTCGCCTGAAACTTTTTACACAAATAGGCCAGGGGACAAGCATGCTTGGTATTGAATTTGGTGAGAATCGCTCAGGGGGTTTGAATTTCATTAAAATTTTGAAATTTTCGAAAAATGTTCGTGATCACTCTAACTTTCGTAAATTTGAGGTTATTGAACCAAAATTTTTTTCATAAATACTTTATAGGACATGGATATTTCATATTAAATTTGGCAAGAATCCCTCAGGGGGTTTGAAATTCATTAAATTTTTAAATTTTCGAAAAATTTCATTGATCACTCTAACTTTCGTAAATTTGAGGTTATATAGCCTTCATGAAATTTTGAAATTTTCGAAAAATATCTCTGATCCCTCTGACTGTCGCAATTTTGTGATTATCAGCCGAAATAAAATTTACATTCATAAAAATTTACATTCAATTAAAATTTACAATCGAATACGCCAACAGACGGGATATTAAATCGAATTTAGAAAGCCAACCGTGAAAATTAGAAACTTACACATTTGCTTCTTCATTATTACGAAGCTTTCTCCACGAGGAAGCCAAAAATTACGAAAGCCATTGCCACATTTAAGAAACTACGCAAAACCATTTCTTCATAGAGGTAAACTTTGTCACGAGGAAGCAATGTGCAAGTTTCGAATTTGCACGCTTTTTTGCCAAAATTTAGAGAAACTCAAAATCGTCTTTTTGAAATTGAAAATTGAAGAAAAAAACCAATCAATTAATTGACGAATTCATTCTTACAAATATTTTCAAATATTACTCATAATATATAACGCAGTACCATATCAATCTTTTTTTTTCCCATGAATTGACTCACGATAATTTGTAGAAATTATTCTAAAATTTTTGCATTCATTGGATTCGACATGACTGCAGGTAGTTTTACCTTAAAATATAACTAAAAATAATAAATAAGTTAAGGATGAACTTGTGGAATTCATATCGTAATATGTTATTTATTGTAACGAAAAATTTAATCATAGGCATTTAATTTTTATAATCAGAGAAGGTTTGTTAATAAAATATATATCCAATAATTTGAATTTCTGTTAATTTCTTTTTTTTTTTTTTCGTAAATTAACTTTTTTTACTGATTGCCATCGACTCTAAAATTATTTGTGATTTTTTTCCGGTTCGTGGAGTCTCGAATTATTTTATAAAAAAAAAAATTAATGCATAAAATAAATAGCTAAAATTTTATAAAAATTTTGATTACTTAAATTGATAAAATGAAATAAATTAATTATTAAAAATTAACGATTGACTCATAAATCATCGAGTTATAAAAATTTTTAATCGTCGTTGAATTAAAAAAAAATATTAGAATAAAAAAATCTCTTTTTTTAATTGCAAGTTTTTCGATGAGATTGGAAATTTTCTCATTTTTCAAATTATCGTAAAATATCGCCTTACATTTGGTCGTGTTCGGTAGGCATAACATTTTACGCGGTGGCATGAAAATTCCTTGACACACGATTTTACAACCCATAGACACCTCGAGCAGCTTTTCCCTGAATACCCTAAAGCCAAAAGGAAAGGGCTGCACCTGTCTCAGGTAGAAAAGTCTCACGTACCCATATCCTACGAGGGTCCTTCTCGTTGAGGTTTTGAAACGAGAATGAAATGCCTCGAGGCAGGAACGTTGCAGGGAAAACGCGACACATTGTGCGTGTATATTTAATTTATGTTCGGGACAGTCAAGGGGGAATGTCCACGAGGGGGGACAGGCAACTGCATAATCAGTGCAATGGAGGAGCTGCTTGTAATATTTAAAAAAAAAAGTATAAACAAACATCTTTATTAAAAAAACCTTTCTGGTTTTTTTTTTTAATTTATCCTCCGAGATAAATGATTTTTCATAAATATTATAATAAAGTCCGGTAAAATTTAGGAAATAATTTTAAATAAATTCAGTATAAACGTGAAAATGGAGGAGAGTGTGACACTTTTGTGTGTTTATCGATAATTGGGCCACGAGAGTTCGCCTGCCGGATAACGAGAGTAACGAGTCCCTCTCTTTTTCTCTCTCTCTCTCTCTCTCTCTCTCTCTCTCTCTCTTGCTGTAATGTCGTCGTTGGTGTGACACCCACGTACAAGCAGCAAATACATTTCGAGTAGGCAATGCACTGATTAGCGCGACCTCGTTGCAACGAGTACACATACACACCATATCTACACCTTATCTCGTATACTTATTATAATATAAATAGGATAAAGTACATTATTATCATTGCCATACTTTATTTATATTGATCAAATGCTCAATTAATAGAAAAATCATATATTTATTGATAATTTTAAATAAATTTTCATCCAGCACACACAAATCTCTCTTCAGTGAAAAATTCATTTTTAATTAATTTTCCTCCTTCAGGAAATATTTGTCTCTTTAATAAATTACTTAATATTAATTATTCTTAAATATTGATTTGAATTTTATTATTATTATTATTATTACGATACTTGATTTATATCGATTGAATGCTTAATTAACAGAAAAATCATATATTTATTGATAATTTTTCATTAAATTTTATCCAATAAACTCTACATTAAAAAAAAAAAACCATTAAAATACATTTTTATTTTTCCTAAAGTTTCGATTATCTTCATTTTTCGTAACTAAAGCGATCCAACGGAATTATCCGAAAGACCGAAAAAAATTTCATTTTTATATTTATACACTGTAAAAAAAAAATGGTAAATTCAACTCGAGAAATCGAGTTGAAAAAAATGAGTTAGAACAACTCAAATTGAGTTGGGTCAACCGAATATCGAGTTAAAGCATGTACATGGAATAGTTGCTTCAACTCTGAAATGGCGTTAACATATTCGGTCAAAACAGCCACCTAACGAGTTGACCGAACTCATTTCAGAGTTGAATCACTCACAACAGAATAGTTGGTCCAACTTTTTCTGCAGTTCGTTCGACTACGATAATTGAACGAAACAACTCAATTAACAGCTCTTTGAACCAAATATTAGGTTGATTCAACTACATTTGTGGTTTATTCGATTATTATGCGTCGTCATTTTGACTCTGAAAAAGAGTTGGAAGGACTCGATTAAAAGTTCAATCGACTACATCATGTGGTTCTATTTATCACAATTTACGTTGAAACAACCCTTTTATGTGGCTCTTTGTACTATCATAAATGTTCGAAACAACTCTAGAAACAGCTCTTTTAACCAAATGTTAGGTTGATTCAACTACATTTGTAGTTTATCCGATTACTATGCATCGTCATTTTAACTCTGAAAAAGAGTTGGAAGGACTCGATTAAAAGTTCAATCGACTACATTGTGTGGTTCTATTTATCACAATTGATGTTGAAACAACTCTTTTATATGGCTCGTTCTACTACCATAAATGTTTGAAACAACTCCATAAGCAGCTCTTTCAACCAAATATTAGATTGATTCAACTACATTTGTGGTTTATCCGATTACTATGCGTCGTCATTTTAACTCTGGAAAAGAGTTGGAACGACTCGATTAAAAGTTCAATCGAAACTCAAAATATAAATACAAAATATAAATCTAAAACTAGCAAAGTTGTGTGAAAATGAATTCTATTGCTAATCAAAATCGTCAAATGGTAATGGTAATGACGCATTCAATTTTGTAAGTGTGAGCCAGCATGCAGCGTATATGGGAAAATTGATGAACGAAATTCAATAGTAGTTGATAGCGCAATAGGTAGCGTCCCGGGTTAGTAAGCAGGCATTCGGTAGGAAACTTGTAGGTAGGCGGTTCGAGTCCCGGCTCAGACAGAAATTCTGTAGTGAGTGAATATCAACGGAGAACTTTTTTTTTCGTGTGATATCATTTCTGTTATATTGTTATCGCGATAAATGCATTATAATTTTTTTTTATTAATTTTGAAGCTCGAAATTTAAGAAACGCGAAATGTACATCCGGTTGAATGAGCCACATCGCGAGTTAAGACAAACATAAATCGAGTTCGTTCTACCGAATATTTAGTTGCCTCAACTATATTTCTGCGTACGTGGATTTTATTTTTGGTTGAAGGAGCCACAAATCGAGTTAAATATACCATCGGATCGAGTTCAATCAACCAAAAATGTGGCTGTTTTAACCATGTTGATAAGTCACATCAAATAAATATCAGGTTAAATGAGCCACATCGCGAGTTGAGACAACCACAAATCGAGCTCGTTCTACCGAATATTTAGTGGCTTGAACTATATTTCTGCGTACATGGACTTTATTTTTGATTGAAAGGGCCACAAATCGAGGTAATTGTACCATCAGATCGAGTTCAGTCAACTAAAAATGTAGCTGTTCCAACCATACTAATGAGTCACATCAAATAGATATATTGTCGAACCAGTCACATCTCGTGTTGAGACAACTACATATCGAGTTTATCGTGCTACATTTTGTGGTTAAAATGGCGCTATATATGAGTTGAATCAACTCGAAAATGTGGTTCGCCATATGTTACTCTAGAAATGAGTTGATTCAATCGTTTTCGAGTTGAATTTACCTTTTTTTTTTTACAGTGTAACAATGATAAGATTAATAATGGGCCGCGAGGAAGTGCAGGAAGGCAGGAGGGAACGATCGAGTTTCAGGGAAAGCCGAAAACTGGCAAAAAGGCGTCGGTAGAGACAGAGGTGGAGGATTATTTGCTGGATGAGGAAGCGTTAGCATATGTGAGACAGGCACGCGAATCACGTAACACAAAAATTCCCACTCGTTTCTCCCCTTCTCGTCCTTTTTCAACGCGTGTCTCTCGTTCCATCTCTCGCACTTTGGCACTCTCATATCTCGAATATCCATGTTCACTGTGTGTGTGTGTGTGTGTGTGTGTGTGTGTGTGTGTGTGTGTGTGTGTGTGTGTGTGTATTCGTGATGGCTTAATTGAAGCAAAGGAGTTTCCTGCTCGACGAGCTCACAGCATCCCAAAGAATTTCTTACTCTCGGAAAGAGCGCCACACAAAAATGAATTTTGTCACTGAAACCTCCTTCGGTCTCTGTAACGAACGAATTCGTATTATAAGTCGAACAGTAACTTTTAGAAATGATCGTAAGATTTGATTTCTCGTCATCAAAAGGCAAAAAAATTTTTCTGTAAACTTGATTGTTTATTAAAAATTATTATTTCGTCGTCTGCAAAACTCACTTAAATGCAATAATTTAGGGCTACGATTATTGTTTAACCTTTTAAACGCCGGGGTTTTTTCGTTACTTTTTTTTTCTCAGAAAGTTGATGAAACTTGTTCATATTTCTTGGGTTTGACCCTGACGAAGTTCCGGATCACAGGTATATAGCATCTTGTATAAAACTTTCCGGCGGTCAAAAGGTTAAGTTATGATTTCCTATAGTAGAGGACTTTGACATAATTTGAGAAATCGTTAACATCTGGCGTCTTGACTTGCAATTTTTCAACATTAATATAGATATGTATATACATTTATATATACAAATGTAATGGCGTATACTTTTGAGCTCTATGAATTATGAGACTGCTATCGTTCTCGCGAGGCCACCGAGGTTATCGGAATCAACGATCCTCCATTAATGTGTTTCGTCCATCGACATAATATTTTTTCCTTCTCATATATATATATACATATATTGCATATATAAATATATATGCATTGTGGCTAGAACGTTACTTCCGCCTACACGGCAAAGTAGTCCAGTCATTCTAGCCATTCTTTCTGCAATATTCTACAGAATTTATGTCCCCCCGATGAGCTTCAGTCGCCATCTTGGAAAAAATGTTTTATCAAATATCTCGTGAACCGTGAATCGTACGATAAAAATAGTGGAAACCTTTTTTGTAAATAATGAAATTCTCTACAACTTTTATTGGAAACTTTTTCCGGCATAGTGCATGGTTTTTTATTTATAGCGCGGCAAACTTTTCTAAACACGGTTATTTTGCTAGATGTTTGTAAAAGTTGGCCGCGCTATGAATAAAAAACCATAAACTATACGGGACAAAGTGTAGAATGAAAGTTGTAGAGAATTTCATTATGTAGAAAAAAGGTTACTATATAATATTTTTGTCGTACGATGCACGGTTCACGAGTTATTTGATAAAACGTGTTTTCCAAGATGGCGGCTGAAGCTCGACTCCCTCGCGTCCCGCCAACTTGAATTTAAACTCAGAGGGGATATCCCTGGATCTTTTCCAAAACCAAAATCAATTCTGTAGATTGGATTGTGAACCTATTTTTTAAACTAGAATGACACTGGACTAAAGTACCAGCTCTCCAGAGATGAATCGCACAGGAAATATATGGAAATGGCACGAGAGATGCCACGAACGGGATTCGTTGTGTCGAGATTTTCTCTCGTCTCCCTTTTTTACTCTGTGCGCTGCCTCTGTGTCTTTCTACCTTTTCACCGTATAATATATAATGCACGTTTATGTGCGCACATACGTGCCTTTTATGCACAACGTGTGCGCCGACGTGCTTGGATGCTGAATCGCACGAAAATCTCTTTTTAGAATCGCGTTATGCGAAGAAGAGAACATGTTTGAGCTCACGAGAACCGCTGCTCTTCGATCCTCGTGACTCATGAAACTCATACGTGATACATAGTCATCCGTGATTATTATTCTTCCGAGTTTCTTCTGCCTCATGACAGCGGACTTTGGTTTTTTTTTTGTGGTGAAATGTCATCGTGAAATGAATTTATCGTGAACCCCAAGGTCGGTTATATAACAAGACTTGCGAAAGACATTCGAGTTAAAAAAAAAAAACTAAATTGTTTTTATTATTTTTTGCTTCCTCATAGTAGAAGCTTTGTCGTGGGTGAAAAAAAATAATAATTTCGAGATTTCAATGGTCAATGCGTGTTCGAAATGTCCCAAAACGTCATATTGGAATCATATTTAGAAATTTGAATTTTTTTCCAAAAATGTCTGGTGATCGCTCTGACTTTCGCAAGTTTTCATTTATCGGCTAGGAAAATGTTTATGCAAATAGGCCAGGGGACAAGGAGATATGTTGTTTCGCATTGAATTTGGCAAGAATCGCTCGAGGGGGGTCCAGAATTTTCAAAAATTTGCGAATTTAAAAAAATAAATGATTCAAAGTAAAAATCTGTAATCGCTTTAATTTGCGCAAATTTTTGAAAAATCAGTAAAGAAATTTCAGGTTTAATTAGATTTTTTTATTTTTAAAATTTTATGAAAACGTTTGTGTTTCGTTGCTGTATTTTTATCGATTGCAGAAAAAAAAATCAATCGTGCAAATTAGAAATTTGCGCATTGTTTCCTCATCTATGAGGAAGCCAAAATTTAAAAACTCATTTGCTCATTTTGAGAGCGATAAAAAATGATGAGGAAGCAATGTGATCTAATTTGCACTTTTTTTCTTAAATTTATCATTCTATTTTCCTCTTTTTTGGGTCTTTTGGCGTTTTTCATGGCGTCTTCCCATGGCACCTCGAGAATAACGCGAGACACCTTGCACACGTTCTATAATAGGGTAGACCGGTGGTGGCTACCGTACCGTTTGTGGCCACTCTGAATTTCCCTCGAATTTTTTTTAAGCTTCAAGTCTGTGTTCACTTCGTCGAGCGTAATATTTCGATAATCAAGATGTTTCTGCACCACTATCAATTGCTTTATTGAATATCTGCTAATTTATTTCAACGAAATATGACGAAATGTGTCAACGCTGAGCGGTTATATGTCAGAAGTGTCAGGGACTTCTTGTCAGAAGTGTTAAGGTGGCTCACCAGTGAATTAAAAAACCGGTGATACGAATGAAACTTCGGGAGAGTGTTATTTAAGATGCAATGAACACTCTCTCAAAATTTCAGGGTATGTTGCCAGGCAAATTATTGCGAACGAGTAATTTAAAATTACCTATTTCAACATGTGTCTTATGACAGTTGATTCCACTTTCACCAGAAGTGTCATGACACCTTTTGATAAAGACGAGAGATCTTATTCAAATTTTGAGTATTGAAAGATGAAATCGTGAACTTTCCAATGGTATTTAAAAAATTGTGTCTTGTCAGGGATTTTCCAGAGAAATTTAATCGCGAAAGTCATCGTGTGTGCAAATCTCGGATACAATATGTCTGTCATTGCTGCACGCGAGGAAACATATGAATATCAGCTATCGTTTTTGACTTGATCGCTCTGACAGCGTTAAATACTTTTGTCAGTTGAGACTTTATTTATAATATTATTTATAATAAATTATGGATAAAATATCACGGGAAACGTCATCGAAATTCATACATTTTATTTAGACCGAGTATTTAGAAAATATTATGATAGATTTTATGATTTTTTTTCACATCACGATTTTTGACTATTTTTGTCACTGATGGGCCGCCTTAAGGGACCCCGAGGTAAGAAGACTACAATTTCTCATATCTAAAATCATTCCGCTCCGCATCAAAAATTTATATTTTTACATTTTTCGGGTTATATAATCACATAAAACTGACGTATCAGCTAAAATACCTGAAAAATACGCGGTGGCCGAAAGTGGTACATTCAAAATGTGATACCACTTAGATGACCACTTCAGTAATGTGTTAATGACGCAATCAAATAACTCGAATCTGCCGTCACTGGTTGTCTAAAACACTCCACACCTTTCGTTTGTAGAGCGTCCGTATCCCAGTTCAAAGCTTTCAGTGTGCGGTCACAACTGGGTACTTCGGATGATCAAAAGTAGTCCGATTGTGGCCACAAATGTCGAAAATGACAGCTACAAGATAATTTTCTGTTTTCTTATTTATCGTGATCAGAAAAGGTTTTAAATGATAGCAATTCTGATTCTGTATACTTTTTAGGTTATATCGATCACTTTTCAGTTCTAAATTTGCAATAATGTGAACACTGGTTCGTGAATGAATGTTCAATACTGCTTGAAGTGGCCACAACTGGTACGTCTATCCCCCTACGTATAATATAACGTTCTATTCGATTCGATTGCAATATCCTTTCCCCATATATATAAGAATCGAACGACACTTTAACAGTTCAATCTATTCGCTCAATTTTATTTTCGTTATTTTTCAATTGTCGCGTCTTGGGGAAACGACCGCTCTTCGCGACTCGTGTATTGCCAAGAAGACCGCGTATACACTTGTTTATGTACCCGTACAATTTTTTTTTACATACTTATCGACGAAACTCATATCGTACAGTATTTCGAGACATCGGAAGAAAAAAGAAATGGTAATATTCTACCATATATCGTGTAAAGAAAAGTTAAGGTCGACTGGGACATTCTTTCAGTCTTCTCTAAATCGATTTTTCAAATATTTCTTGAACCTTCCTTCATGGGGTTCAACTATGATCTTTTGGGTATAAGGACGAAAAATTTGTCCAGGATTTTAGGAACTTTCGGAAAATTGACGTGAACCATAATCATTGCGAATTCTGTGAGAAAAATTTGAACAAAAGTTGACGCGGTCATTCGACCGAAGTATAGTTTTACCAAAATGGTACGTTGGTCAAAGTTCGGTTGAATGGTTGAAACGAGAAAAAATCGACAAACTATTCATCTCTGCTCCCTGCTATGTCCTCTCACCGCAGAATCAATCCGGAGTTTTTTTTTTAACGTAAAATTGTTTCTTCCGAAGGAATCGATCATTTGCGGTTAACCCCTACTCTCCTGCCCATTCTCTCTCTCTCTCTCTCTCTCTCTCTCTCTCTCTCTCTCTCTCTCTCTCTCTCTCTCTCTCTCTCTCTCTCTCTCTCTCTCTCTCTCTCCTATCTCAATTTCCTATTATCTTCCTTCTTTCTCCTCCATGGTAGAATCGTGCGATATTTTTATACAGCAGAGTGTACAGTAACCGAGAGCTTATCCGATTTACCGAGACTTTGTGCAGCCGAGAAGAGCCAATGTTGGGTCTCATGTCGCGATCGAGCGCTGCTCGTCTCCCGCCTCCAGGCTTGATTCACCGATATCGATTCCCAATCCTGGCTACAGTAATAGTACGATAATTCTCTCACTGATATATATAGCCCAGTCATTCTAGCCATTTTTTCTCTGCAATCTTCTACAGAATTGATTTTACTTTTGGAAAAGGTTCATAATAGGTATCCCCTGAGTGTAAATTCAACTTTTCGGGAAGGAGGGAGGTCGAGCTTCAGCCACCATCTTGGAAAACACGTTTTATCAAATATTTTCTGAACCGTCCATCGTACGACAAAAATAGTGGCAACCTTTTTTGTAGATAATGAAATTCTCTACAGCTTTCATTTGGAAACTTTTTCTTGTATAGCGCATGGTTTTTTGATTTGCCGAGTGCCAAACTTTTCCAAAAATCACCATTTTTACTGTTACACCAACCGTTAACTTATAGCAATAACCATGTTTGGAAAAGTTTGCCGCGCTATGAATCAGAAACCATGCACTGTACAGAAAAAAGTTTCAAATAAAGGTTGTACAGAATTTAATTCTCTACAAAAAAGGTCTTTGCTATTTTTGTCACACGATGCACGGTTCATGAGATATTTGATAAAACGTGTTTCCCAAGATGACGGTTAAAGCTCGAGCCTGCGCTTCCCGAAGACTTAAATTTACACCCTGAATCTTTTCCATAAGCAAAATTAATTCAGGTAGAAGATTTCATTATGAACCTACTTTTTTGGTTAGAATGACTGGACTAATATACACACGTATACCTCAATCTGGTCGTTCAACGGACGACGAAAGCTTCGGCTGTTGCACACACATACACAGTCACAAAAATTCACACTCACGATCATTCTCAAACTCACACTCATGCATTGTCTACTTGCATGAATAGCCTCTTGGAGGATCGATCGCAGAGTAGATCGCGTGTTACAGACCGCGTTCGTTTCTTCTTCACCATTTTCTCGTCCAGGCCTCCTCCTCCTCCTCGTGTACATATACGTGCACGTATAGTCACACGGATTTGAGCAGAGATTGGATTCGTATATACAAAGAGCCCCCTCACCTTGGAAACCTCTGAAAAGGATTTACTATTATTACCCAGGCAGATATCCTTATCTCCCCTTTCTCATACGACATTATAGATTTTAGGAACGCAAGGCCTCATCCAATCTCACAATTGATAGTATTCTCTAGAAATCTTGATATACGTTATATATGTGCATCCTTCTTTTTGCTCCTACGCAAATTTTATACCCCACGGAATTAACTTTTTTTTCTCGCCTATCGCAACAAAAGTCATGACGTTGAGATTCGCATCGTTGCGATGCAACGAAAATGAGTTTTTTTAAAAAAAATAATTTTCAGGTTTGGTGACGATTTTCAGGCATATTTGGGGTGCCGGTCCATGAAAAAAATCGAAAAAAATTTTTTTAACTATTTTATACATAAAAAACCCACCCCTATGAGAGGGTGAAATTTTCAAAAAATTCTCTCAAGACCTGTAATGACATTCTCATCTTTTTTATTTGCGTTAAAAATCAAGGTACCCGATATGATTATACAAAAAAAATTTGGAAATTTGGAGACGACCGGAACCCACCCCTATAAGGGGGTGAAATTTTCAAAAATTTTTCCCAAGTCCTCTAATGACATTCTCATCTTTTTTATTTGCGTTGAAAATCAAGGTACCCGATATGATTATACAAAAAAAATTTAGAAATTTAAAGACGACCGGAACCCACCCCTATAAGGGGGTGAAATTTTCAGAAATTTTTCCCAAGTCCTCTAATGACATTCTCATCTTTTTTATTTGCGTTAAAAATCGAGGTACCCGATATGATTATACGAAAAAAATTTGGAAATTTGAAGACGACCGGAACCCACCCCTATAAGGGGGTGAAATTTTCAGAAATTTTTCCCAAGTCCTCTAATGACATTCTCATCTTTTTTATTTGCGTTGAAAATCAAGGGACCCAATACGATTATACAAAAGAACCGTTGGAAACTGAAAGCCGACCGGAACCCACCCCTATAAGGGGGTGAAATTTTTAGAAATTTTTCCCAAGTCCTCTAATGACATTCTCATCTTTTTTATTTGCGTTAAAAATCAAGGGACCCGTTATAATTGTATAAAAAAAATTTGGAAATTTGAAGACGACCGGAACCCACCCCTATAAGGGGGTAAAGTTTTAAGAAAATTCTCCCAAGTCCTCTAATGACATTCTCATCTTTTTTATTTGCGGTAAAAATCAAGGGACCCGTTATAATTGTACAAAAAAATTTGGAAATTTGAAAACGACCGGAACCCACCCCTATAAGGGGGTGAAATTTTCAGAAATTTTTCCCAAGTCCTCTAATGACATTCTCATCTTTTTTATTTGCGTTAAAAATCGAGGTACCCGATATGATTATACAAAAAAAATTTGGAAATTTGAAGACGACCGGAACCCACCCCTATAGGGGGGTGAAATTTTCAGAAATTTTTCCCAAGTCTTCTAATGACATTCTCATCTTTTTTATTTGCGTTAAAAATCGAGGGACCCAATACGATTATACAAAAGAACCGTTGGAAACTGAAAGCCGACCGGAACCCACCCCTATAAGGGGGTGAAATTTTCAGAAATTTTTCCCAAGTCCTCTAATGACATTCTCATCTTTTTTATTTGCGTTAAAAATCAAGGGACCCAATACGATTATACAAAAGAACCGTTCGAAACTGAAAGCCGACCGGAACCCACCCCTATAGGGGGGTGAAATTTTCAGAAATTTTTCCCAAGTCCTCTAATGACATTCTCATCTTTTTTATTTGCGTTAAAAATTAAGGGACCCGTTATAATTGTATAAAAAAAATTTCGAAATTTGAAGACGACCGGAACCCACCCCTATAAGGGGGTGAAATTTTCAGAAAATTCTCCGAGGTCCTCTAATGACATTCTCATCTTTTTTATTTGCGTTAAAAATCAAGGTACCCGATATGATTATACGAAAAAAATTTGGAAATTTGAAGACGACCGGAACCCACCCCTATAAGGGGGTAAAATTTTCAAAAAATTCTACCAAGTCCTCTAATGACATTCTTATCTTTTTTATTTGCGGTAAAAATCAAGGGACCCGTTATAATTGTACAAAAAAAATTTGGAAATTTGAAGACGACCGGAACCCACCCCTATAAGCGGGTGAAATTTTCAGAAAATTCTCCCAAGTCCTCTAATGACATTCTCATCTTTTTTATTTGCGTTAAAAATCGAGGTACCCGATATGATTATACGAAAAAAATTTGGAAATTTGAAGACGACCGGAACCCACCCCTATAGGGGGGTGAAATTTTCAGAAATTTTTCCCAAGTCCTCTAATGACATTCTCATCTTTTTTATTTGCGTTGAAAATCGAGGGACCCAATACGATTATACAAAAGAACCGTTGGAAACTGAAAGCCGACCGGAACCCACCCCTATAAGGGGGTGAAATTTTCAGAAATTTTTCCCAAGTCCTCTAATGACATTCTCATCTTTTTTATTTGCGTTAAAAATCGAGGGACCCAATACGATTATACAAAAGAACCGATGGAAACTGAAAGCCGACCGGAACCCACCCCTATAAGGGGGTGAAATTTTCAGAAAATTCTCCCTAGTCCTCTAATGACATTCTCATCTTTTTTATTTGCGTTAAAAATCAAGGGACCCAATAAGATTATACAAAAGAACCGTTGGAAACTGAAAGCCGACCGGAACCCACCCCTATAAGGAGGTGAAATTTTTAGAAATTTTTCCCAAGTCCTCTAATGACATTCTCATCTTTTTTATTTGCGTTAAAAATCAAGGGACCCGTTATAATTGTATAAAAAAAATTTGGAAATTTGAAGACGACCGGAACCCACCCCTATAAGAGGGTGAAATTTTCAGAAAATTCTCCCAAGTCCTCTAATGACATTCTCATCTTTTTTATTTGCGTTAAAAATCAAGGGACCCAATACGATTATACAAAAGAACTGTTGGAAACTGAAAGCCGACCGGAACCCACCCCTATAAGGGGGTGAAATTTTTAGAAATTTTTCCCAAGTCCTCTAATGACATTCTCATCTTTTTTATTTGCCTTAAAAATCAAGGGACCCGTTATAATTGTATAAAAAAAATTTCGAAATTTGAAGACGACCGGAACCCACCCCTATAAGGGGGTGAAATTTTCAGAAAATTCTCCGAGGTCCTCTAATGACATTCTCATCTTTTTTATTTGCGTTAAAAATCAAGGTACCCGATATGATTATACGAAAAAAATTTGGAAATTTGAAGACGACCGGAACCCACCCCTATAAGGGGGTGAAATTTTCAGAAATTTTTCCCAAGTCCTCTAATGACATTCTCATCTTTTTTATTTGCGTTAAAAATCAAGGGACCCGTTATAATTGTATAAAAAAAATTTTGAAATTTGAAGACGACCGGAACCCACCCCTATAAGGGGGTGAAATTTTCAGAAAATTCTCCCAAGTCCTCTAATGACATTCTCATCTTTTTTATTTGCGTTAAAAATCGAGGTACCCGATATGATTATACGAAAAAAATTTGGAAATTTGAAGACGACCGGAACCCACCCCTATAGGGGGGTGAAATTTTCAGAAATTTTTCCCAAGTCCTCTAATGACATTCTCATCTTTTTTATTTGCGTTAAAAATCAAGGTACCCGATATGATTATACAAAAAAAATTTGGAAATTTGAAGACGACCGGAACCCACCCCTATAAGGGGGTGAAATTTTCAGAAATTTTTCCCAAGTCCTCTAATGACATTCTCATCTTTTTTATTTGCGTTAAAAATCAAGGTACCCGATATGATTATACGAAAAAAATTTGGAAATTTGAAGACGACCGGAACCCACCCCTATAAGGGGGTGAAATTTTCAGAAAATTCTCCCAAGTCCTCTAATGACATTCTCATCTTTTTTATTTGCGTTAAAAATCGAGGTACCCGATATGATTATACGAAAAAAATTTGGAAATTTGAAGACGACCGGAACCCACCCCTATAAGGGGGTGAAATTTTCAGAAAATTCTCCCAAGTCCTCTAATGACATTCTCATCTTTTTTATTTGCGTTAAAAATCAAGGGACCCGATATGATTATACGAAAAAAATTTGGAAATTTGAAGACGACCGGAACCCACCCCTATAAGGGGGTGAAATTTTCAGAAAATTCTCCCAAGTCCTCTAATGACATTCTCATCTTTTTTATTTGCGTTAAAAATCAAGGGACCCAATACGATTATACAAAAGAACCGTTGGAAACTGAAAGCCGACCGGAACCCACCCCTATAAGGGGGTGAAATTTTTAGAAATTTTTCCCAAGTCCTCTAATGACATTCTCATCTTTTTTATTTGCCTTAAAAATCAAAGGACCCGTCATAATTGTATAAAAAAAAATTCGAAATTTGAAGACGACCGGAACCCACCCCTATAAGGGGGTGAAATTTTTAGAAATTTTTCCCAAGTCCTCTAATGACATTCTCATCTTTTTTATTTGCCTTAAAAATCAAGGGACCCGTCATAATTGTATAAAAAAAATTTCGAAATTTGAAGACGACCGGAACCCCCCCTTATAAGGGGGTGAAATTTTCAGAAAATTCTCCGAGGTCCTCTAATGACATTCTCATCTTTTTTATTTGCGTTAAAAATCAAGGTACCCGATATGATTATACGAAAAAAATTTGGAAATTTGAAGACGACCGGAACCCACCCCTATAAGGGGGTGAAATTTTCAGAAAATTCTCCCAAGTCCTCTAATGACATTCTCATCTTTTTTATTTGCGTTAAAAATCAAGGTACCCGATATGATTATACGAAAAAAATTTGGAAATTTGAAGACGACCGGAACCCACCCCTATAAGGGGGTGAAATTTTCAGAAAATTCTCCCAAGTCCTCTAATGACATTCTCATCTTTTTTATTTGCGTTAAAAATCAAGGTACCCGATATGATTATACAAAAAAAATTTGGAAATTTGAAGACGACCGGAACCCACCCCTATAGGGGGGTGAAATTTTCAGAAATTTTTCCCAAGGCCTCTAATGACATTCTTATCTTTTTTATTTGCGTTAAAAATCAAGGTACCCGATATGATTATACAAAAAAAATTTGGAAATTTGAAGACGACCGGAACCTACCCCTATAAGGGGGTGAAATTTTCAGAAAATTCTCCCAAGTCCTCTAATGACATTCTCATCTTTTTTATTTGCGTTAAAAATCAAGGGACCCAATACGATTATACAAAAGAACCGTTGGAAACTGAAAGCCGACCGGAACCCACCCCTATAAGGGGGTGAAATTTTCAGAAATTTTTCCCAAGTCCCCTAATGACATGCTCATCTTTTTTATTGGCGTTAAAAATCAAGGGACCCGATAGGATTATACGAAAAAAATTAAAAAATTTAAAGTTGACAGGAACCTATCGTTGCGAGGGGGTGAAATTTTCAGAAAATTCTCTGAAGTCCTGTAATGACTTTCTTATCTCATTTATTGGTGTTAAAAATCAAGGGATCCGAAGTGATTGTGGTTAAGTACAATGACTTTAAGTGTGATATGTAATTGTTTCCTTTGCTTGGAGATGTCGGTAGATCGGAATGGTCTGTGGCGATGTGTCGGAGCATGAACGTTTACGGCGTAGTGAATTTGACGTACGGGAGAGAGAGATAGAGCGAGAGAAAGAGAGAGAGAGAGAGAGAGAGAGAGAGAGAGAGAGAGAGAGAGAGAGAGAGAGAGAGAGAGAGAGAGAGAGAGAGAGAGAGAGAGAAATAGAGAGAGAGAGAGAGAGAGAGAGAGAGATTCGTCGAGTGTCTCTCTTTTACTGGTGGACAAGGGAGAGTAATATATTCTACTCGCCGCTGAGTGTTAATCTATTCTCGTCGATGCCCCCAGAATGATCGTTTTTATGTTCATCGATATTTTCATGCAAATGCTACAATTGCGCTTACATTGTGCACTTTGTTATACATATTATGGGGTTCAATAATTCCCATATCTTTAATAATTATAGTTGATTAATGATTCAGTGTAAAACTGATTTCTCATCGAAAGTATAGAGTGAATACAAATATTCAAAATCGTATTTTACGTTTTGTAATGATGTCCCCGAAGAGAGAAAACGTAAATTGATCAATAAAAAATATTATTTTCCACAGATAACTGCTGATAATAAATAAATGTTTATCAAATATAGAGTGCGACCTCTCAATAAGAGTCTACTCATAAAGAATGCTTCCCTTATTTGTCGCTCGAGCAATTCCCCTACTCTGACCGAACTCCAAGCTCGATTTTTTCGCGTCTAAACCTCTGAATAAGGACGCCCAGCCTAAGCGAGCCTATAAAAGTAAAATTAGGAGAACATTGTGATCATATTTCCGTTACATAGATTTATCCGTTGTATAGATAGAGAGAGAGAGACAGAGAGAGTCAGTCAGCGCGGAGCGTGCACCTAGTGGGGGTTCTCGAATTATCGGAAAAACTTTTCCCCTTGGGGGCTTCAGCGTTCTTATTGAGAGGTCGCACTGTATCTGCTTATGCAATTCAAATGTGGAAAGTATACTACGAGGTAGAGCTAAAAAACCATCCACAAAAATTACCTTTTTTTTAAAGCTTTCTAAACAATAAAATAAATAATCAGTGCTTTGGCGTAGTGACTAGCGAGCTTGCCTTTAAGGTAGTTATGCCGCAAAGAGAGTTTTCTATAGAATCGGCTGAAATTTGGAATACAGTTTCATTAATGTGTAATCTAGGTGGACAAATTATTTCAGATTTTTTTCCCGTCTGGAACGCGAAATAATCGCCCTCAAAGTTGGAACATTTCACACGCGTTCCCCATGTTAAGTATATGGAAACCGTATATTGCTAATTTTAGTACGAAAACCGTTCTATACATTTTTACAAAAAATTAGCATATTGTAGAAGGATGTTTCAGGATTGATGATAAAAAAATTCGGAATGATCCACCGTTTAGTTTTTCGGGAATGATTAGTCAAAGTTACCCGCTATCTACGGGTATAGGACATGAACGGTCAGACTCTCTCTTGTTTTATGCGTGCTCCGCTCACCGCGCGCTACCGCACCATCGTTTCCGCTTATTCCCCGTCGCGGGTCGCGGCACAACTACCTTAAACCAGACCATTGGGAGATTAGTCCATCCGATATAAGATTACACCTGGAAATAATTGTAGGAAGCGATTTTCTTTTTTTTATGCGGTGGTTGAGGGGCGGGGGGTCGTAGTGTCAATCTCGATTTTCGGTAATATTCTCTTATAGCATTTGCCGCTATTTTGATTTATTGAGCGATTTTTTATTTTTTAAATAATTCTATTATTTTCAACTTTAGAGTGAAAATGATTATTACCAACGTTGTGGAAAATATAATTCCCCACATATTTGGTTATTATCATTTTGATCCTAGGACCGATATTTACAGATTTTTATTTCCAATAAGGGTAAAAAACGGTTTTTTTTCAATCAATTCGTTATATTATCAAATTTATCGTAAAAATGGTAATATGTGATCAGGTAGGGACTGTTACTCCTGCAACTTCGTCGGTTACCATTTTCACCCTACAATTGATACTTTCAGAGTAAGAATAAAAAAAGCGTTAAAAAGGGAGTCCTAGTGGTATTATCCGTCGGTAAATTTAAGCATAGGCTCCTACTTACATCAGGTAGTGCATATGTATTGAATTTCCCCGACATTAATTCTTATTCTGAAAATATCGATCGTACCGTAAAAATGGTGCCAACTAAAGTTGCAAGAAATAAAATTCCTGACCTGATTATTTATTACCATTTTTACGATAAACTTGAAAGTAAACGAGATAATTGAGAAAAACAATTGTCCATCCTTTATTTCAGTATAACGCCGGGTCCACACTATGCGGTTCCATATGCAGCGCTTTTGACGCATCTATAGTGTATGCATAGTTTAAGGCTTAGATTACACTATAGATGCGTCAAAAACGCTGCTATAGTATCGCATAGTGTGGCCCTGGCGTTACTCTTGAAATATCGATCGTGTAGTATAAATCGTAATGTCTAAAGTTGCGATAAATAATATTCCCTACCTGATTACCTATTACTATTTTTACGATAAACTCGTATATTTTCACGATAATATACGAGATAATTGAAAAAGAAACCCTTTTGTCCCCTTATTGGAAATGTAACTCTCTAAATATCGAACGTAGGATCACAATGATAAGGACCAAACCTGTGGGGACCAAACATTCCCACAACTTTGATCGTAATCATTTTCACTGTAACGTTAAAAATAAGCGAGTTTTTTAAAAAACAAAAAATCACTCTTTAAATCAAGATGGCGGCGAACTCTATTAGAGGATATTTCCTGAAAATCGAAATTTATACTACCAACCACCCCCTCCCCACTCTCCGTATAAAAAAGAAAAATCTTTTTTTCCAATTACTTCCAGGTGAACCAATTTTTTAGACATATCTCGACCCGACTAGATGGAGAATTCGATTGTCAGTCTCGTAGTTTGTTCGAGAACAAAATGTGGGCCTGAAAAGCTTCCAATATATGAACGCGTTTTACACACATCCCAGTACGCGTGTGTGGCACGTGTATTGATATAGCTGTAGTCCATGTTTACATTCTCCCTCGCGCCGAGTCGAGAAGCGAATAACAGTGCTCCTCCCGTAAGTTTGCCCTCTTTAACTTTTCTTTTCCCCTCATTTGGAGGGGAATAGCTTCCCCCACGCTTTGCCGTTGTTTTGTATACGTCACTGAAATACTTCTAATTTCAGGGGTATACATACATATCTAGTCTGTAGCTTTCATATGTTTATATCAGAGTGGGGCACCTCCGTAACATTGCGCTCGAGCCCCGAGCGCGCAAAGTTAGGGGGGGAGCACTGAATTTCCTAAACCGCGTGGTCGAACAAAGCAAAATTACCTGCTAGGATACGCTTTAGAAATTCGGATGTACACAGAGAACACGGCATGGTTTCTTGTCGGTCGCACTCACTGTTCTTATGCTTTTTATTCACGCACACCCTTGAACTACACTCGCCAACGAGTGCGACAGTGTAAACGTATTACTCCCGGTCTCTCTCTACCATTGGTGCTTTCGCAGAAAATTTATTTGTCACCAGCCCCGAGTTTTTAAATCTAGTCGGAGAGCTGACGACTATTTCGGGCAAGTAATTTTATCAGTCACTATAATGAGGCTTTTTGCTACCTGAGGAACCCTTGTTGCAAAACCTCCATCCTGATTGGTTGCAGCTGGCATTGGCGACACAAGGACAAGGGGGTTCTTCGAGTATACATAAAGCTTCGGGCGAGTGTCACGTGAAATGTACTTGACGCGAGACTCTTCCGACTCTCTTCATCTTTATCGCTTCATGGTTAAAAATTGGATAATCGATTATGTTGAATAATTGAAAAAAATGCAAGTTTAAAAGACTGTAACATTCGTAAATAATTTTTTAATCGAGAACAATAGAATTAAAAAATCGATGATAATGTAATCCCATCATAGCACACGGGTACTTTGAGGATTTCAGTTCCATTTTGGAAATTTTTCGAAAAAAATTCAAGTGGAGCCGTAGAAAAAAATGTATTTTTACTCATGGTGAAGAAAGAACTGTCAAATAATATTTAATACAATTGAATATTTTTGTTGAAAATTCCATGCAAAACACCCAAACAATCACCTATGTTATTTCAAAAATATTATTTTCTTGAGGTAATAAGGGATTTTGGCTCAACAAGTAAAGGCACCACCAGGTAATCAATCGTATCAAAAGATATCGGTGTCGAAAGAGTGCGAAGCGCGCGTGTGTTACTGCGGCCCGTAATGAGGAAATCACGTTTAGCATCAGGCTAACACACGCGCTGCGCACCACAGAGTGAAGAGCCGCCTATCGCGCTCAGAGATTTAAAGGATTAAATATTTTTTATAAAAAATCATAAGTCGAGTATAGATAATGATGAAAAGAATTTAAACCAGGTTATAGTCTTTGTAGTTTTCATAAATATTGCTTATTTTCCTCAAAATTATTTGATTGAAATTAAAGCAAATAAACCTTATATTTTGTAAAGAATGAAAAATTTCAAAAAATGTGTATATCTCTATTGCTTGAAGGTTATAAATTGAAGAATTGACTCTGTAATTATGTGCTATTAGTTGAAAAAAATAAATAAAAAGTCATGAAAGCATAAAAACTTTCGATGTCAAGAAACGTTTTTTATTTTCATTCATAAAAATGGAATTTGAGAAATAATGGTATTGTAATCCTTTTACGTCATCGTGGCTTTAATGGAAATGTTTAGAAGATTTGAGATTTAGTTATGAAGTTCTTTTGAATAAAAATCTAAATGGTCTCATCAATAAAAAAAAAAATAAAAAAAAACATAAGCATGGATTCTCCGCGCGACAGAAGTAAAACTTCTTGGGTAGGCATGTGAAAGAAAATTTTCATATTCCGTTTGACGAGAGAGGCGACACTTTGGTTATATTAAAATACGCATTTATACACATATTATCATATGATTGGTTGTATTCCTCGGTGCTTTCCGGATCTTCAAAATTTTAAAATGAGATGTAATAGGCTTATGATAACTGAAATTTTCTATAAAAACCCCTGATTCGATTGTGTGTAAATAACTTGAGAAAACGGCATCAATGTAACCCGATATCCCAGAGTAAATTCTGTGAGTTGTTCCTCATTCAATTTTTGGTCAAGACAATCAAACAGCTGTGCATCACCTAAAGCGTCAATTGTGCGTCAACTAAACGGAAATTTACGTTCAAATCTCCTCTTGGGATCATTTGAATTTTATGTAGATCTGATCCGAGTAAAACAGAACTATCGATTCGCATATGCTAGTAACGTCTGATGGATAAATCATATCGATGGACTAATGCCAAAGAGGCGTATCGGTTAGGTATAAGCATAGCTTATATGCCCCTATGGAATTTAACCATCGATACGACTCATGGAATCGGACAGTCGATGTATGCCTAAATGTATATGTACACATATATACATATATATGTATGTATACAATGTACATATAACATATAATATGTCAACGTGAGAATATCGGCTTTTTACAATTAAAAGTCAATTTTAAGCACTGTAAGGGCGTAAAAAAAACTAATAATTTTTCTGAAAGTTGACATTTTTTTACATAAGAAACATGTTTTAATCGGATTTTCTTGCTGGATACAAATATCAAGAAAAACTGATTAAAAAAAATAATAATAATGTTGACACTTATCGGCTTGATTGAACAATAATTTTATAATATTTAAATGCGAGAAAAATGTAACTCCGATACATACGACGTAGTGAACATATACAGCGCAGCATGGCCCGGTGGCTCTAGGACGACTTTTCCCAACGCTTGGTTACACGCATGCACACGCCCACACACACAACGCGTACATCCATCCGTCCATACATAAGTACAAACATATCTACATATTATATATATTCAATGGCGTTTGGACCTGAGCAAGCGCTACACTATGTATTCTATATTATAAGAGCACGGGGCATACCGTGTAAGACTGTGTTTTATCTCATTCGCTCGTTCGCTACTCATCAGCTCGTTCCTTTAGTCCAGTAAATTAAGCCCTGAACCTGAAATAATTACAGAGCAGATGAATTTTATAGGATAGATATGTATGACCCTCTAGAAAAATCCCATAAAATTACAGGTCAGCAGCCCCTCAGGAAGGGTATAGAAAAAAAAAATAAAAACCCCCTAAAAGTTAAGTTTTTCGCCCATAACTCAAAAATTATAAACAATAGAGATAAATAGTTCAAACAAAAGTTGTAGGCTATTTTTTTTTCTATAAAAAATCTTTAGATGGCATTCTCTAAATTTAGTACGTGCGCCATTAGAATTAATGTGAGATTCTCAATAATACCAGAAGAAAATCAAGGAGTGGGGAGACGGGCTCACTTCGCAGGCCAGCAGAGCGGGAGAACCCAGCGGCTCACGTGCTCGCTACCTCTCCTCTCACCCAAGGTAATACGAAACGTAGGGGTGTGCGTGAGAGCAAGCATTTTTGTACGAGTGGTAGTGAGAGCGTGAGAGCGAGCATTCGCCATATTATCGCTTGAAAATCCTGAATCCCTTGTTCGGGCCTCTCCGCCGCCCTTTTCTCGATAGTTCAGCCGAAATAGGATTTCATCTGGAAAAAATTGAAGCAAGCGATTTTCTTTTTTATGCTTAGGGGGGATGGTTGGTAGTGTAGATCTCGATTTTCGGGAAAATCCCTTAATTGCATTCATCGCGATCATGACTTAAAGAGTGATTTTTCGTTTTTTAAATAACTCGCTTTTTTCAACTTTAGAGTGAAAAGAAAAGTAACCAAAGTTATGGGAAATTTAATTCCCCGCAAGTTCAGTTTTCGTCATTTTTATCCTAGGATCGATATTTACAGAGTTAGACTGCAAGAAAGGGTAATAACGTTTTTTTTTTTTTTTTTCAATTGCCGTGTTTGTTATCAAGCTTATCGTAAAAATGCTAATAAAGAATCAGGTAGGGAATTTCATTTCCTGAAACTTTGGTCCATCCGATTTTTACCGTAATATCAATAATTTCAGAATTAGCATTAAGATAAGGGAAATTCAATAGACATGCACGATCTGAGGTACGTCGGAACCCTATTTTAGGTCTTACTGAAAATATCGAACGTAGCGTAAAAATAGTAATTACCGAAATAACAGGAAATAAAATTCCCTACCTGGTTATCATTTAGAAGCTTTACGATAAACTTTATAATGAACGAAATATTTGGAAATAAAATATTTCAACTCCTTCATTCAGTATAAGTCTGTAAATATTGATAGTAAAGTAAAAATAGCGATAACCAAAGTTGCAGGAAATACAATTTCCTATCTGATTGTTTCTTAGCATTGTTAAGATACACTTGACAATCAAATAAATAATTAGAAAAAAAAATTCCACCCCTACATTCAGTAGAAGTCTGAAAAGATCGATCGTAGAGGGTAAACATGGTAATAATCAAAGTTGAAGGAAATGAAATTCCTCACCTGATTATTACTTAGAAATTTCATGATATACTTGATAAAAAACGAGATAATTAGGAAAACCGTTTCAACCCCTGTTGGCCATCTAACTCTGTAAATATCATACGGTTTTAATGTTGAAAACTGAACGTGTTGGGAATAAAATTTCCCCCAACCATGTTTCATATCATTTTCATTCAAAAGTATAAAGTAAACGAGGGATTTGAGAAAAAAAAGATCACTCTTTAAATCAAAAGGGAATTTTCCCGAAAATCGAGATTTAAACTAACAATCTCTCTCCCCCCCCAGTATATAACAGAAAATAGCTTGCTCCAATTATTTCCAGATAAGCCGATTTTTAGACCTACCTCAACTGGACTATGGAATCAATAAAAAGTTTAGAAAATGAGTACTATATGGGGCGATCCACGCCAAATCAGCCACTTCGGAACGTTACACGTTTTTTGAAGTGAAAGTTCGTCAGCAAGGGTGTGAATTAAGAAATATGAAACGAAAAAGCGAAGTTAAGAGACGAGGTGATGAGTAACGAACGAGTGAATAGAACACACTTTTACAAGTTATGCCGTATTCTCTTAGTTTTCCCTTTGTGGGATGCTTCGTGTCCTCCCCACTTTCTTCCTTAACCCTCCGTCTGTACTATGAAATTTTGGTACACCGTCTGTACTATGGATCCTAAAAGTCCTGCTAATATTTTTTCTAAGAAAAAAAACATAAAAAAATCTGGAAAAATTCTGAAATACTTTTCTAATATTTTTTTTTATGATCCAATTATTCACTTAGCCATTTATGGTACGAAATTATTTTTTGTAACAATTCAAAATTCCGAAGATATTCGATTTAAAAATTTGGCCTGTGCCCTAAAAGTCCCATAGTACAGACGGAGGGTTAAGCATGAGACAGCTAAGGCCATGTCATACATATATAGTATAGTATAACGCGATTGACTATAGATGTGCTTGAAAGTATGTTTGGATGGATGTATGTATGGGCTTGGGTTAGTATGCGTGCTTGTGTGTGTGTGTGGCGTGCGCGCGCGCGGGCGCGTGTGCGTGTGCGTGTGTGTGTGAATGTGTGTGTATGTGTGTGTATAACAAAGCATTCGAAAAAGGCGTCATTATAGAGGACATGAGAGAATTTTCTGAAAATTTCGCCCCCTCGCAACGGTAGGTATACCTAACGGCTTTGAATGAAAAAATTTTGTTCGTATAATCCTTTCGGGTCCCTTGATTTTTAACGCAAATAAAAAAGATAAGAATGTTATTAAAGAACTTGGAAGAATTCTCGGAAAATTTCACCCCCTCAAAACGATGGGTTCCTGTCGGCTTTAAATTTCCAAATATTTTTTGTATTATCCTATCGGATCCCTTGATTTTTAGAGCCAATAAAAAAAAATTAGAATGTCATGAGAGGACTTGGAAGGAATATTCTGAAAATTTCACGCCCTCGCAACGATGGGTTCCTGTCGGCTTTGAATTGCCAAATTTTTTTTTGCATTATCCTATCGGGTCCCTTGATTTTTGACGCCAATAAAAAAGATGAGAATGTCATTACAGGACTTGGCGAAAATTTCTGAAAATTTCACCCCCTTATAGGGGTGGGTTCCGGTCGTCTTCAAATTTCCAAATTTTTTTCGTATAATCATATCGGGTACCTTGATTTTTAACGCAAATAAAAAAGATGAGAATGTCATTAGAGGACTTGGGAGAATTTTCTGAAAATTTCACCCCCTTATAGGGGTGGGTTCCGGTCGTCTTCAAATTTCCAAATTTTTTTTATACAATTATAACGGGTCCCTTGATTTTTAACGCAAATAAAAAAGATGAGAATGTCATTAGAGGACTTGGGAAAAATTTCTGAAAATTTCACCCCCTTATAGAGGTGAGTTCCGGTCGGCTTTCAGTTTCCAACGGTTCTTTTGTATAATCGTATTGGGTCCCTTGATTTTTAACGCAAATAAAAAAGATGAGAATGTCATTATAGGACTTGGGAGAATTTTCTGAAAATTTCACCCCCTTATAGGGGTGGGTTCCGGTCGTCTTCAAATTTCCAAATTTTTTTTATACAATTATAACGGGTCCCTTGATTTTTAACGCAAATAAAAAAGATGAGAATGTCATTAGAGGACTTGGGAGAATTTTCTGAAAATTTCACCCCCTTATAGGGGTGGGTTCCGGTCGTCTTCAAATTTCCAAATTTTTTTAATACAATTATAACGGGTCCCTTGATTTTTAACGCAAATAAAAAAGATGAGAATGTCATTAGAGGACTTGGGAAAAATTTCTGAAAATTTCACCCCCTTATAAGGGTGGGTTCCGGTCGTCTTCAAATTTCCAAATTTTTTTTATACAATTATAACGGGTCCCTTGATTTTTAACGCAAATAAAAAAGATGAGAATGTCATTAGAGGACTTGGGAGAATTTTCTGAAAATTTCACCCCCTTATAGGGGTGGGTTCCGGTCGTCTTCAAATTTCCAAATTTTTTTAATACAATTATAACGGGTCCCTTGATTTTTAACGCAAATAAAAAAGATGAGAATGTCATTAGAGGACTTGGGAGAATTTTCTGAAAATTTCACCCCCTTATAGGGGTGGGTTCCGGTCGTCTTCAAATTTCCAAATTTTTTTTATACAATTATAACGGGTCCCTTGATTTTTAACGCAAATAAAAAAGATGAGAATGTCATTA
This sequence comes from Rhorus exstirpatorius, assembly GCA_963564615.1. NCBI lineage: Eukaryota > Metazoa > Arthropoda > Insecta > Hymenoptera > Ichneumonidae > Rhorus > Rhorus exstirpatorius. The sequence goes on from OY751317.1 coordinate 33,878,012, forward strand.
GAGGACTTGGGAGAATTTTCTGAAAATTTCACCCCCTTATAGGGGTGGGTTCCGGTCGTCTTCAAATTTCCAAATTTTTTTTATACAATTATAACGGGTCCCTTGATTTTTAACGCAAATAAAAAAGATGAGAATGTCATTAGAGGACTTGGGAAAAATTTCTGAAAATTTCACCCCCTTATAGGGGTGGGTTCCGGTCGTCTTCAAATTTCCAAATTTTTTTCGTATAATCATATCGGGTACCTTGATTTTTAACGCAAATAAAAAAGATGAGAATGTCATTAGAGGACTTGGGAAAAATTTCTGAAAATTTCACCCCCTTATAGGGGTGGGTTCCGGTCGTCTTCAAATTTCCAAATTTTTTTCGTATAATCATATCGGGTACCTTGATTTTTAACGCAAATAAAAAAGATGAGAATGTCATTAGAGGACTTGGGAGAATTTTCTGAAAATTTCACCCCCTTATAGGGGTGGGTTCCGGTCGTCTTCAAATTTCCAAATTTTTTTTATACAATTATAACGGGTCCCTTGATTTTTAACGCAAATAAAAAAGATGAGAATGTCATTAGAGGACTTGGGAAAAATTTCTGAAAATTTCACCCCCTTATAGAGGTGAGTTCCGGTCGGCTTTCAGTTTCCAACGGTTCTTTTGTATAATCGTATTGGGTCCCTTGATTTTTAACGCAAATAAAAAAGATGAGAATGTCATTATAGGACTTGGGAGAATTTTCTGAAAATTTCACCCCCTTATAGGGGTGGGTTCCGGTCGTCTTCAAATTTCCAAATTTTTTTTATACAATTATAACGGGTCCCTTGATTTTTAACGCAAATAAAAAAGATGAGAATGTCATTAGAGGACTTGGGAGAATTTTCTGAAAATTTCACCCCCTTATAGGGGTGGGTTCCGGTCGTCTTCAAATTTCCAAATTTTTTTAATACAATTATAACGGGTCCCTTGATTTTTAACGCAAATAAAAAAGATGAGAATGTCATTAGAGGACTTGGGAAAAATTTCTGAAAATTTCACCCCCTTATAAGGGTGGGTTCCGGTCGTCTTCAAATTTCCAAATTTTTTTTATACAATTATAACGGGTCCCTTGATTTTTAACGCAAATAAAAAAGATGAGAATGTCATTAGAGGACTTGGGAGAATTTTCTGAAAATTTCACCCCCTTATAGGGGTGGGTTCCGGTCGTCTTCAAATTTCCAAATTTTTTTAATACAATTATAACGGGTCCCTTGATTTTTAACGCAAATAAAAAAGATGAGAATGTCATTAGAGGACTTGGGAGAATTTTCTGAAAATTTCACCCCCTTATAGGGGTGGGTTCCGGTCGTCTTCAAATTTCCAAATTTTTTTTATACAATTATAACGGGTCCCTTGATTTTTAACGCAAATAAAAAAGATGAGAATGTCATTAGAGGACTTGGGAGAATTTTCTGAAAATTTCACCCCCTTATAGGGGTGGGTTCCGGTCGTCTTCAAATTTCCAAATTTTTTTTATACAATTATAACGGGTCCCTTGATTTTTAACGCAAATAAAAAAGATGAGAATGTCATTAGAGGACTTGGGAAAAATTTCTGAAAATTTCACCCCCTTATAGGGGTGGGTTCCGGTCGTCTTCAAATTTCCAAATTTTTTTCGTATAATCATATCGGGTACCTTGATTTTTAACGCAAATAAAAAAGATGAGAATGTCATTAGAGGACTTGGGAAAAATTTCTGAAAATTTCACCCCCTTATAGGGGTGGGTTCCGGTCGTCTTCAAATTTCCAAATTTTTTTCGTATAATCATATCGGGTACCTTGATTTTTAACGCAAATAAAAAAGATGAGAATGTCATTAGAGGACTTGGGAGAATTTTCTTAAAACTTTACCCCCTTATAGGGGTGGGTTCCGGTCGTCTTCAAATTTCCAAATTTTTTTTATACAATTATAACGGGTCCCTTGATTTTTAACGCAAATAAAAAAGATGAGAATGTCATTAGAGGACTTGGGAAAAATTTCTAAAAATTTCACCCCCTTATAGGGGTGGGTTCCGGTCGGCTTTCAGTTTCCAACGGTTCTTTTGTATAATCGTATTGGGTCCCTTGATTTTTAACGCAAATAAAAAAGATGAGAATGTCATTAGAGGACTTGGGAAAAATTTCTGAAAATTTCACCCCCTTATAGGGGTGGGTTCCGGTCGGCTTTCAGTTTCCAACGGTTCTTTTGTATAATCGTATTGGGTCCCTTGATTTTTAACGCAAATAAAAAAGATGAGAATGTCATTAGAGAACTTGGGAGAATTTTCTGAAAATTTCACCCCCTTATAGGGGTGGGTTCCGGTCGTCTTCAAATTTACAAATTTTTTTCGTATAATCATATCGGGTACCTTGATTTTTAACGCAAATAAAAAAGATGAGAATGTCATTAGAGGACTTGGGAAAAATTTCTGAAAATTTCACCCCCCTATAGGGGTGGGTTCCGGTCGTCTTCAAATTTCCAAATTTTTTTCGTATAATCATATCGGGTACCTCGATTTTTAACGCAAATAAAAAAGATGAGAATGTCATTAGAGGACTTGGGAGAATTTTCTGAAAATTTCACCCCCTTATAGGGGTGGGTTCCGGTCGGCTTTCAGTTTCCAACGGTTCTTTTGTATAATCGTATTGGGTCCCTTGATTTTTAACGCAAATAAAAAAGATGAGAATGTCATTAGAGGACTTGGGAGAATTTTCTGAAAATTTCACCCCCTTATAGGGGTGGGTTCCGGTCGTCTTCAAATTTCCAAATTTTTTTCGTATAATCATATCGGGTACCTTGATTTTTAACGCAAATAAAAAAGATGAGAATGTCATTAGAGGACTTGGGAAAAATTTCTGAAAATTTCACCCCCTTATAGGGGTGGGTTCCGGTCGGCTTTCAGTTTCCAACGGTTCTTTTGTATAATCGTATTGGGTCCCTTGATTTTTAACGCAAATAAAAAAGATGAGAATGTCATTAGAGGACTTGGGAGAATTTTCTGAAAATTTCACCCCCTTATAGGGGTGGGTTCCGGTCGTCTTCAAATTTCCAAATTTTTTTCGTATAATCATATCGGGTACCTTGATTTTTAACGCAAATAAAAAAGATGAGAATGTCATTAGAGGACTTGGGAAAAATTTCTGAAAATTTCACCCCCCTATAGGGGTGGGTTCCGGTCGTCTTCAAATTTCCAAATTTTTTTCGTATAATCATATCGGGTACCTCGATTTTTAACGCAAATAAAAAAGATGAGAATGTCATTAAAGGACTTGGGAGAATTTTCTGAAAATTTCACCCCCTTATAGGGGTGGGTTCCGGTCGTCTTCAAATTTCCAAATTTTTTTTATACAATTATAACGGGTCCCTTGATTTTTAACGCAAATAAAAAAGATGAGAATGTCATTAGAGGACTTGGGAAAAATTTCTGAAAATTTCACCCCCTTATAGGGGTGGGTTCCGGTCGTCTTCAAATTTCCAAATTTTTTTTGTACAATTATAACGGGTCCCTTGATTTTTTACCGCAAATAAAAAAGATGAGAATGTCATTAGAGGACTTGGGAGAATTTTTTGAAAATTTTACCCCCTTATAGGGGTGGGTTCCGGTCGTCTTCAAATTTCCAAATTTTTTTCGTATAATCATATCGGGTACCTCGATTTTTAACGCAAATAAAAAAGATGAGAATGTCATTAAAGGACTTGGGAGAATTTTCTGAAAATTTCACCCCCTTATAGGGGTGGGTTCCGGTCGTCTTCAAATTTCCAAATTTTTTTTATACAATTATAACGGGTCCCTTGATTTTTAACGCAAATAAAAAAGATGAGAATGTCATTAGAGGACTTGGGAAAAATTTCTGAAAATTTCACCCCCTTATAGGGGTGGGTTCCGGTCGTCTTCAAATTTCCAAATTTTTTTTGTACAATTATAACGGGTCCCTTGATTTTTTACCGCAAATAAAAAAGATGAGAATGTCATTAGAGGACTTGGGAGAATTTTTTGAAAATTTTACCCCCTTATAGGGGTGGGTTCCGGTCGTCTTCAAATTTCCAAATTTTTTTCGTATAATCATATCGGGTACCTTGATTTTTAACGCAAATAAAAAAGATGAGAATGTCATTAGAGGACTTGGGAGAATTTTCTGAAAATTTCACCCCCTTATAGGGGTGGGTTCCGGTCGTCTTCAAATTTCCAAATTTTTTTAATACAATTATAACGGGTCCCTTGATTTTTAACGCAAATGAAAAAGATGAGAATGTCATTAGAGGACTTGGGAAAAATTTCTGAAAATTTCACCCCCTTATAGGGGTGGGTTCCGGTCGTCTTCAAATTTCCAAATTTTTTTCGTATAATCATATCGGGTACCTTGATTTTTAACGCAAATAAAAAAGATGAGAATGTCATTAGAGGACTTGGGAAAAATTTCTGAAAATTTCACCCCCTTATAGGGGTGGGTTCCGGTCGTCTTCAAATTTCCAAATTTTTTTCGTATAATCATATCGGGTACCTTGATTTTTAACGCAAATAAAAAAGATGAGAATGTCATTAGAGGACTTGGGAGAATTTTCTGAAAATTTCACCCCCTTATAGGGGTGGGTTCCGGTCGTCTTCAAATTTCCAAATTTTTTTTATACAATTATAACGAGTCCCTTGATTTTTAACGCAAATAAAAAAGATGAGAATGTCATTAGAGGACTTGGGAAAAATTTCTAAAAATTTCACCCCCTTATAGGGGTGGGTTCCGGTCGGCTTTCAGTTTCCAACGGTTCTTTTGTATAATCGTATTGGGTCCCTTGATTTTTAACGCAAATAAAAAAGATGAGAATGTCATTAGAGGACTTGGGAGAATTTTCTGAAAATTTCACCCCCTTATAGGGGTGGGTTCCGGTCGTCTTCAAATTTCCAAATTTTTTTCGTATAATCATATCGGGTACCTTGATTTTTAACGCAAATAAAAAAGATGAGAATTTCATTAGAGGACTTGGGAAAAATTTCTGAAAATTTCACCCCCTTATAGGGGTGGGTTCCGGTCGGCTTTCAGTTTCCAACGGTTCTTTTGTATAATCGTATTGGGTCCCTTGATTTTTAACGCAAATAAAAAAGATGAGAATGTCATTATAGGACTTGGGAGAATTTTCTGAAAATTTCACCCCCTTATAGGGGTGGGTTCCGGTCGTCTTCAAATTTCCAAATTTTTTTTATACAATTATAACGGGTCCCTTGATTTTTAACGCAAATAAAAAAGATGAGAATGTCATTAGAGGACTTGGGAGAATTTTCTGAAAATTTCACCCCCTTATAGGGGTGGGTTCCGGTCGTCTTCAAATTTCCAAATTTTTTTAATACAATTATAACGGGTCCCTTGATTTTTAACGCAAATAAAAAAGATGAGAATGTCATTAGAGGACTTGGGAAAAATTTCTGAAAATTTCACCCCCTTATAAGGGTGGGTTCCGGTCGTCTTCAAATTTCCAAATTTTTTTTATACAATTATAACGGGTCCCTTGATTTTTAACGCAAATAAAAAAGATGAGAATGTCATTAGAGGACTTGGGAGAATTTTCTGAAAATTTCACCCCCTTATAGGGGTGGGTTCCGGTCGTCTTCAAATTTCCAAATTTTTTTAATACAATTATAACGGGTCCCTTGATTTTTAACGCAAATAAAAAAGATGAGAATGTCATTAGAGGACTTGGGAGAATTTTCTGAAAATTTCACCCCCTTATAGGGGTGGGTTCCGGTCGTCTTCAAATTTCCAAATTTTTTTTATACAATTATAACGGGTCCCTTGATTTTTAACGCAAATAAAAAAGATGAGAATGTCATTAGAGGACTTGGGAGAATTTTCTGAAAATTTCACCCCCTTATAGGGGTGGGTTCCGGTCGTCTTCAAATTTCCAAATTTTTTTTATACAATTATAACGGGTCCCTTGATTTTTAACGCAAATAAAAAAGATGAGAATGTCATTAGAGGACTTGGGAAAAATTTCTGAAAATTTCACCCCCTTATAGGGGTGGGTTCCGGTCGTCTTCAAATTTCCAAATTTTTTTCGTATAATCATATCGGGTACCTTGATTTTTAACGCAAATAAAAAAGATGAGAATGTCATTAGAGGACTTGGGAAAAATTTCTGAAAATTTCACCCCCTTATAGGGGTGGGTTCCGGTCGTCTTCAAATTTCCAAATTTTTTTAATACAATTATAACGGGTCCCTTGATTTTTAACGCAAATAAAAAAGATGAGAATGTCATTAGAGGACTTGGGAAAAATTTCTGAAAATTTCACCCCCTTATAAGGGTGGGTTCCGGTCGTCTTCAAATTTCCAAATTTTTTTAATACAATTATAACGGGTCCCTTGATTTTTAACGCAAATAAAAAAGATGAGAATGTCATTAGAGGACTTGGGAGAATTTTCTGAAAATTTCACCCCCTTATAGGGGTGGGTTCCGGTCGTCTTCAAATTTCCAAATTTTTTTAATACAATTATAACGGGTCCCTTGATTTTTAACGCAAATAAAAAAGATGAGAATGTCATTAGAGGACTTGGGAAAAATTTCTGAAAATTTCACCCCCTTATAAGGGTGGGTTCCGGTCGTCTTCAAATTTCCAAATTTTTTTTATACAATTATAACGGGTCCCTTGATTTTTAACGCAAATAAAAAAGATGAGAATGTCATTAGAGGACTTGGGAGAATTTTCTGAAAATTTCACCCCCTTATAGGGGTGGGTTCCGGTCGTCTTCAAATTTCCAAATTTTTTTAATACAATTATAACGGGTCCCTTGATTTTTAACGCAAATAAAAAAGATGAGAATGTCATTAGAGGACTTGGGAGAATTTTCTGAAAATTTCACCCCCTTATAGGGGTGGGTTCCGGTCGTCTTCAAATTTCCAAATTTTTTTTATACAATTATAACGGGTCCCTTGATTTTTAACGCAAATAAAAAAGATGAGAATGTCATTAGAGGACTTGGGAGAATTTTCTGAAAATTTCACCCCCTTATAGGGGTGGGTTCCGGTCGTCTTCAAATTTCCAAATTTTTTTTATACAATTATAACGGGTCCCTTGATTTTTAACGCAAATAAAAAAGATGAGAATGTCATTAGAGGACTTGGGAAAAATTTCTGAAAATTTCACCCCCTTATAGGGGTGGGTTCCGGTCGTCTTCAAATTTCCAAATTTTTTTCGTATAATCATATCGGGTACCTTGATTTTTAACGCAAATAAAAAAGATGAGAATGTCATTAGAGGACTTGGGAAAAATTTCTGAAAATTTCACCCCCTTATAGGGGTGGGTTCCGGTCGTCTTCAAATTTCCAAATTTTTTTCGTATAATCATATCGGGTACCTTGATTTTTAACGCAAATAAAAAAGATGAGAATGTCATTAGAGGACTTGGGAGAATTTTCTGAAAATTTCACCCCCTTATAGGGGTGGGTTCCGGTCGTCTTCAAATTTCCAAATTTTTTTTATACAATTATAACGGGTCCCTTGATTTTTAACGCAAATAAAAAAGATGAGAATGTCATTAGAGGACTTGGGAAAAATTTCTGAAAATTTCACCCCCTTATAGAGGTGAGTTCCGGTCGGCTTTCAGTTTCCAACGGTTCTTTTGTATAATCGTATTGGGTCCCTTGATTTTTAACGCAAATAAAAAAGATGAGAATGTCATTATAGGACTTGGGAGAATTTTCTGAAAATTTCACCCCCTTATAGGGGTGGGTTCCGGTCGTCTTCAAATTTCCAAATTTTTTTTATACAATTATAACGGGTCCCTTGATTTTTAACGCAAATAAAAAAGATGAGAATGTCATTAGAGGACTTGGGAGAATTTTCTGAAAATTTCACCCCCTTATAGGGGTGGGTTCCGGTCGTCTTCAAATTTCCAAATTTTTTTAATACAATTATAACGGGTCCCTTGATTTTTAACGCAAATAAAAAAGATGAGAATGTCATTAGAGGACTTGGGAAAAATTTCTGAAAATTTCACCCCCTTATAAGGGTGGGTTCCGGTCGTCTTCAAATTTCCAAATTTTTTTTATACAATTATAACGGGTCCCTTGATTTTTAACGCAAATAAAAAAGATGAGAATGTCATTAGAGGACTTGGGAGAATTTTCTGAAAATTTCACCCCCTTATAGGGGTGGGTTCCGGTCGTCTTCAAATTTCCAAATTTTTTTAATACAATTATAACGGGTCCCTTGATTTTTAACGCAAATAAAAAAGATGAGAATGTCATTAGAGGACTTGGGAGAATTTTCTGAAAATTTCACCCCCTTATAGGGGTGGGTTCCGGTCGTCTTCAAATTTCCAAATTTTTTTTATACAATTATAACGGGTCCCTTGATTTTTAACGCAAATAAAAAAGATGAGAATGTCATTAGAGGACTTGGGAGAATTTTCTGAAAATTTCACCCCCTTATAGGGGTGGGTTCCGGTCGTCTTCAAATTTCCAAATTTTTTTCGTATAATCATATCGGGTACCTTGATTTTTAACGCAAATAAAAAAGATGAGAATGTCATTAGAGGACTTGGGAAAAATTTCTGAAAATGTCACCCCCCTATAGGGGTGGGTTCCGGTCGTCTTCAAATTTCCAAATTTTTTTCGTATAATCATATCGGGTACCTCGATTTTTAACGCAAATAAAAAAGATGAGAATGTCATTAGAGGACTTGGGAGAATTTTTTGAAAATTTCACCCCCTTATAGGGGTGGGTTCCGGTCGTCTTCAAATTTCCAAATTTTTTTCGTATAATCATATCGGGTACCTTGATTTTTAACGCAAATAAAAAAGATGAGAATGTCATTAGAGGACTTGGGAAAAATTTCTGAAAATTTCACCCCCTTATAGGGGTGGGTTCCGGTCGTCTTCAAATTTCCAAATTTTTTTTGTACAATTATAACGGGTCCCTTGATTTTTACCGGAAATAAAAAAGATGAGAATGTCATTAGAGGACTTGGGAGAATTTTTTGAAAATTTTACCCCCTTATAGGGGTGGGTTCCGGTCGTCTTCAAATTTCCAAATTTTTTTCGTATAATCATATCGGGTACCTTGATTTTTAACGCAAATAAAAAAGATGAGAATGTCATTAGAGGACTTGGGAGAATTTTCTGAAAATTTCACCCCCTTATAGGGGTGGGTTCCGGTCGTCTTCAAATTTCCAAATTTTTTTCGTATAATCATATCGGGTACCTTGATTTTTAACGCAAATAAAAAAGATGAGAATGTCATTAGAGGACTTGGGAAAAATTTCTGAAAATTTCACCCCCTTATAGGGGTGGGTTCCGGTCGTCTTCAAATTTCCAAATTTTTTTCGTATAATCATATCGGGTACCTTGATTTTTAACGCAAATAAAAAAGATGAGAATGTCATTAGAGGACTTGGGAGAATTTTCTTAAAACTTTACCCCCTTATAGGGGTGGGTTCCGGTCGTCTTCAAATTTCCAAATTTTTTTTATACAATTATAACGGGTCCCTTGATTTTTAACGCAAATAAAAAAGATGAGAATGTCATTAGAGGACTTGGGAAAAATTTCTAAAAATTTCACCCCCTTATAGGGGTGGGTTCCGGTCGGCTTTCAGTTTCCAACGGTTCTTTTGTATAATCGTATTGGGTCCCTTGATTTTTAACGCAAATAAAAAAGATGAGAATGTCATTAGAGGACTTGGGAAAAATTTCTGAAAATTTCACCCCCTTATAGGGGTGGGTTCCGGTCGGCTTTCAGTTTCCAACGGTTCTTTTGTATAATCGTATTGGGTCCCTTGATTTTTAACGCAAATAAAAAAGATGAGAATGTCATTAGAGAACTTGGGAGAATTTTCTGAAAATTTCACCCCCTTATAGGGGTGGGTTCCGGTCGTCTTCAAATTTACAAATTTTTTTCGTATAATCATATCGGGTACCTTGATTTTTAACGCAAATAAAAAAGATGAGAATGTCATTAGAGGACTTGGGAAAAATTTCTGAAAATTTCACCCCCCTATAGGGGTGGGTTCCGGTCGTCTTCAAATTTCCAAATTTTTTTCGTATAATCATATCGGGTACCTCGATTTTTAACGCAAATAAAAAAGATGAGAATGTCATTAGAGGACTTGGGAGAATTTTCTGAAAATTTCACCCCCTTATAGGGGTGGGTTCCGGTCGGCTTTCAGTTTCCAACGGTTCTTTTGTATAATCGTATTGGGTCCCTTGATTTTTAACGCAAATAAAAAAGATGAGAATGTCATTAGAGGACTTGGGAGAATTTTCTGAAAATTTCACCCCCTTATAGGGGTGGGTTCCGGTCGTCTTCAAATTTCCAAATTTTTTTCGTATAATCATATCGGGTACCTTGATTTTTAACGCAAATAAAAAAGATGAGAATGTCATTAGAGGACTTGGGAAAAATTTCTGAAAATTTCACCCCCTTATAGGGGTGGGTTCCGGTCGGCTTTCAGTTTCCAACGGTTCTTTTGTATAATCGTATTGGGTCCCTTGATTTTTAACGCAAATAAAAAAGATGAGAATGTCATTAGAGGACTTGGGAGAATTTTCTGAAAATTTCACCCCCTTATAGGGGTGGGTTCCGGTCGTCTTCAAATTTCCAAATTTTTTTCGTATAATCATATCGGGTACCTTGATTTTTAACGCAAATAAAAAAGATGAGAATGTCATTAGAGGACTTGGGAAAAATTTCTGAAAATTTCACCCCCCTATAGGGGTGGGTTCCGGTCGTCTTCAAATTTCCAAATTTTTTTCGTATAATCATATCGGGTACCTCGATTTTTAACGCAAATAAAAAAGATGAGAATGTCATTAAAGGACTTGGGAGAATTTTCTGAAAATTTCACCCCCTTATAGGGGTGGGTTCCGGTCGTCTTCAAATTTCCAAATTTTTTTTATACAATTATAACGGGTCCCTTGATTTTTAACGCAAATAAAAAAGATGAGAATGTCATTAGAGGACTTGGGAAAAATTTCTGAAAATTTCACCCCCTTATAGGGGTGGGTTCCGGTCGTCTTCAAATTTCCAAATTTTTTTTGTACAATTATAACGGGTCCCTTGATTTTTTACCGCAAATAAAAAAGATGAGAATGTCATTAGAGGACTTGGGAGAATTTTTTGAAAATTTTACCCCCTTATAGGGGTGGGTTCCGGTCGTCTTCAAATTTCCAAATTTTTTTCGTATAATCATATCGGGTACCTCGATTTTTAACGCAAATAAAAAAGATGAGAATGTCATTAAAGGACTTGGGAGAATTTTCTGAAAATTTCACCCCCTTATAGGGGTGGGTTCCGGTCGTCTTCAAATTTCCAAATTTTTTTTATACAATTATAACGGGTCCCTTGATTTTTAACGCAAATAAAAAAGATGAGAATGTCATTAGAGGACTTGGGAAAAATTTCTGAAAATTTCACCCCCTTATAGGGGTGGGTTCCGGTCGTCTTCAAATTTCCAAATTTTTTTTGTACAATTATAACGGGTCCCTTGATTTTTTACCGCAAATAAAAAAGATGAGAATGTCATTAGAGGACTTGGGAGAATTTTTTGAAAATTTTACCCCCTTATAGGGGTGGGTTCCGGTCGTCTTCAAATTTCCAAATTTTTTTCGTATAATCATATCGGGTACCTTGATTTTTAACGCAAATAAAAAAGATGAGAATGTCATTAGAGGACTTGGGAGAATTTTCTGAAAATTTCACCCCCTTATAGGGGTGGGTTCCGGTCGTCTTCAAATTTCCAAATTTTTTTAATACAATTATAACGGGTCCCTTGATTTTTAACGCAAATGAAAAAGATGAGAATGTCATTAGAGGACTTGGGAAAAATTTCTGAAAATTTCACCCCCTTATAGGGGTGGGTTCCGGTCGTCTTCAAATTTCCAAATTTTTTTCGTATAATCATATCGGGTACCTTGATTTTTAACGCAAATAAAAAAGATGAGAATGTCATTAGAGGACTTGGGAAAAATTTCTGAAAATTTCACCCCCTTATAGGGGTGGGTTCCGGTCGTCTTCAAATTTCCAAATTTTTTTCGTATAATCATATCGGGTACCTTGATTTTTAACGCAAATAAAAAAGATGAGAATGTCATTAGAGGACTTGGGAGAATTTTCTGAAAATTTCACCCCCTTATAGGGGTGGGTTCCGGTCGTCTTCAAATTTCCAAATTTTTTTTATACAATTATAACGAGTCCCTTGATTTTTAACGCAAATAAAAAAGATGAGAATGTCATTAGAGGACTTGGGAAAAATTTCTAAAAATTTCACCCCCTTATAGGGGTGGGTTCCGGTCGGCTTTCAGTTTCCAACGGTTCTTTTGTATAATCGTATTGGGTCCCTTGATTTTTAACGCAAATAAAAAAGATGAGAATGTCATTAGAGGACTTGGGAGAATTTTCTGAAAATTTCACCCCCTTATAGGGGTGGGTTCCGGTCGTCTTCAAATTTCCAAATTTTTTTCGTATAATCATATCGGGTACCTTGATTTTTAACGCAAATAAAAAAGATGAGAATTTCATTAGAGGACTTGGGAAAAATTTCTGAAAATTTCACCCCCTTATAGGGGTGGGTTCCGGTCGGCTTTCAGTTTCCAACGGTTCTTTTGTATAATCGTATTGGGTCCCTTGATTTTTAACGCAAATAAAAAAGATGAGAATGTCATTATAGGACTTGGGAGAATTTTCTGAAAATTTCACCCCCTTATAGGGGTGGGTTCCGGTCGTCTTCAAATTTCCAAATTTTTTTTATACAATTATAACGGGTCCCTTGATTTTTAACGCAAATAAAAAAGATGAGAATGTCATTAGAGGACTTGGGAGAATTTTCTGAAAATTTCACCCCCTTATAGGGGTGGGTTCCGGTCGTCTTCAAATTTCCAAATTTTTTTAATACAATTATAACGGGTCCCTTGATTTTTAACGCAAATAAAAAAGATGAGAATGTCATTAGAGGACTTGGGAAAAATTTCTGAAAATTTCACCCCCTTATAAGGGTGGGTTCCGGTCGTCTTCAAATTTCCAAATTTTTTTTATACAATTATAACGGGTCCCTTGATTTTTAACGCAAATAAAAAAGATGAGAATGTCATTAGAGGACTTGGGAGAATTTTCTGAAAATTTCACCCCCTTATAGGGGTGGGTTCCGGTCGTCTTCAAATTTCCAAATTTTTTTAATACAATTATAACGGGTCCCTTGATTTTTAACGCAAATAAAAAAGATGAGAATGTCATTAGAGGACTTGGGAGAATTTTCTGAAAATTTCACCCCCTTATAGGGGTGGGTTCCGGTCGTCTTCAAATTTCCAAATTTTTTTTATACAATTATAACGGGTCCCTTGATTTTTAACGCAAATAAAAAAGATGAGAATGTCATTAGAGGACTTGGGAGAATTTTCTGAAAATTTCACCCCCTTATAGGGGTGGGTTCCGGTCGTCTTCAAATTTCCAAATTTTTTTTATACAATTATAACGGGTCCCTTGATTTTTAACGCAAATAAAAAAGATGAGAATGTCATTAGAGGACTTGGGAAAAATTTCTGAAAATTTCACCCCCTTATAGGGGTGGGTTCCGGTCGTCTTCAAATTTCCAAATTTTTTTCGTATAATCATATCGGGTACCTTGATTTTTAACGCAAATAAAAAAGATGAGAATGTCATTAGAGGACTTGGGAAAAATTTCTGAAAATTTCACCCCCTTATAGGGGTGGGTTCCGGTCGTCTTCAAATTTCCAAATTTTTTTAATACAATTATAACGGGTCCCTTGATTTTTAACGCAAATAAAAAAGATGAGAATGTCATTAGAGGACTTGGGAAAAATTTCTGAAAATTTCACCCCCTTATAAGGGTGGGTTCCGGTCGTCTTCAAATTTCCAAATTTTTTTAATACAATTATAACGGGTCCCTTGATTTTTAACGCAAATAAAAAAGATGAGAATGTCATTAGAGGACTTGGGAGAATTTTCTGAAAATTTCACCCCCTTATAGGGGTGGGTTCCGGTCGTCTTCAAATTTCCAAATTTTTTTAATACAATTATAACGGGTCCCTTGATTTTTAACGCAAATAAAAAAGATGAGAATGTCATTAGAGGACTTGGGAAAAATTTCTGAAAATTTCACCCCCTTATAAGGGTGGGTTCCGGTCGTCTTCAAATTTCCAAATTTTTTTTATACAATTATAACGGGTCCCTTGATTTTTAACGCAAATAAAAAAGATGAGAATGTCATTAGAGGACTTGGGAGAATTTTCTGAAAATTTCACCCCCTTATAGGGGTGGGTTCCGGTCGTCTTCAAATTTCCAAATTTTTTTAATACAATTATAACGGGTCCCTTGATTTTTAACGCAAATAAAAAAGATGAGAATGTCATTAGAGGACTTGGGAGAATTTTCTGAAAATTTCACCCCCTTATAGGGGTGGGTTCCGGTCGTCTTCAAATTTCCAAATTTTTTTTATACAATTATAACGGGTCCCTTGATTTTTAACGCAAATAAAAAAGATGAGAATGTCATTAGAGGACTTGGGAGAATTTTCTGAAAATTTCACCCCCTTATAGGGGTGGGTTCCGGTCGTCTTCAAATTTCCAAATTTTTTTTATACAATTATAACGGGTCCCTTGATTTTTAACGCAAATAAAAAAGATGAGAATGTCATTAGAGGACTTGGGAAAAATTTCTGAAAATTTCACCCCCTTATAGGGGTGGGTTCCGGTCGTCTTCAAATTTCCAAATTTTTTTCGTATAATCATATCAGGTACCTTGATTTTTAACGCAAATAAAAAAGATGAGAATGTCATTAGAGGACTTGGGAAAAATTTCTGAAAATTTCACCCCCTTATAGGGGTGGGTTCCGGTCGTCTTCAAATTTCCAAATTTTTTTCGTATAATCATATCGGGTACCTTGATTTTTAACGCAAATAAAAAAGATGAGAATGTCATTAGAGGACTTGGGAGAATTTTCTGAAAATTTCACCCCCTTATAGGGGTGGGTTCCGGTCGTCTTCAAATTTCCAAATTTTTTTTATACAATTATAACGGGTCCCTTGATTTTTAACGCAAATAAAAAAGATGAGAATGTCATTAGAGGACTTGGGAAAAATTTCTGAAAATTTCACCCCCTTATAGAGGTGAGTTCCGGTCGGCTTTCAGTTTCCAACGGTTCTTTTGTATAATCGTATTGGGTCCCTTGATTTTTAACGCAAATAAAAAAGATGAGAATGTCATTATAGGACTTGGGAGAATTTTCTGAAAATTTCACCCCCTTATAGGGGTGGGTTCCGGTCGTCTTCAAATTTCCAAATTTTTTTTATACAATTATAACGGGTCCCTTGATTTTTAACGCAAATAAAAAAGATGAGAATGTCATTAGAGGACTTGGGAGAATTTTCTGAAAATTTCACCCCCTTATAGGGGTGGGTTCCGGTCGTCTTCAAATTTCCAAATTTTTTTAATACAATTATAACGGGTCCCTTGATTTTTAACGCAAATAAAAAAGATGAGAATGTCATTAGAGGACTTGGGAAAAATTTCTGAAAATTTCACCCCCTTATAAGGGTGGGTTCCGGTCGTCTTCAAATTTCCAAATTTTTTTTATACAATTATAACGGGTCCCTTGATTTTTAACGCAAATAAAAAAGATGAGAATGTCATTAGAGGACTTGGGAGAATTTTCTGAAAATTTCACCCCCTTATAGGGGTGGGTTCCGGTCGTCTTCAAATTTCCAAATTTTTTTAATACAATTATAACGGGTCCCTTGATTTTTAACGCAAATAAAAAAGATGAGAATGTCATTAGAGGACTTGGGAGAATTTTCTGAAAATTTCACCCCCTTATAGGGGTGGGTTCCGGTCGTCTTCAAATTTCCAAATTTTTTTTATACAATTATAACGGGTCCCTTGATTTTTAACGCAAATAAAAAAGATGAGAATGTCATTAGAGGACTTGGGAGAATTTTCTGAAAATTTCACCCCCTTATAGGGGTGGGTTCCGGTCGTCTTCAAATTTCCAAATTTTTTTCGTATAATCATATCGGGTACCTTGATTTTTAACGCAAATAAAAAAGATGAGAATGTCATTAGAGGACTTGGGAAAAATTTCTGAAAATGTCACCCCCCTATAGGGGTGGGTTCCGGTCGTCTTCAAATTTCCAAATTTTTTTCGTATAATCATATCGGGTACCTCGATTTTTAACGCAAATAAAAAAGATGAGAATGTCATTAGAGGACTTGGGAGAATTTTTTGAAAATTTCACCCCCTTATAGGGGTGGGTTCCGGTCGTCTTCAAATTTCCAAATTTTTTTCGTATAATCATATCGGGTACCTTGATTTTTAACGCAAATAAAAAAGATGAGAATGTCATTAGAGGACTTGGGAAAAATTTCTGAAAATTTCACCCCCTTATAGGGGTGGGTTCCGGTCGTCTTCAAATTTCCAAATTTTTTTTGTACAATTATAACGGGTCCCTTGATTTTTACCGGAAATAAAAAAGATGAGAATGTCATTAGAGGACTTGGGAGAATTTTTTGAAAATTTTACCCCCTTATAGGGGTGGGTTCCGGTCGTCTTCAAATTTCCAAATTTTTTTCGTATAATCATATCGGGTACCTTGATTTTTAACGCAAATAAAAAAGATGAGAATGTCATTAGAGGACTTGGGAGAATTTTCTGAAAATTTCACCCCCTTATAGGGGTGGGTTCCGGTCGTCTTCAAATTTCCAAATTTTTTTCGTATAATCATATCGGGTACCTTGATTTTTAACGCAAATAAAAAAGATGAGAATGTCATTAGAGGACTTGGGAAAAATTTCTGAAAATTTCACCCCCTTATAGGGGTGGGTTCCGGTCGTCTTCAAATTTCCAAATTTTTTTCGTATAATCATATCGGGTACCTTGATTTTTAACGCAAATAAAAAAGATGAGAATGTCATTAGAGGACTTGGGAGAATTTTCTTAAAACTTTACCCCCTTATAGGGGTGGGTTCCGGTCGTCTTCAAATTTCCAAATTTTTTTTATACAATTATAACGGGTCCCTTGATTTTTAACGCAAATAAAAAAGATGAGAATGTCATTAGAGGACTTGGGAAAAATTTCTAAAAATTTCACCCCCTTATAGGGGTGGGTTCCGGTCGGCTTTCAGTTTCCAACGGTTCTTTTGTATAATCGTATTGGGTCCCTTGATTTTTAACGCAAATAAAAAAGATGAGAATGTCATTAGAGGACTTGGGAAAAATTTCTGAAAATTTCACCCCCTTATAGGGGTGGGTTCCGGTCGGCTTTCAGTTTCCAACGGTTCTTTTGTATAATCGTATTGGGTCCCTTGATTTTTAACGCAAATAAAAAAGATGAGAATGTCATTAGAGAACTTGGGAGAATTTTCTGAAAATTTCACCCCCTTATAGGGGTGGGTTCCGGTCGTCTTCAAATTTACAAATTTTTTTCGTATAATCATATCGGGTACCTTGATTTTTAACGCAAATAAAAAAGATGAGAATGTCATTAGAGGACTTGGGAAAAATTTCTGAAAATTTCACCCCCCTATAGGGGTGGGTTCCGGTCGTCTTCAAATTTCCAAATTTTTTTCGTATAATCATATCGGGTACCTCGATTTTTAACGCAAATAAAAAAGATGAGAATGTCATTAGAGGACTTGGGAGAATTTTCTGAAAATTTCACCCCCTTATAGGGGTGGGTTCCGGTCGGCTTTCAGTTTCCAACGGTTCTTTTGTATAATCGTATTGGGTCCCTTGATTTTTAACGCAAATAAAAAAGATGAGAATGTCATTAGAGGACTTGGGAGAATTTTCTGAAAATTTCACCCCCTTATAGGGGTGGGTTCCGGTCGTCTTCAAATTTCCAAATTTTTTTCGTATAATCATATCGGGTACCTTGATTTTTAACGCAAATAAAAAAGATGAGAATGTCATTAGAGGACTTGGGAAAAATTTCTGAAAATTTCACCCCCTTATAGGGGTGGGTTCCGGTCGGCTTTCAGTTTCCAACGGTTCTTTTGTATAATCGTATTGGGTCCCTTGATTTTTAACGCAAATAAAAAAGATGAGAATGTCATTAGAGGACTTGGGAGAATTTTCTGAAAATTTCACCCCCTTATAGGGGTGGGTTCCGGTCGTCTTCAAATTTCCAAATTTTTTTCGTATAATCATATCGGGTACCTTGATTTTTAACGCAAATAAAAAAGATGAGAATGTCATTAGAGGACTTGGGAAAAATTTCTGAAAATTTCACCCCCCTATAGGGGTGGGTTCCGGTCGTCTTCAAATTTCCAAATTTTTTTCGTATAATCATATCGGGTACCTCGATTTTTAACGCAAATAAAAAAGATGAGAATGTCATTAAAGGACTTGGGAGAATTTTCTGAAAATTTCACCCCCTTATAGGGGTGGGTTCCGGTCGTCTTCAAATTTCCAAATTTTTTTTATACAATTATAACGGGTCCCTTGATTTTTAACGCAAATAAAAAAGATGAGAATGTCATTAGAGGACTTGGGAAAAATTTCTGAAAATTTCACCCCCTTATAGGGGTGGGTTCCGGTCGTCTTCAAATTTCCAAATTTTTTTTGTACAATTATAACGGGTCCCTTGATTTTTTACCGCAAATAAAAAAGATGAGAATGTCATTAGAGGACTTGGGAGAATTTTTTGAAAATTTTACCCCCTTATAGGGGTGGGTTCCGGTCGTCTTCAAATTTCCAAATTTTTTTCGTATAATCATATCGGGTACCTCGATTTTTAACGCAAATAAAAAAGATGAGAATGTCATTAAAGGACTTGGGAGAATTTTCTGAAAATTTCACCCCCTTATAGGGGTGGGTTCCGGTCGTCTTCAAATTTCCAAATTTTTTTTATACAATTATAACGGGTCCCTTGATTTTTAACGCAAATAAAAAAGATGAGAATGTCATTAGAGGACTTGGGAAAAATTTCTGAAAATTTCACCCCCTTATAGGGGTGGGTTCCGGTCGTCTTCAAATTTCCAAATTTTTTTTGTACAATTATAACGGGTCCCTTGATTTTTTACCGCAAATAAAAAAGATGAGAATGTCATTAGAGGACTTGGGAGAATTTTTTGAAAATTTTACCCCCTTATAGGGGTGGGTTCCGGTCGTCTTCAAATTTCCAAATTTTTTTCGTATAATCATATCGGGTACCTTGATTTTTAACGCAAATAAAAAAGATGAGAATGTCATTAGAGGACTTGGGAGAATTTTCTGAAAATTTCACCCCCTTATAGGGGTGGGTTCCGGTCGTCTTCAAATTTCCAAATTTTTTTAATACAATTATAACGGGTCCCTTGATTTTTAACGCAAATGAAAAAGATGAGAATGTCATTAGAGGACTTGGGAAAAATTTCTGAAAATTTCACCCCCTTATAGGGGTGGGTTCCGGTCGTCTTCAAATTTCCAAATTTTTTTCGTATAATCATATCGGGTACCTTGATTTTTAACGCAAATAAAAAAGATGAGAATGTCATTAGAGGACTTGGGAAAAATTTCTGAAAATTTCACCCCCTTATAGGGGTGGGTTCCGGTCGTCTTCAAATTTCCAAATTTTTTTCGTATAATCATATCGGGTACCTTGATTTTTAACGCAAATAAAAAAGATGAGAATGTCATTAGAGGACTTGGGAGAATTTTCTGAAAATTTCACCCCCTTATAGGGGTGGGTTCCGGTCGTCTTCAAATTTCCAAATTTTTTTTATACAATTATAACGAGTCCCTTGATTTTTAACGCAAATAAAAAAGATGAGAATGTCATTAGAGGACTTGGGAAAAATTTCTAAAAATTTCACCCCCTTATAGGGGTGGGTTCCGGTCGGCTTTCAGTTTCCAACGGTTCTTTTGTATAATCGTATTGGGTCCCTTGATTTTTAACGCAAATAAAAAAGATGAGAATGTCATTAGAGGACTTGGGAGAATTTTCTGAAAATTTCACCCCCTTATAGGGGTGGGTTCCGGTCGTCTTCAAATTTCCAAATTTTTTTCGTATAATCATATCGGGTACCTTGATTTTTAACGCAAATAAAAAAGATGAGAATTTCATTAGAGGACTTGGGAAAAATTTCTGAAAATTTCACCCCCTTATAGGGGTGGGTTCCGGTCGGCTTTCAGTTTCCAACGGTTCTTTTGTATAATCGTATTGGGTCCCTTGATTTTTAACGCAAATAAAAAAGATGAGAATGTCATTAGAGGACTTGGGAGAATTTTCTGAAAATTTCACCCCCTTATAGGGGTGGGTTCCGGTCGTCTTCAAATTTCCAAATTTTTTTCGTATAATCATATCGGGTACCTTGATTTTTAACGCAAATAAAAAAGATGAGAATGTCATTAGAGGACTTGGGAAAAATTTCTGAAAATTTCACCCCCCTATAGGGGTGGGTTCCGGTCGTCTTCAAATTTCCAAATTTTTTTCGTATAATCATATCGGGTACCTCGATTTTTAACGCAAATAAAAAAGATGAGAATGTCATTAGAGGACTTGGGAGAATTTTTTGAAAATTTCACCCCCTTATAGGGGTGGGTTCCGGTCGTCTTCAAATTTCCAAATTTTTTTCGTATAATCATATCGGGTACCTTGATTTTTAACGCAAATAAAAAAGATGAGAATGTCATTAGAGGACTTGGGAAAAATTTCTGAAAATTTCACCCCCTTATAGGGGTGGGTTCCGGTCGTCTTCAAATTTCCAAATTTTTTTTGTACAATTATAACGGGTCCCTTGATTTTTACCGGAAATAAAAAAGATGAGAATGTCATTAGAGGACTTGGGAGAATTTTTTGAAAATTTTACCCCCTTATAGGGGTGGGTTCCGGTCGTCTTCAAATTTCCAAATTTTTTTCGTATAATCATATCGGGTACCTTGATTTTTAACGCAAATAAAAAAGATGAGAATGTCATTAGAGGACTTGGGAAAAATTTCTGAAAATTTCACCCCCCTATAGGGGTGGGTTCCGGTCGTCTTCAAATTTCCAAATTTTTTTCGTATAATCATATCGGGTACCTCGATTTTTAACGCAAATAAAAAAGATGAGAATGTCATTAAAGGACTTGGGAGAATTTTCTGAAAATTTCACCCCCTTATAGGGGTGGGTTCCGGTCGTCTTCAAATTTCCAAATTTTTTTTGTACAATTATAACGGGTCCCTTGATTTTTTACCGCAAATAAAAAAGATGAGAATGTCATTAGAGGACTTGGGAGAATTTTTTGAAAATTTTACCCCCTTATAGGGGTGGGTTCCGGTCGTCTTCAAATTTCCAAATTTTTTTCGTATAATCATATCGGGTACCTTGATTTTTAACGCAAATAAAAAAGATGAGAATGTCATTAGAGGACTTGGGAGAATTTTCTGAAAATTTCACCCCCTTATAGGGGTGGGTTCCGGTCGTCTTCAAATTTCCAAATTTTTTTAATACAATTATAACGGGTCCCTTGATTTTTAACGCAAATAAAAAAGATGAGAATGTCATTAGAGGACTTGGGAAAAATTTCTGAAAATTTCACCCCCTTATAGGGGTGGGTTCCGGTCGTCTTCAAATTTCCAAATTTTTTTTATACAATTATAACGGGTCCCTTGATTTTTAACGCAAATAAAAAAGATGAGAATGTCATTAGAGGACTTGGGAAAAATTTCTAAAAATTTCACCCCCTTATAGGGGTGGGTTCCGGTCGGCTTTCAGTTTCCAACGGTTCTTTTGTATAATCGTATTGGGTCCCTTGATTTTTAACGCAAATAAAAAAGATGAGAATGTCATTAGAGGACTTGGGAGAATTTTCTGAAAATTTCACCCCCTTATAGGGGTGGGTTCCGGTCGTCTTCAAATTTCCAAATTTTTTTCGTATAATCATATCGGGTACCTTGATTTTTAACGCAAATAAAAAAGATGAGAATTTCATTAGAGGACTTGGGAAAAATTTCTGAAAATTTCACCCCTTTATAGGGGTGGGTTCCGGTCGTCGTCAAATTTCCAAATTTTTTTAATACAATTATAACGGGTCCCTTGATTTTTAACGCAAATGAAAAAGATGAGAATGTCATTAGAGGACTTGGGAAAAATTTCTGAAAATTTCACCCCCTTATAGGGGTGGGTTCCGGTCGTCTTCAAATTTCCAAATTTTTTTCGTATAATCATATCGGGTACCTTGATTTTTAACGCAAATAAAAAAGATGAGAATGTCATTAGAGGACTTGGGAAAAATTTCTGAAAATTTCACCCCCTTATAGGGGTGGGTTCCGGTCGTCTTCAAATTTCCAAATTTTTTTCGTATAATCATATTTGGTACCTTGATTTTTAACGCAAATAAAAAAGATGAGAATGTCATTAGAGGACTTGGGAGAATTTTCTGAAAATTTCACCCCCTTATAGGGGTGGGTTCCGGTCGTCTTCAAATTTCCAAATTTTTTTTATACAACTATAACGGGTCCCTTGATTTTTAACGCAAATAAAAAAGATGAGAATGTCATTAGAGGACTTGGGAAAAATTTCTAAAAATTTCACCCCCTTATAGGGGTGGGTTCCGGTCGGCTTTCAGTTTCCAACGGTTCTTTTGTATAATCGTATTGGGTCCCTTGATTTTTAACGCAAATAAAAAAGATGAGAATGTCATTAGAGGACTTGGGAGAATTTTCTGAAAATTTCACCCCCTTATAGGGGTGGGTTCCGGTCGTCTTCAAATTTCCAAATTTTTTTCGTATAATCATATCGGGTACCTTGATTTTTAACGCAAATAAAAAAGATTAGAATTTCATTAGAGGACTTGGGAAAAATTTCTGAAAATTTCACCCCCTTATAGGGGTGGGTTCCGGTCGGCTTTCAGTTTCCAACGGTTCTTTTGTATAATCGTATTGGGTCCCTTGATTTTTAACGCAAATAAAAAAGATGAGAATGTCATTAGAGGACTTGGGAGAATTTTCTGAAAATTTCACCCCCTTATAGGGGTGGGTTCCGGTCGTCTTCAAATTTCCAAATTTTTTTCGTATAATCATATCGGGTACCTTGATTTTTAACGCAAATAAAAAAGATGAGAATGTCATTAGAGGACTTGGGAAAAATTTCTGAAAATTTCACCCCCCTATAGGGGTGGGTTCCGGTCGTCTTCAAATTTCCAAATTTTTTTCGTATAATCATATCGGGTACCTCGATTTTTAACGCAAATAAAAAAGATGAGAATGTCATTAGAGGACTTGGGAGAATTTTTTGAAAATTTCACCCCCTTATAGGGGTGGGTTCCGGTCGTCTTCAAATTTCCAAATTTTTTTCGTATAATCATATCGGGTACCTTGATTTTTAACGCAAATAAAAAAGATGAGAATGTCATTAGAGGACTTGGGAAAAATTTCTGAAAATTTCACCCCCTTATAGGGGTGGGTTCCGGTCGTCTTCAAATTTCCAAATTTTTTTTGTACAATTATAACGGGTCCCTTGATTTTTACCGGAAATAAAAAAGATGAGAATGTCATTAGAGGACTTGGGAGAATTTTTTGAAAATTTTACCCCCTTATAGGGGTGGGTTCCGGTCGTCTTCAAATTTCCAAATTTTTTTCGTATAATCATATCGGGTACCTTGATTTTTAACGCAAATAAAAAAGATGAGAATGTCATTAGAGGACTTGGGAGAATTTTCTGAAAATTTCACCCCCTTATAGGGGTGGGTTCCGGTCGTCTTCAAATTTCCAAATTTTTTTTGTATAATCATATCGGGTACCTTGATTTTTAACGCAAATAAAAAAGATGAGAATGTCATTACAGGTCTTGAGAGAATTTCTTGAAAATTTCACCCTGTCATAGGGGTGGGTTTTTTATGTATAAAATAGTTAAAAAAATTTTTTTTGATTTTTTTCATGGACCGGCACCCCAAATATGCCTGAAAATCGTCACCAAACCTGAAAATTATTTTTTTTAAAAAAACTCATTTTCGTTGCATCGCAACGATGCGAATCTCAACGTCATCAAAAGTCTCCGCCAGAGAGGCGCTAGGGGTTCCGTAGTCATGAAAACGAGAAGAATTTCTTCGTTATATAAATAGTAAATTGCTCACTTCAATGGGAAGTTCCAACGACGATAGTGAGCCCGGTGCCTAGTTAAAATTTATCGCAATTGAAAATGGATCGCTGCGGAGGACATTGAAGGATCGCATATGTTTTTAGCTATTGTATGCCAAGAAAGGTTCATTCGGCAGCAATTCCAGTTGGTAACTTGTTTGAACTGCAATGTTCAACCTTAAAATCTGAGTAAACGACATTACCACTTTTACGATAGACTCTTCTAACTCTTGGACCGATTCTTCAGGGTATTTATCCTCATTGTAATACGCCAACGTGCCCCAAATAAAGTTACTTTTTTTCCCCATCAGGATCAAATCTTTTGAGGTTTCTTTTTCAACATTGCGAAAGAATTTCCATGTTCGATCTTGTTTCTTTTTTTTTTTTCATCATTCTCAAGGATTAGTGCTAGGAATCCATTTTAACGTAGCTTTTACCGAGAAATCCTTCTGCTCCGTGAAGTTTCCTAGAAACATGCTATCATAACCGCGATCATGAGTAATCAAGTGGAGCTGGAGGAGCTTAAAAAACAGTTCTCGACACTCCAATCTTGTTTTTCGGAGGAAACCCCATATGCGTCCATGAGAGAACTTGGCAGCCTGTCGACACCTATAGGATTGAAAGGGTCTCCTTTGTACCCGCGACGACCTCGCGACGTGACTTGGGGTCATCATCGTCCAAAACACATACACCATATTGCCCCCAGAATGGTCACCATTCACCTGAATCCAATCTCCCAGCTAACCATGCATTGGAACATTCCACGCCAAATTAACAGGGCTCAAGATGTGTTAAACCCTATTTTAGGTCTATAGGATGTTTTGGGTCGACATTACTCCATACTCGATAATGTGATTGTTCTTTTTTTTTTTTCGAAAAATCGATGAGGTTCATAGTGAATGGAAAGTGTCAGCTATAGGGGTTAGCACTCTTTGGCCATTGTCGGTTTTTTTTTTTCAAATTCATACGTATCGTCAATACTTCATATTTGAACGATTATTTGGAATTCGCGTAATTTTAGCTCACAATTTATGAGAAAAATATCAGACAAACCTTTAAATCTTTAATTTAACGCTATCGTCGATAAAAACCAAAAAAAGTTTCGAAAATTTTTGAAAGGTCGGGCGGAGTGTTTTTTTTTTACGTTGCCCCAACAAAATACTGAAAAAATGGTCTCAATCGCATCAGAAAAAAAAAATTTGGCCTCGATAGCTTCACATCTGTTCCTTTGTACTCGTTTAAGTAATCGGGTCAAGTGAGTTGATGCCACGCGGGTTGAAAAAAGACATCTCTCTCTCTCTCTCGTTAAGTACTTTGCTCTGTAGTTAAGTCCAGACCTCCGGAGACCCCAACATCTAATTCGGATAATTGTCATGCGTTCTTTTCGTCTTGTCGCCACGACGCCTTTGCCTCAATCACAACTCTTCTCCAGCGATTGATGTTACAGCTAGAGAAGAAGACACGGAGAGACAAGAGAAAGAAGAGAGAGAGAGATAGACAGACAGAGAAGAGAGGAGAAGAGATTATCAAGAATTAATAAACAATTATAATAATAATAATAATTATTATTATTATTATTGTTATTAGATGCTTTTATCAATCATATCGAGAGTAAAAAACAAATATTGCTGAAAATTATAATTTTTTATTATCATAAAATTAAAAACAAATTCTCCCCTAAAAATGATTAATAAAAAAATTAAATTTAACCCTAAGAACTAATTATAGAATTTAGTTTGCTCGGAACACTCCAATTGTAATGAAAAAAAAAAAAAAAAATTTCGCAAGTATTACGAGAATTTGGGAAGAATAAAATTCTTCTCAAGAGTGTCTAGGGACGAAGATTGAATAAAAAAAAAAGAATGGGAAACGACGGGTACACACAAAACCCTCCACTGCAAAACAAAACAAAAAAAAATTCGTGCGTGTTGATTCCCTCGAGAGTCGACACTTTTTGTTTCCCCCTTTTGTACTCTGTCCCGAAGCTTTTTTTCTCACTTTGCAGAAATACTTTTTCCCCGTTCCGTGCGGATATAACATTCTATGGCAATTTCGTTTTTTCTTATTTTTTTTATCTCCGGGGGTCCTCCAACGACGAATATAGCAATCGGAACTTTATCCACTTCGATATCCGTCATTTCTGACTTGCTCTTTTTCCGCTTTGCGGCTTTCGCCTTTTCCGATCGCGTGAGAATAGCGTACGAATATTCATTTCAATGATATTTCCACGGATTAAGCATTTTCATCCTCTAACCAGGCCTCGATTCCCGTAAATATATGTGTATACAATAAACTCGATCGATCGCCCACTGCGGGATCCGACTATTCCCAGCAAAAAAAAATAGTGGATACAAAAAGATTTTAAAATTTCAAGGTCGATCGTTAATTAAGCGAATCCTCAAGACTTCTGCCAGTCAGGGATCAAAAAAGTGTGAAGTTTTTTTTTTTTTCAAAAATCTTTTTCCCGGGCCTTGATTCCATATAAATCTACAATATATACTCGATCAGCATTGGGATCCAGCCGAATATAATGAAACGATAAAACATTCGAAATTCCAGTATAATTATTATTTATAATTATCGAGAGGAAAAGGCCAAAGTCCGGGAACTCTTGTCCAGCTTTTTTCCCTCGAGAAGGGGAACTATATACCGATAAAGTTCGGAACTCGCAGCATTTTTGCATCAGCATCTCACGGTTGCGCGTAGCTCTCACGCTCGTAATAATGATAAATAATTATTCTACCGAGCCTTTTCGCTTGTTATTACCACAGAACTGAAAAACTACACGCAAACTATCCGAATTTTCGTTTCATTTTACGGATTCGCGATCTTGGAATACTAAATTTCGATCGCGTTAGCATTTTTTTTTTTATTTTGAATTTTCGAGGCTTGATTCACCAGAATTATCGACATAAATTATCAGGAAGTGTAGAGAACTGTATCGAATGCCTTGAGATACAATTTAAAAAAAGAACGCTTCTATGCTTCGAACAGAGAAAGTTAACCTCTCTCTAATCAATTTATCATGTATTATTTTTCTCTTTTATTGCAATTGCAGATGGATTTTTCTCCCTGTGCACCACGCATGTATCGGCCCTTTGATTAAGGTCAGTTTTATATTTATTTTTTCAAAACAATAAATCCAATAAATCAATAAATATACATAAATTTGACTCTATCGATACTGAATATGTCACGTCCATGCACAATGCTTGCTCCTCTACGGATATCTGCTCATGATATCAGATCTGAAGGATTTATGTATATAATTTTTGACATTTTCCCCGTGGTCATGATATCGATATCAAAAATTTGCCACTGCATTCTTAACTATACAGTCAAAACCCGGTCCCTTGTCCGTTGTCCGCTCCCTGGGATCGAAAGTTTCAGTCCCTGTCCACGAAACAGCTGACTGCTGAGAAAGACACTCGTCAAATCGCAAAAAAAGTTGCAGGGCCGTGCCAAGTGATTTTATGCCCCCGGGCACAAATGCTCAATGCGCGAAGCAGCCGCCGACGATGGCATAAATGCGGCACCGGAGCACCTGACAGGGACTGAAGCTACGGACAGGACAGGCACTGAAACTGGATAGGGGCTGGGATTTGACTGTATGTCTCCCGCACGGGGAATCGTCGAGGGTAATTAGGGGGCCTTTATTTTAGAGGTCTGTTGCAACAATGTAGTGGTGGGGTTGAAGTGGAAATGATACTTTCGGTAGAAAGCTTGGATCATTGCCTACAAAATTTTATTTTAAGGCCTTTATTTTAGAGGTCTGTTGCAACAATGTAGTGGTGGGGTTGAAGTGGAAATGATACTTTAGGTAGAAAGCTTGGATCATCGCCTACAAAATTCCTTATTGACATTTTTCAAATAAACATCAGTATAGCTATAAATAGGGAAGAGTTAGTAAATCACTGCGAAAAGCTTGCACGCTGGATTTCTCAAGACAGACTTGTCCGATTGAGCTAAAATTTTAACCCCATGTTGAAAGAATGTGGTGAATGAAAATGGTGAACCAGTTTTAAGGTTCACTGAGAATTGGCCAATTGGCAGAGGATCGAATATTTGTTTCTTGATATTTTTATTTTTATTATTGCACAATGTACTGTATCTTAAAAATCAATCAATGGATCAAATTTCTGGTTCATTATTTCAAAGTTGATGACTTCAGCAATTTTTGTGCAAAATTTCATTCAGATCGGTCCAACGTTTCTGGAAATATCCTGCACGCAAGCTTTTCGCAGTAACTTATACTAACTTCCCTGTTACAGCTATACCTACTAATGTTTATTTTAAAAACCGTCAATGAGGTATTTTGTAGGCAATGATCCAAGCTTTCTACTCAAAGTATCATTTCCACCCCAACCCCAAAAAATCTCTCACTCGGAGCTCCAACCATTATCATCACTCTCTCTCTCTTTCTCTCTTTCTCTCTCACTCTCTGATACTTGGTAATTAACTCGGACAATTTATGTCCTAGGGTTTTCTATGGTCATAGCCAAAAAAGCTTCGCTGACTGCACGGTCATTATCAGAAACGTAGAAAATACTCGTAGACTGTTTGAGCTCTGCGTAAGTCGTTTATTACAGACGCTTATAGCTCGGACATTCTAATAATAATAATGATTATAAGGATGATAAATTAATAAGTAATGTTCGAGTGACTGGGAGCGAAGGTTATTATGAACTTCAAGCGACCATACTTTATAACCGTCATCGACTTAACGCATCGTTGAATTATGAATCGGTATATACTTGCATTTTTAAAGGTCTTTTTTTTTACACGCTTTTGATAACTCTTTTGCATCGAATTTTCGTCTTAAGAGGATGAAAATATTTTTCAATGAGATAATAATCGTTTTTGTCAAAGAGACAATGACAAAATTCGAAAAATTCGAATTTTTTCCTTAGACTTTTGTAGATTGCATTGTTTTTTTTAGCTCTTCGGTTCGCTCGCATTGAATTTCTGTTCTTGTTATTTCTCTATCTGTTGCTAGTGAGGGAAAAAGTGGCGAATTATTGGAGTGAACAGTAGAAGGTAAAAGATATCTTTGCGCAGGAGAGTCTCGGTTGACGCTTTAAGTGGATTACAGAATAGCTCGAGGGGGGCTTCTCGGATCGCCTGGGCAATAAAATACATATATGTATATATATATATGTAACGGAGAAAAGGGTGTACAGGAAATTTTATACGGACAGTGATAATCTTGCTCCCCTTTTGCGTGCAGGGAACTCCAATAATGTCTTTATTCTGGTTACCGACACCTCAAGATTTTTACTCGTTTTAGAATTTTCAAGCCAAAAACCGTTATTTCATATAATGGTCCGCGCAGTCATTCCAGCCAATTTTCCTACAATCTTCTACAGAATTGATTTTGCTTTTGGAAAAGGTTCAGGGATGTCCCCTGAGTGTAAATTCAAGTTGGCGGGACGCGGGAGGTCGAGCTTCAGCCGCCATCTTGGAAAACACGTTTCATCAAATATCTCGTGAATCGCGCATCGTACAACAAAAATAGTGAAAACCTTTTTTGTCGATGATAAAACTCTCTATAATTTTTATTGGAAACTTTTTCCTGCTTAGTGCACGGTTTTTGATTTACAGCGCGTCAAACTTTTCTAAGCATGGTTATTGCTACACGGTTGTGTAACAGTAAAAATGGTGATGTTTGGAAAAGTTGGCCGCGCTATAAATCAAAAACCATACACTATACAGGAAAAAGTTCTGGATGAAATTTGTAGAGAATTTCATTGTCTGCAAAACAGATCTCTGCTATTTTGGTCGTACGATGCACGGTTCACGAGATATTTAATAAAACGTGTTTTCCAAGATGACGACTGAAGCTCGATCCACCGCGTCCCGCCAACTTGAATGTACACTTAAAGGGATATACCCATGAACCCTTTTCATAAGTAAAATCAATTCTGTAGAAGATTGCAAAAAAAATGGCTAGAATGACTGGACTATATTAATAATTCAAAACTTTAAAATAAACATTGGTGTAGCTGTAACAGGGAAGTTAGTAAGTCACTGCGAAAAGCTTGCGCGCAGGATATCTCCAGAACCGTTCGATCGATCTGAATGAAATTTTGCACAAAAATTGCTGAAGTCATCCACTTTGAAATAATAAACCAGAAACTTGACCCATTGATTGATTTTTAAGACACGGTATATTATGCAACAATAAAAATCAAAATATCAAGAAACAAATATTCGATCCTCTG
Organism: Rhorus exstirpatorius; assembly: GCA_963564615.1. Taxonomy (NCBI): domain Eukaryota; kingdom Metazoa; phylum Arthropoda; class Insecta; order Hymenoptera; family Ichneumonidae; genus Rhorus; species Rhorus exstirpatorius. Next base: position 33,908,274 of record OY751317.1, read on the forward strand.
CCAATTGGTCAATTCTCAGTGAACCTCAAAACTGGTTCATCATTTTCATTTACCACATTCTTTCAATATGTGGTTAAAATTTTAGCTCAATCGGACAATAAGTCGGTTTTAAAAAATCCTGCGTGCAAGCTTTTCGCATTGACTTACTATAACTCTTCCCTGTGACAGCTATACTAAAGTTTATTTGAAAAACGTCAATGAGGCATTTTTTTGGCAACGATCCAAGCTTTCTACTGAAAGTTTTATTTCCACTTTAACGCCACCACTATTTTGCAATAGACCTCTAAAATAATGGCCCCAGATCTCAGACAGAGAGTGTAAAGAATTGGTAAAAGCCAGCAGGACAGCATCAACGTTGGCTTTGAATAATTTAATCTGATCATCCTTGATCTATATATAGTTCTTACTTGATGATCAAACCCCACTTATAATATATCTTATACATGTATGTAGTGCACGTAACACTCGTTAAACGGTAAATCTGATGGAGAGCTTCGTCGTATAATGAGTAATCAAGTGGAATTATTCACAGCAGCTTTATATTATACATCCTTGCTCGAGCTCAATAACGAAAGAGAGAGAGAGAGAGAGAGAGAGAGAGAGAGAGAGAGAGAGAGAGAGAGAGAGAGAGAGAGAGAGAGAGAGAGAGAGAGAGAGAGAGAGAGAGAGAGAGAGAGAGAGAGAGAGAGAGAGAGAGAGAGAGAGAGAGAGAGAGAGAGAGAGAGAGAGAGAGAGAGAGAGAGAGAGAGAGAGAGAGAGAGAGAGAGAGAGAGAGAGAGAGAGGAGAGAGAGAGAGAGAGAGAGAGAGAGAGAGAGAGAGAGAGAGAGAGAGAGAGAGAGAGAGAGAGAGAGCATCCGGTCCGTTTAACATAATTCTCATATCGGTGGACCCACCCATATATATAGTGATAATATATAGGTATAGAAAAGAGGAGAGATTAAATTACACGCGGTGGGAGCGTTGAATTGCATCGAGGGTAGGGAGAAAATCGAAATTGACGCTTATCGAGATCATCCACTTTCCATTATAAATTATTTACATCGCTATTACGAAACACCTTTTTCTTTTCTTCAATCTCGTTTCATCAACATCCGAAGGAATTGAATTTTACTTCGAGAAAGATTGATTCATCCGATTCAAATAAATCCGACACTCTTTATTTTTAAACACCCGAGTCGTCGTTTAAAAAACACAAAAGTCGAAAAATTCCCACACGCTGTTAAAATATAGAAAAATATATTTCCAATTATTAAAAAAAAAAAGAATAATTTTTCAATTATTTTACTTGGAAAAAAAATATTAAATTTTCTTTCAAATCAGATTTTCCTTAAAAAAAATTATAATTTTTTTTTGTTTTTAACATTTTTAGCTAAAAATTTGAGATTACATTCTCGAGGTATGGTACTTTGATTTTGAGAAAAATTTCCGTAAATTGACCTTTCGACGAACAAATGAAAATTTTAAGTGTTCATTTTTTCTTCTTTTTATTTTGTTTTTTTGTTTTTTCATTCAACTAACAAGGCTACTTGTGTGCATGAGCAGTTTGCTTTTCACGTATGTTGGATGCTGACTCGCGATTATAGCATTCTCGTTCTCCTCTCGTTTGGCCTCGTGCATGCTCATTCTGTTCTGTATGTAGTATTAAACAATTTTTGCTAGAGTTTGTGAACTTTTTCGACCCTCTCAACCCTCACACGCGCTCTCTGCTTCATTTTATATCTAGGAATGAAAACAGGGAAACTGCATTCCCCCCTCAAATGCAAGGGGAGCAACGAGACAATGAAACGTTCATTACTCGAAATAGCTAATCCTACGCTCTGTTCCACTCGTAGATACATTCACCCTATGCAAAAATCTTCCTCACTCGAAAAGTGTCACTCATTCGCGCCCTGTTTTGTCCATCAACGGGGTCATACCTGCTCAGGAGATCGAAAAAAGCGAATTTTTGAGAATTTTTTGTTTGGAAAATCTCAAGCAAATACTCGTCCACGAGTTTTGTAATTGGAAAAAGTGACGTTTGAGAAAAATTTGGTATAATTTTTTCGTGTAAAAATCGTATTTTTTAAGAAAGTTAATTTGGGAAATTCTTTTATTCTTTTTTTCTTCTTTGGGGGGCTAAAAAAATACCGTCGTTTGCAAAATATTGGATGGTATGTATGCGTCACGTTGATTGTGACACAAAATCTTCGATCTCTGAACTCCACCGTTTTCCATATCGAACCCATTTTCTTTTTTGGTAGTCTAAATTCAAAATGGCGACCAGATTCCGCTGCTGCGTTAGCTGCTATTTTGAATTTAAAGGGAAATCGTTTTTGCTAAATAACTCGGTTATTTACAACTTTTCCCAAAAAATTATAAGGACTAAAGTTGTTGTATATTATGTACTTCTCGACAACTTTGGTATTCACAATTTTTACCGTGTGACCAATTTTTTTTTAATTAAGCGTAAAAAAAAAGCGGTAAAGAACAATTATCGCATTTTTTCGTTTATTATTAACTTTAGCACAAAATAAACGGTAACAAAGTTGTAGGGAATAAAATTTTCAACAATTTTGGTCTTCATAGTTGTTTTTCGTAGATCCAATATTTAAGGTCCTATGCATGCTTGCGGCAAAAACACAGAGTGGCTAAGTGTTATTTTGCAAACTCCTTTCCGCACCACCACAGGGGTAGAGTTCCAGGCGCGTTTTTTTTTACGTGGTATCCCCGGTAGGCCTAATCCACGGATCATTACTTGCAAGGTCTTTTCGATTTCCGTTGTCTTCTTCCTTATAAGAATTTGACATTGGAATTCCAGTTCTCACTCGATAATGTTAAGGATCTGCATGAGCGATGATTTCTTTTGCTACCTGTCACCATCGGACCTACTTGATTTTTTTTTTCGACGATGGTCCTGCCAAATCAACATCGTCGGTTTCATCTTCGCAGTTATCACTATACTCAATCTGAGGAATTTCGGTGTTCGATGTTGATTGGGCAGGACTGTCAATGACACCATCATCTTCGTCGTCATCAAGCAGCTCCCGAATTTCAGTAACATTATCACACGTCTCTCCACTGCAGTTTTGGCATAAAATAGAAAATTTGAATCCTGCTCTACGGCACCAGTACATTCTGCCGCAATTGGTCTTACGTTTGCATGCACGAAATCGTTTTCAGTAACGATTCCGGCGCGAGTTCTGCTGCAGGCTGAATAAAATTCAGTTTTTGAAAGATGCTCTGCAGAAGGAACGCGAAGTGAAGTAAATGGCATCAAAGAACAAGAAAACCAGTTTCAACCTTTTCATGTGATTGTGAACGGAAAGGAAATCTACGTGTCTCATAAATTAGCTTTAACAATGGTTGATGAAAAAATTTGAGATTCACTAACGTCTACTGCATCAAGTCAACGATGCTACTTTCGCACATATCCTAAGAATTTATGGACATCGACAAGAATTTGAATAAAAAGATGCATGAAGATCATTTAGAATACGGAATATCGTCACTAACCGCGTGGATTCGTTTTTTTAAGTGCCATTTACACATTTCACAGAAATTATAAATTAAAAAATGGCAAGCAGATACGAAAAGCAAAAAGTTTTCGTGGGAAATTGGGACTTCTGGATGATCCGCCGAAACAAGGATATGGCAGCACGAATGACGGTAATACTGCTCGTTATTTATTTCAAAATTCTAGTGTTTCCGCATCTATAACGGGACTGGGTGAAGATCTAATCGAACGATTCCACGTAATCTTGCAAGTAATATCGTGCGGTTTTGAAATAAATGTAGGTAAATTTAAAGAACACGCTTTAGCTATATACAGTCAGTATATATTCGTGCTATTATATCTTTGGTATTGCATGCCCACTACTGTACACAAACTTGTGATTCACGGCGCAAAAATAATAGAATTTTCGATGCGTCCAAAAGGACAAATGTCAGAAGAAGCCCAGGAATCTTGTAATAAATATATAACATCATTTCTACGAGACTTTTCTAGAAAATGTAGTTGGAAACAAAATATGGAGGATTTTTTCTTGCGCCTTTTGATTGCTTCCGATCCTGATATATTAAATTCGCGTAAGCTGCCACCAAAATCAACTAAATCATTATCGCGTGAAGCAGTTGTGTTGTTGAACCCGGCAACTGTTGATGAAACAAATGTAGTTCTAATAAAGGACTGTAGCGATAATGATAACGATAGCGATTCCACAGACAGCGATTACACTTTGTAAGCTGACGGAAACTATGTTTCTTTTTACGGTTTTCTATATGTGAATGTAATATTCGATTAAATTTTTCATTAAATGAGCATTTATATTTGAACTTTTATTATTTATTTTCATGCTTGGCCGATCACTACTATATCCCACATACATATATTGATACAATCTTTAATTTTTTTAAACCGACTCGTGATCAGTAACCTCGACAGCACCCGAGTACCATATTTCGTAAAGATTAATCCAAATTATGCGCCATTTTGAGGCAGCCGTCTTGTTTTTTAAAAATATCATCTCAAATTCGTAATCAGCGACCTCAAAGATCCCCGAGTACTAAATTTCGTAAAGAGTGAATGATACCTTCTAATTTTGGCCAGGTTTTCGGGATTGGGGACCACTGGTGGAGCACTGGTTCTTCCGCTTCGTGCCAACACTGATGATCATACTTAAGTTGACCCGGAGCCGCTATTATCTGTTTAACCCCATAAAAAAATATTACGTATAATTGAGAAGTATTTTTTAATTAATTTTTTAAATTTAATACGTTTTTTTTTAAATTTGACGAAACACAAGATTAATATATCAGCCGTTTGGTTAAAGAATTACCTAAGTCAATTTAGGTCGTTTTTTGGATTTAGTTACCAATGCGTAGGTATTAGTCCTGAAAGGGGATGTTTGTTAAGTTTTGTGATATTTCAGACAGTATTGACCTTTTTGTGATTGGTCGAAACTGCCCGCCTACATTGCTTGCAATGCAGTGCTGAATCCTTAAATCGCTTTTTCTCAAAACGACCAAATTTGACTTTAGTCATTCTTTAAGCGAACGGCTCATATGAATGATAAAATATGAAAAATCACACAATACATATATATTATGATACGTTTCGTTATGAAAATTGATCGTATCGTTGGACGTCAAATTTTTCATGTGTTTTTTTTTTAACTGGGTTTCGATCCTCTACCGCAGTGTACTCACGTGCATCGTTGATCGACCGCGCTACAAAAAAAAAAATTTTAACTCACGATTCATCATTTTTTTAACAAATCTCACGAATCACGTGATTAATATATATTATATATTATATATGTATGATAAAATATGAAAAAATCACACGATACATATTATAATGATATGACACGTTTCGTTATGAAAATTGATCGTATCGTTGGACGTCAAATTTTTCATGTTATTTTTTTTTTTTAACTGGGTTGTGATCCTCTACCGCAGTGTACTCACCTCTTGCCTCGTTCTGCGCCTCTAAAAAAAAAAAAATTACTCACAATTCATCATTTTTTTAACAAATCTCACGAATCACGTGATTAATATATATATTATATATGCATGATAAAATATGAAAAATCACACGATACATATTATAATTTTATGACACGTTTCGTTATGAAAATTGATCGTATCGTTGGACGTCAAAGTTTTCATGTGATTTTTTTTAAGGAGGGTCGAGTGCTACATCGATATCTGTTGAGAGGTACTGATTTTTTTTTATAGATAGGTATGTCCACAAAAAGTTTAACCCCAAAGTATCCGTAGATTCTGTTACACCGTTTTCGAGAAACAAATAGTTGAAATTTGGGCCATTTAGCACAGTTTCTTATGGCAAATCGTGAAATTCGACGGAATTTCAAAGTCAATGAACGCAGATGACCTGTTTACATAGCAAACTAATTTTTGCATATTGTCGGAAATATCCTTAGGATGCTTCCTTCAAAAATTCAGAACCTTGAACAACACCGTTAATTAGCAATAAACAATAATGTGAATGAAAAACGCGATTTCTTGTTATGGATCGAGCCATAGCTACGGCAAAAGAAATGCCAAACGCAACATGCCCCACAAGTGACCCACGTCCGTGTCTTACATTCCCCTTGCCGCGCGCACGCAGCACACGACCCTCGGTTGTGATCCTCTACCGCAGTGTACTCACTTTGTGCATCCTCCCGATCCTCTAAAAAAAACAATATTACTCACAATTCATCATTGTTTTAACAAATCTCACGAATCACATGATTAATATATATGCATGATAAAATATGAAAAATCACACGATACATATTATATTATGACACGTTCCGTTATGAAAATTGATCGTCTCGCTGGACATAAAATTTTTCGTGTGGTTTTTTTTAAACATGGTTATGATCCTCCATCGCAATGTACTCACTTGTTTCCTTGTTCGCCGCGTCTAAAAAAAAAAAATATTACTCACAATTCATCATATTTTTAACAAATCTTACGGATCACATGATTAATGATTAAGTTTGATAAAATATGAAAAATCACACCATACATATTATAATATTATGACACTTTCGTTATGAAAATTGATCGTATGGTCGGACGTCAAATTTTTCATGTGATTTTTTTTAACTGGGTTGTGGTCCTCTACCGCAGTGTACTCACCTTTCTGCTTCTCTAAAAAAAAAAAATATTACTCAAAATTCATCATTTTTTGTAACAAATCTCACGAATCACGTGATTAATATATATATCATATATGCATGATAAAATATGAAAAATCACACGATACATATTATAATTTTATGACATGTTTCGCTATGAAAATTGATCGTATCGTTGGATGTCAAATTTTTCATGTGATTTTTTTTTTAAGGAGGGTCGAGTGCTACATCGATATCTGTTAAGAGGTACTGATTTTTTTTTTATAGATAGGTATGTCCACAAAAAGTTTAACCCTAAGGTATCCGTAGATTCTGTTACACCGTTTTCGAGAAACAAACAGTTGAAATTTGGGCTATTTAGCACAGTTTCTTATGGCAAACCGTGAAACTAGATGGAATTTCAAAGTCAGTGAACGCAGATGACCTGTTTACGTAGCAAACCAATTTCTGCATATTGTCGGAAATATCCTCAGGATGCTTCCCTCAAAAATTCCAAACCTTGAACAACGCCGTTAATTAGCAATAAATAATAATGTGAAGAAAAAACGCGATTTCTTGTTATGAATCGAGCCATAGCTACGGCAAAAGAAATGCCAAACGCAACATGCCCCTCAAGTCACCCACGTCTATGTCTTACATTCCCCTCGCCGCGCGCACGCAGCACTCGACCCTCAGTTGTGATCCTCTATCGCAGTGTACTCACTAGCGTCCGCTGCCTCCTGCACTAAAAAAAAAAAATATTACTCACAATTTATCATTTTTTTTTACAAATCTTACGAATCACGTGATTAATATATATGCATGATAAAATATGAAAAATCACACGATACATATTATACTATGACACGACGTTTCGTTATAAAAAAGTGATCGTCTCGTTGGACATGAAATTTTTTGTGTGGTTTTTTTTTTTAACATGGTTATGATCCTCCACCGCAATGTACTCACTTCGTCTCTCGTTTTCCGCGTCTAAAAAAAAAAATATTACTTACAATTAATCATATTTTTAACAAGCGTTACGAATCACATGATTAATATATATGCATGATAAAATATGTAAAATCACACGATACATAGGAGCCGTTCGCTCAAAGAATGACCTAAGTCAGATTGGGTCGTTTTGTGAAAAAACGATTTAAAGATTCAGCGGCATTGTACCGCAAGCAATGTAGGCGCGCATTTTCAACCAATCACAAAAAGGTCAATAATCGCTGAAATATTTCGAAACTTAACAAACATACTTTTAGGACTACAATACCTACGCACTGGTAAACAAGTCAAAAAAACGACCTAAATTGACTTACAATTAGGTCATTCTTTGAGCGAACGGCTCATATATTATGACACGCTTCGTTATGAAAATTGATCGTATCGTTCGACATCAAATTTTTCATGTGATTTTTTTTTCAATACTATCATCACGCTCCTCCACCGCGGTATGCGTACTTTTTCTATCTTTATCCGTCTGGCTTTCGGAAGAGCTTGAACCCCACATTCTCAATCTGCTCGAAATTCCATCGATCCGATCATTATCAACGTAGATTTCATCGTTCGAAACATCCGAATAACATATATGTTGAATAGCGGCAGACGGAGAAAAAAAATATATATATATATATCCATTTTTAACGATGTGCGATTCATTGAAATGATTAAATAATTAGGATATTGAAAATCTGAATGTTAGCGAAAATTTATTCAAAAATATTTATATTCAATCGACCGCACGGTTACATAGAATTTATACATGTTTTTAGTTTTGGTTCTCGTCAAACTTCAGTCCGTTGTGCGAGAAAAATGTGTAAATTTATATATACGATTCGTCGAACATTTAAATTCGATAACTCGGAATCTGTCAATCGTAAGTAGGATTCCCATTAAATCCATTCCAATAAGTTTGGCTAAAGTTGAATTTTAAAGAAAGCGTGCAAACTAGAAATTTGCACATTCCTTCCTCATTATTTTATCTTCCTTACGAATAAGATTCCTCTATGAGTTACTGGGTTTCCAAATTTGGCTTTCTCATAAAGGTGTTACCCTCTCGCGATATTCCTTTCTTTATAAAAATGCATACATACATTGACAGTTATTCGAAAGAGAGAGAATTCTCGTTACATCTCACTGATGGTTTTTTCCTTTTTTATATCTATTGACAGGTAAAGAGATAGATAGATAGATGATTATTTATTATGCCCTAGTAAAAACTTTTGGGCAAATGCATGAAGTATAATTGAAGAGCAATGCTCAATATATAGCAGTAACTTAAATTTAAATTTAAATGAGTACTTAAGCATAATAGTACCATTAAAATACAATAATAGAAAGATGATCAAATGAGAACTAGTTTTGAATTACGATATGTGTTATAAGTTCGTCCACAGCCTTACAGAACAGCCAGCATCTTTGGACTAAATTACTTATAACTATTATAATTATTACTACACCAGAATTTGATCGATGATAACGGTAGGCTAGCCAAAATACCTTAAGTCATAGTAGTTTAACTTTGTACTATTTGGAGTGTATACTTACACATTTTTAACGAGTACATGGCAAGCAAATAGTTCGCGGACAATTAACCTGACTATTGTATCGGGTATTGTGCTTGCGTGAGACATTAAAAGGAAGACGCTTGCACTTGAAAAGAAACGCAAGTAATGATATTACCCCCGCGAATACTTTTTGTTACACATACGACATTCCGGAGTTTCCCGACAAGCAATTTATTCCTACATTTCTGCGGTTAGAAAAGCGAGATCATTTCGTCCCTGGGGTAAAGGGCTAACAAGCCTCGATCCGAAAGTAGAGATCAATGAACTTTACGCGCTCCTTTGAATTTCGATAAGTATAGTAGGACGTAACAGAGGAAATTTCGTGAGCAAGATAAAATGATTAGGAAACAATGTGGAAATTTCTAAAATTTGCATACTTTTTTTCTAAATTCAATTTCAACCACAATTTCGAGACGTTAGACGGCTTGAGTTGCCGGGTGAATTATGGGCTCTTCAGATACGGAACGGCGATTTTTAGGCTCGACTCAAAATCGAAAAAAAAAATTCAAAATTATTTTTGCGCGATTGACTACAAGAGTAAAGTAAGTGAACGAATGGGAATTTCGGGACGTTAGAAGGCTTAAATTTGAGGGTGAATTATGGATTCTTTAGATACGAACCGACGATTTTTGGACTCGACTCGAAATCGAAGGAAAAAATAGTTAAATCAGTAAATATTTCGATAGGGGTGGTTTTGATGAGCCGAGATAATTCTGGTTAATATTTGTTGTATATAAAATGGAGCCCATAAATAGTCCGTAAATATTTTCAATAAAATATGCTGACGAAAAAAAAAAAAATTTCAAAATTTTTTAGGGATTGCTAGCTCCGTTGGGGTAGGTCCCAGGTGATTGGCAGTTTCATATCTGAAGAGCCCATAAATATGTAACTAAAAAAAATTTCCCAAGTACTCAATGAAAAAAAGTGGCGCTAGCTTAACGTTAAGCTAGCACCCCCACACTGAAATTTTGATTTTCTCTTAACAGGAATGAGCCCAAAATTTTTTGCTTACGGGTTTCGAGAGCCCATAAGAAGCCTATAATTCCCATGCACTTAAAAAATTTTTTCGACGTTGTGGGGGTGCTAGCTTAATAGACCTGAGCACGTACCCGCCTTTATTTATTGAAATGTTTGTTAAAATCGCATTAGAATTTTCCCTTTGACAGGATTTTGAATTTTTCGAAAGATGACTATGTGGGCGCTCTGACTTCCGTAATTTTGCAGTTATCGAGCGAACTTTTTTTTCACACAAATAGACTTGTTAGTCACAAGTATGGTTGGCATTGAATTCGGCAAGAACCGCTTGAGGGGTTTAGATTTCTGGAATGTGGAATTTTTCAAAAATGACTAACAGCCCTTACATCCGTAAATTTATAGCTATCGAGCAAAAAGTTTGTACATGGAAAGGGTATGGGACAAGGATGCGTGGCACGGAGATTGACAGAAATCTATTATTTATCGCTTAAACATCAAATCACAGTATACTAGGGTCGGATGATGTCACTTTTAGGCATCGAAAAAAAGATTTGAGGGTTAAAATAATTTTTTTGTTTGTTTATCGAGCACTGAATTAGTATGGAGACTATACCCTCAGACATATTAGGTGAAAATATTGTTAAATAAGAATGCAGATTGATACCTAGCAACAGTGGTTTTTTTTTAGCTTCATGATTACTTTAACCTGCATCCACAACTAAGACTTTTCTTAAAATTCAATCTCACACGATTTTTCTTTGTTCCAAGATGCCATTAAAATTGGACGAATGCAATTAATTAAGGAACGTAATTATTAAATAAATAAGTCCGAGAAGTTAATTATTTCTTGAATTGCTTTACCTCTCAAGAACGTTTATAATATTTCAAAATTTGAATGATTTATTTTTCACGTCTTGCAGGTTATACAATAATTTTACCAAACAGGCTAGCTGAAAGACGGGCAAACAGGACTGCAGATCGAAAAGATACCAAATTTTCACTAATCGATATTATGTTTTAATTGTCTATGAGTAACGCCGACAGTGTGATATCGTGCGCGACGGAACAATAAAGAAAGGAATAAAATATCAAATAAAATTATTCGTACATACCTGCAACGAACAATATTGCAAGTTCGACACAAAAAGTTCACAAACTGACTGACTCAACTAAAGACGGGACTCAAGACCTCGCCGGACCTTGCTCAAGAACTAAATGCTATGTTGCTCTCGATGCTGATACTTATATAATACCATAGAAAACGCGATAGAGCACGTTTGTGTGCTTTGTTCTAGTGGGCGTAGTTCGATAGTAGCAATGCTGTAAAAAAAACTTTGATATTCTGCATATATTACGTGATTTCTGGTGATTTTCTAACTTTACGTGATTTCACGCTAATTTTAAACAACCCATGTACGAATGCCGGAGCATTGCCGGATCTACCCATATGGCACAAAATTGGCACAAACCCGACTGCCAAATTTCGTTTGGTAGTACTGGCTCAGTACAGATAAATGCTTTGCCCAGTACTGGGCAAATGCTGATGACTAGTACTGACGAGTAAACATATATGGGACTCAGCCGACAGTTGATTCAGTACAGGAGATACACTGGGTCAATATTGTGGTTTGTACTGGCTGCAAATTATTTCGTGAAACACCCGACAGTTGTCTCAGTATTGGTTATATGCTGGGCTGACTTTTGTTGTAAGACTCGAGTGCAAATAAGTTCTGCATAAGCCCAATAGTTGGCTCAGTACTGGGCATACAATGGGACGATATTTGTATTTCGTATGTCGATCGCACGATGCCAATGCACTACTGTGATTCGTCGTAATACCGGGTGCGTGTTGGGCCGACATACAGTATATCATTGGGGTACCGACTATCTTGGTATACACCCGAGAATCAACCCAGTACTGGAGACAGACTTAGCCGAGTTATGATTTATGCTGGCTGCGAATTATTTCGTGAGACACCCGACAGTTGCCTCAGTATTGGTTATATGCTGGGCTGACTTTTGTTGTAAGACTCGAATTCAAATTAGTACTGCATAAACCGAATAGTTGGCTCAGTACCGGGCATACAATGGGACGATATTTGTATTTCGTATGTTTATCGCACGATGCCAATGCACTACTGTGAGTCTTCGTAATACCGGGTGCGTGTTGGGCCGACATGGAGTTTATCATTGGCGTACCGACTATCTTGGTATACACCCGAGAACCGACCCAGTACTGGAGACAGACTTAGCCGAAGTTCTGATTTATGCTGGCTGCGAATTATTTCGTGAGACACCCGACAGCTGTCTCAGTATTGGCTATGTGCTGGGCTGACTTTTGTTGTAAGACTCAAATTCAAATAAGTACTCCATAAACCGAATAGTTGGCTCAGTACCGGGCATATAATGGGACGACATTTGTATTTCGTATGTCGATCGCACGATGCCAATGCGCTACTGTGATTTGTCGTAATACCGGGTGCGTGTTAGGCCGACATACAGTATATCAATGGGGTACCGACTATCTTAGTATCCAGCCGAGAATCGACCCAGTACTGGAGACAGACTTAGCCGATGTTCTGATTTATGCTGGCTGCGAATTATTTCGTGAGACACCCTACAGCTGTCTCAGTATTGGCTATGTGCTGGGCTGACTTTTGTTGTAAGACTCGAATTCAAATAAGTACTGCATAAACCGAATAGTTGGCTCAGTACCGGGCATATAATGGGACGACATTTGTATTTCGTATGTCGATCGCACGATGCCAATGCACTACTGTGATTCGTCGTAATACCGGGTGCGTGTTGGGCCGACATACAGTATATCAATGGGGTACCGACTATCTTAGTATACAGCCGAGAATCGACCCAGTACTGGAGACAGACTTAGCCGATGTTCTGATTTATGCTGGCTGCGAATTATTTCGTGAGACACCCTACAGCTGTCTCAGTATTGGCTATGTGCTGGGCTGACTTTTGTTGTAAGACTCGAATTCAAATTAGTACTGCATAAGTCCAGAAGTTGGCTCAGTACCTGGCATACAGTGGAATATTTGTTTTTCGTATGTCGATTGGGCGTTGCCATTGCACTACTGTAAGTCGTCTTAATATCGGGCGTGTGCTGAGCCAACATTTATTGTATCATTGTTCATTCGAGCTTTCCCTCATGTATGCCACAGACAAACTTAGTTGATCTGCCTTTTATATCTTTTCTATATTTTTATGTTTTCTTGACTATATTGATTGTAAGCCATAGTCTAGGCCATATACTTATTAAAATTACCTAGGATCGGAAATATTCCTACAGATTTTCGATCCGTTTTTATTAAAAAATAGATAATACTTTAAGTACTCAGAGTCGCTCGAACTGAGCACCTCAGCGCGTTAGTGCATTGGTCGACCGATAAATTGAAAAAAGTTGGATCCACCAGGTGAAGAGGATGCAAAGGTAAAAAGAATAAAAATAAAATATTAAAAATCTCATGTGGTAAAAGGAAGATGTAATTGTGTCAACGCCAAATGATGCTCGTGTTTGTTATCATCCTTATCCCAGTCTTGACAGAAACAGACAGATATAGGCCTGTGCCGGAACTGGCCTTGCATTGACCCCAAAAACCGTCGAGTATAGAGTTTCGGGAAAATTGATACGATTTTTCGATGTGACGTCCGCCATATTGGATCCGCCATTTTTTATTTTGAAAATCTGATACCAGATTCGTAATCAGCGACTCCAAAAACTCCCATGTATAGAGTTTCTGGAAAATTGGTACTATTTTTAGATTTTACGTCCACCATATTGGATCCGCCATTTTGAATTTTGAAAATCTGATGTCAGATTCGTAATCAGCGACCCCAAAAATCCCCAAGTACAGAGTTTTTGGAAAATTGGTACCACTGTTCGATTTTACGTCCGCCATATTGGATCCGCCATTTTGAATTTTGAAAATCTGATGCCAGATTCGTAGTCAGCGACCTCAAAAACATTGGGGTACCAAATTTCATTTAAATCGATGCAAGTGAAACATTCGTTGCCTTTCCATCAGAACTCGTACACTAATGTCATTTAAATACACGAAAATAAAAAGGAAATAATAGCGTAGTGGTAGCGTGTCAGTCGTTAGGTAGCTCGTTAGGTAGGTCTCAGTTAAAATCTCAGGTAGGCCCAAAATTAATTTCGACGGGAAAACGTCCGGACTACCAAGCCGGAGACACTCGTAAAAAAAAATCATTTCTAAATTTTTAATTTTTTTTTTAAATGATTATTTAAGGAACAAAAGTGCCAAATTCGTCGATTCGAGGATAACGGGTTCAAATCCCGGTCAAGTACTTTTTTTTTTTTTTTTTAATTTACAGGGTTTTCAAAAATAATGGAATAACAGTTTTAAATTCGTTCATCGACCATTCCTAATTGCTAATTTATAAATAATAAATTAAATGTACAAAAATGATCCAATATTGATTTTGACTTGGGCTGGTACTGGCTCTTGACAGTTTGCCAGTATCAGTAGCTCTGGCGTCAGTACTGAGCCAAAACTGAGCCGAGTTTCCAATCTATACATGGGCATGTACCGAAAAAGTATTAATTTAGAGTTTGTCACAGGACTGGCAATAATATTTGGCCCAAAACGGGGCACACGTTCTGAGCCAATACTCGCAAACAGTGTCGAGCCGATTCACGGCACCATAAGTTGGACCGGTGTTAACAACCCAAAATTGTGTCAATACAGATTTTGACTTGGGCTGGTGCTGGCTCTTGACAGTTTGCCAGTATTGGCAGCTCTGGTGTCAGTACTGAGCCAAGACTAAGCCAAGTTTTCAGTCTATATTTGGGCATGTACCGGCAAAGTATTGATTTAGAGTTTGTCACAAGACTGGCAATAATATCTGGCCCAAAACGGGGCACACGTTCTGAGCCAATACCCGCAAACAGTGTCGAGCCGATTCACGGCACCAGAAGTTGGACAGGTGTTAACAACCCAAAATTGTGCCAATATAGATTTTGACTTGGGGAAGGCTTGGCCCTTGGTAGCCTGCCAGTATTGGCAGCTCCGGCGTCAGTACAGCGCCAACGCCAAGCCAGTTGGCAATACGTACATGGGAACTCGGAGTGATTGCATTCTGAATCTGAGTGATTCCAAGGACGTTTGAGTAACGTCGATTTCATGTGCTTTAACCCTATTTCTCGTGATTCCAATTCTGATTCAAGACCAGAGTGGTCCAGTGATTTCAAGAATAAATAGCCCCTCGGCTGAGCTTGTACATATGTCTGGTATGTTGATACGCATTACGCGTGACTGAAGGCTTGTCCAAGCATACTTATATTAAATCTTGAGTCAATAATAAAAATAACGATTGATAGTAAATCTTAGATGCTGTATTATATTCACAAGCTCATATTGTATCAAATGTTTCTTGTTTGAAATGCATGATTGCCAGATACGTTCGGAATCATTGCGCGACAGATACTGCCGTGGGAAGAAGAAATTAGATGATCCAAGTGAACGTGGTGCAGTTACTGTTCTATCGGAAAGTGCAAAGAAACTTGTAAAAAATACGAATTTCTTGGAACCTATTGTACAGCACAGAAAGTATACGTACACCACGTATACGTATGAAAATTCGTAAGATTTATTTATGCAACTTGACAAATGAATCTCCATCAAAACAAAACTATGACCGCAGACGTAATAAAACCTCCCTATAGTAGAAATTTCGTCCCACTGGCCTGGTATAGGATCAGGCAGCGTTCAGGTTTTGGTAAGGCTCGCGTGATCAGGATAGCCGGATCACGCCCAGATACGAGCCGGATCATATTTTGGTGAGTGATGTGTCGTAAGACTAGCCCGAGTAGAAATTTGGTCCGGCTAAAACGCGGCCCATACGAGGCTTGCCCTATCAGCCGATCTCGGCCCTGACCAGACTATTATCAGGTCGAAATAGGGCCGGTAAAAGAGTTTCAGATCAGGCAAATGATCAGGCGGTCATCCGGCTCCTGATCAGGCACAGCTACAGTGACTGATTTGGTCTTGATAACGAACAGCTATAGTTACTGACTTATATATATAATAATGTATGCAGCGTGTGTATCTTATTGGGGAAAAACATATATTTTTTTTTCGAAATTCAAAAAATTTCTTATTTCTCAAAAATATTCATTCTAAAAATTTTATTTTCCAATAGATTTTTATTCGAAGTAAAATTTTTTTCCTTCCGATATTTTTTTTCTTTAAAACTATTTTGAGAAATGAGTGGTCAGAGATTTCGAATTGCTAATCGGTGACTTATAGCAATAGAATTTCGGTCGTCGATGTGACTTTTCCATGTTTTAACTATCAGAAGAAGGCGGTTCCGTAATCTGTACGTGACCACCGCTACAAATACTGCTACCGCGTATATCCACGATTTTCCTCCGCGATTCTGTCAAATGCTAGCGCTCATACCTGGTTTGTGATTGTTTTTGTTCTTTAGTAAATTAACAATGGTATTATTTTGAAACGTTTTAAATGTAGCAAAAAGTATATTTTTTGTTAAATATACATATGCTGCTTCGTTGACCTGGTTTCATTCCGTGTGTTTTATTCGGAGAACCCTTCGTTCGTTTTTAAGAATATTGCTTATGTTCTTTTTGACAAAACTATCATATTTAGCGATACTGTCAACTTTTCCCCGATTGAGCATTAGCAGCTGAGAATTTAAATACCAGGTGAATCTGATTTACGCACAAATTCTATTAGTTAGAAATAACATATTAACAATTTGTCGTATGTAATAATGATCCGTTAAAGAAAAAAAAATCCGATGTAAAAAAAATTTCCATATGTAATACCACAAGATTTTCAAAATTATCGGGTATTTCTCGATGGGTTCGTTTCAAACAAACGATGGAGTCAAGTTTTTCTGAAAAACTTGACGACTTCATTTGTTTGCAAGGAACCTTGAGGGAAATACCCGATTAATTTTGAAGCTCGAGTGGTATTCGGGAGATTATTTTTCCATCCAAATTTCAGCTAATAGAATTGTACCATGAGACATAATCCACATTTGAAAATTCAAAATTTAATAGTTACAGAATTATAGTTTAATTCATATTAACCAAAAATCCCAAATTTACTTATTTTTTATTAAAACTTTTCAATTGACACAATGGAATTCAATCGGTAAGATTCAATGGAGGGTTAACTGGATTGGATTGGATTATATAGGCAACATGAAAAATTACCAGTGAAATTATCAAAAGTTATCAGTCAGATACCGTGTAGGTCTAATAAAAACCGTGTAGTAGAGACCGTGTAGGTCTAATAAAAATATCGTCTGATGGTGCAATATTGGCAGAAATTGAGATCGGAAAAATAATCAGAAAAATAATTTTTCTTTCAAAAAAAGCTGTTCGAAATTAAATTTGTCAGTTACAAACATTTTTATTGAAAATTATAATTTTTCGAAGCAATACCTAAAAGAATAAAAAATAAAATTTCCAATTTTCAGCTGAGGTGCCCACTTTGCCCCGGTCTTCCCTATATCTGTATATTTTCTTCGTGAAATATGCAGTAATATTCGAAGCATAATTTAATTCTTGTATTATTGTAAAAAAGAAAAAAAAATCGTAGCAATATCTACTATACAGCAAAGTGAGTGGCAACGATCTAAAGATTTACAAAATTCACGTGAGTCAGCCCCAATCCGATAAATGTTATCAAATTTTCGAGTCTTATCGACGTGGGAGGATGTATTGTTTTGCCGGACATGCCTTATCGGCGCCTGCTCTGGCCTAGACGAGAAATATGTCGGGCTTGCCACGTCAGACCCAAAAATTGTTTTTCCGGAAATGCCTTACCGGCTCCTTCTTCTTTCCGAACTATTAGGATTTAGTCTAACTCTGTCAATATCGATCCTATGATAAAAACAATGGGAACGTATCCCGGACCCAAGACGAAGAAAAAAGTCAGAATACGCATAGACGCGTAAAAATCGTGATATTAGGGTAACGCGCTCACTCCGTTGCTTCGGGGGGGAGTACTGTGGGGACACTCGCGATCCCACTACGCCGTACTTTACCTTACCTTATATACCTTATCTTACCTTACTTTACGAAACATGAAGACTCGCCTTACGTCCGTTGTGATATATAGCTTAAGGCATAAAGTTCCTAGTGACAGGCGGCCATCTTAGATTTAATTACTTTACTGCGCAATACTCGTGCCTCGTCTCAACCGCCTTATTTTCTCACGCTTTTTATATTCTAAATGTAATTGATATAACTAAATACATTTTGTATGAAGTTTATATCTCTCAGTTATTATATGTGGACCCTCCGATTCCCACATAATTGGTTCCAACATTGGTTCCAACATTCCAACATTTTCACTCTAAAGTTGAAAACAAGCGAGTCATTTGAAAAACAAAAAATATCACTCTTCAAATCAAGATGGCGGCAAACGCGATGAGGGGATTATTCCGAAAATCCAGATTTATACTTTTCCCCCAGTATAATAACAGAAAATCGCTTTCTCAAATTATTTGCAGATGAACCACTTTTTAGACCTTTCTAGACTGGACTATATATTATTATTTTTGAACGCGACGAGGCGTACTGAGGGTAAAACTGGGAAACGATGTGTCCTTAATGTTCTCGGGGATTCACACAGCCCTTTAAACCTTCATTCTCCCTCCATCCTATTGCATTAAACATAAAACACGATAATTGCGTATCTCTGGAACTAGCACGTGTAACACAGCATCCCCGCGCAATCGCCGACCATTTTAACACTGGATTCGACCTGTTTATACACACACTCGTGTACTTTAATTATAAATTTTGCCGTTTCAATCGTATACAATCTCGTTTACATTTAAGGACGTTAAACTAAACGATGTTGCAAGAATTATAATAATGTACGTAGAGATTTTATTGTTATGTCCAGTGTTCTCTGGTGCATTGTATAAGCAGATTGCACATTTTCTCGTTGAATCAGTAAATTTTGCATGAATATTTTTTTTTGTCCTTTATCGGTGAATCTGTGAGCCTGAAGTATAATTGGGCGAAGGAATTTATCAAAAAAAAAGCAAACATTGGATATCTTACTAAAGTTGATACACTACAATATATTTGTTTTTTTTAATTGAAAATTTATATGAATTATACGGAATTTCTTACTCATTATCGCGTATGAAAATTCATATACAAGTGTGCAGTAATGTGAAATGATTGGTATATTAAAATTAATGAAACTCAACGAACGTAAAAAAATTTTTCTTTTTTAACTAATTAGATGTGTAACAAATTTATTGAAAAAATATGAATAATAACGCAAGTGAGTATATCAATTTTACAACGAATAAGATACACAGTGTTAAAATTATAACGAGTCATTTTATTCCACTCATCCTGC
The DNA here is from genome assembly GCA_963564615.1 of Rhorus exstirpatorius. Lineage (NCBI taxonomy): Eukaryota > Metazoa > Arthropoda > Insecta > Hymenoptera > Ichneumonidae > Rhorus > Rhorus exstirpatorius. The sequence goes on from OY751317.1 coordinate 33,927,817, forward strand.
TTAGTAAGTTTCACGAAAAAAAAACAAAAATGAGCAGGCGAGACTAAGGCCTCACAGTTTCGTCGTACGGTCGAGCCCATATTATGCTTTGCATAATATGGGCTCTTTTGCATAATATGGGACTTTGCCCGTTCGCCATCTAGCGGCGTTCCGGCAAACTACAGACTTTTCTACGGATGCACTATACTTTCAAATGAATTATATCAATTTCAGTGCACGTGCGTTTGGAATTTAATTTTTAATACTTTATTTACCATTCAATTGTTTATAATCTTTATGCACAATTTGTAAATTTAATATTATTGTAAATGAATTTTAAATCCGGTAATACAATTGAAAATAATTGTCAAGTAAATATTTTTCAAGGGTATTTCAATTCAATTGCAAACAAACAATAGAGATAATTAATTACATTTACCTTTGAGGGGAAAATTATTTTTTTATACGAGTTTATTAATTTTCAATGTCAAACATGTCAATTCTAGTATTGTATTTCGACAAAATAATTAATTTGCCAATACAATTTAGGTAAATGCATTTTAGTGTCATATGCGCTTGTAAATGTAACACTATTATTGTAAAAAAATTGTAAATTCGATAATACGATTGAAAAAAATTCGAAAATGCATATTTTTCAATCGTGTTTTATTGAAATTTTAAAAAGTTCGTCAACATTCGCATATTTATTTCCCCGGGGAAAAAAGACAACTGGCACGACATGAATGTAACGCGTAAATCTCGAGCATTTTTCGTTTTTTTTTTTTTTCCATCCTGGGAATATTTTTATTTTTGATGGCACACGACAGCTGGAGAAAGAGAATGAAAGAGACGTAGTCTTTTACACGTGTACTGTGACGTTGACGAGGCATCTTTGAAAAAAAAAACCGTCGTACTGAGAGAACAGGGAGTCGAGAGAGAGAAGGAGAGAGCGAGAGAGAGAGAGAGAGTCGCGTATCACGTACGCGAGAACGTTGTAATCACACCAGACGACTTTAATCATCGCTGAATCACGAATATGCAGATGCATTCATCATCACACATATACTGCACAATTTGTACATACATATAAATATAAATGTAAAAATATGTATATGCAATGTGCATCATACAATACGTGTACCGAGTTTTAAAAATTTTGAAAAATAAAAAAAACGCCCTGAAGCTTCACATCTGTTGCATTCTCTATGAGAATCGATGACGCGGTCTTTTCCCGTAAAATTCCCAATTTTTTTCGCGTCTGCTTGACCCAAAATTCAAATATAAGAAAAATACTGCAGGAAAAGAGGCCCGAATCTGTAAAATTAGAACTCAAAATGACTCGATGCCTTGCGAGATCTGGTCCCTAAAAATTTGAAATAAAAATCCAAGCTAAAATTTTCAGAAATTATTTTTAAAAATTCTTCGTTGCTAAATCCATTCGATATGGATCCAGATATGGATCTAGAAAGCGGTAGAAAATGATTATACCGGTTTATACTTTTTTAGCTACACTTGAAAAAAAAAAACGTCATTTTTAATAAACAAAGTAATTATAGGGAATTGACATTAAATTGTGTATATCAAATTTTTTCTAAAGAATTTACTACCGATTGCATTATCATTTTAATATTCTCATAAATAAAAATGGCATTTGTAATTTTACTAAAACTTTGTTGAACGTTAATCTGTCTGTGTCTCAATATTATCACGAACGATAAAAAATTCATTACAATTCGATTATCGATTGTGAGACTGACAATTTATTTATGTGCACGATATACAATTTATAATTTTTAATAAAATTTCACATGATAGTGCTTCAAAATTCACGCATTATCACGTTATAATAAAATTAAAATAACACTGTATGTTTTTTTTTTTCATGACAAAAAAAATTTTTATTTTCATGCCAACACGTTCAAAATGTCCTAAAACATCGAGAAACAGACATTTAGAAAAAAATGTCCGTACGTATGTGTATAACAAAATCAGTGTGCGCTCTAATTTTCTAAAACTTGACGCTATCGAGTCCAAATTTTTTTACTTAAATAGTCCGTAGGATAATAATGATTGGAATTGAATTTGGCAAGAATTCCTCAAGCGAGTTCAGATTTTATAAAATTTTGAAATGGTCGAAAAATGTCATTTTGCGCTCCATTTTTCGCAAATTTCACGTTATCGAGTCCAAAATTTTTACATAAATAGTCTTTACGATAAGAATGATTTTAATATAATTTAGCACAAATTCCTTTAGAGGCTCAAATTTTACAAAATTTTAAGATTTTCGTAATGTTATGAACTCGGTTATATGAGCGTGCTTTAACTTTTCCAAAACCGTTATAGTTTAATTAATACATTTGCCTCAACACAATATTCCTTCCTGTTTATTTAATCCGCTAGGGAGAGAGGAGTTTAGTTGAAAATTATCCTGGCAAAATCGTAATAAAAGTTCGTACAACGTAGGGAAACACACACGAGGGTATAGAGAGATAGAGATTCATCGAGTGCTCGGTACATGTGATGTTTCCATGCTCCGGATCTTCCGGATGGCAGAGCATGGAACTATTACGTCCTCTGGTCCTATGTTGTACAGTTCTCCTGAACAACTGAAATGCGTATGCTATATATATATTTGCAGCTGTTTAACGACCTCTCACAGTCAAAAGGACGTAAATCTCGATATTTAATGGGCAAACTGACGTGACTTGGGCCCTTTTTTGTTCTATATGGAACGATACGATGTTCACGTATGGTCGTGCTAGGATGGAGAATATATATGTAACGTCACGTGTGTTTATGTATATGTGTGTGTGTGTGTGTGTGTGTGTGTTGTGTGTGCTCAGAGGTGTAGCTTCTCCTGTCTCTGGTACGTGCCAACCAAGGTAAACCACGATCTCTCGATCCACCTGACTTCCATAGTAGAGGGCTCTGACGTAAATTGAATTGCCTATATATGTGAAGAACAAGGTGGAGGCCAAGAGAGAAAAAGAAAGCACGAAATTCACCGAGTACTCCGATCTCAGATGGATTCAGTGAAGTCGATCATGGTTTGTTTTTTTTTTTTAATTTTTATTAATTGCCAAAAAAAAGTGGATAAAATTTTACGAGAAATTTAGTCCTGATTGACCAAGGTTCGCTAGAGGTTTTTTTTTTCTTAGCTCGATTAGTTCGAATCGATCGAAACGTCATTTTCGTTGAGAGAGAGAGAGAGAGAGAGAGAGAGAGAGAGAAAAAATGTAGAAAGGAAATACAGACTCGTTGGTCTACTAAATTTTCTCCCTCGATTGTATACGAGCAAAATTCGGTGTGCCAAAAAATGGGTTGTTGAAATAATGAAAAATTGTTTAACGCTATTGAATTTTTTTTTTCTTACAATCAAAAGAAAATGATCAATTGGCGTCTAATCCTTGGGTCATTTGAATGAGCGCAAACAACAATCGAGGGAGGAGTGGGGGAAGTCGTGGAAAAATTGAATTAAAAAAAAATTCTTTTATAATTCTATCGTCTATTGTAATTAAAGGGAAGAGGAAATACGGCGCTGCCGGGGGGAACAACAAGAGCAGCAGAAATTTGCAAAACTTTTCTCGCGAGATTTTTTCACCCCCGGCATTTTTTTTTTAATTACCCCTCGAGCGTTTAAAAATTCAGTGGAGCAAACCGACAATGGAAAAAAAAACAAAGGCCAAAGTTTTAGCCCCGCTGCATACGAAATTAAACACGAGCATACCACGGAAAAAATAATTTATGGATATTTACATATATATTTAATAATAATAATAATAAGAATATAATTCAATAATACGGTAGTATTATTTAGCACGATATTTCGAAATTTTTTGGACAATTGAAGCCTATTTAGCCGGACACTTTTCGAAAATTTCAAAATTTCATAAAATCTGAAACACTTCCGTCGTTTTTTTTTTTTTAACCAAATTCAATGTTGACCAAAAAAACTTGGCACGATATCTCAAAGTTTTGAGAGTCGAAGCGATTGAAAGAATTGAAAATTTTACAAAATACGAACCCCACCATCGATTTTCACCAATCTTAATTATACGAACCGCCCTTTAATGATAATCTATTTATATTAAAAAAAAAAAAAAAATACTACGATATTGCAAAATTATTTTTCGAAAAATTTTAAATTAAATAAAATCTGAGTCACTCCATGAATTTGTAAAAAAATTACAGTAAATAAAGGGGTTATCGTGCTTCACTTTACTGCGAAATTGCACAGCGCTTTAGCTCATCCGGTCATCGAGTTACGGACGATTCAATTTTGCATCGTAGACATTTTTTTTTGTAAATATGCGATTTCTTGGCGTTTTGGCACATTTTGAATAAGTTGGCATTAAAAACTAAAAAAAAAAACGAACTTTCACAATAACAAAGCTACCTCTATGAGGAGGAAAAATGTAAAAAATTTAAACACCATCAGCCATGGAGTCTCTGCGAAGCGATATGCTACATTGATATTTGAAAAAATATTTCGTCCTCTCTATTTTTTTTTATTTTCATTTTTTTCGTGACGCTCTTCGTCGTCGTCGATTTTTTTGACATTCTGACACTTTAATTAATACAAGCTCTCCCCGGTGTACGGGAAGCAAAAAAAAAAAAATTATTTTCGTAACATTCGAATCCGTGGGAATATGACGAGCTATATTTCTCTTCGCTATGTTCCATATCAATATTTTCATTCAAGTTTATATGCATATTCGTCCCAAATAGAGAGAGCATTTAATTTCCGTTGGCATAAACTCGAATGCAGAAAAGCGATGCTGGTCTCTCTCTCTCTCTCTCTCTCTCTCTCTCTCTCTCATTTGATTGCTGTGGATTTTTTCAAATATAAATTTAGTTCGAGCCAGAGGAAAAGGGTTGATGTACGAGCTAATGAAACTCGTATACGTTGATTTATCCCGTCACGTTTTCTCTCGAGTGTGACTGAAAATTTCGTCCCTCAATTTCAGCATTGAACCGTCATGACGTTTAACCAGTTTCATATCCAAATTCAGGTCGAACGACTATGTTCCCTGAATTTTCCATCTCATTAGTGTCGAGTAAAACAAATTCAATAATTAATTATACCAATATTGGTTGCAAAAAAAAGGCCAAATATGAGTAATTGACGGAAATTAGATTGTCATTGATAACTGTTAACTTTTTCTGTACAGTGTCGACGTGTTCTTCAGTTGAGATGCCATATTTTTCGAACTTATGAAATGAAGTTTTTTGAACTTCAGATACCAATTATTTACCTCTGACTTTTCGAAAGACATTTCTGAAAAAGGCATTTCTAGCTCATTTTTTAGGCTGCCTTTTTTTCCAATTTCTTGCAGTCGTAGTTTGCCAATCAATTCATACTCGGAGTAAAATTTGCCATAAACATATTGGTTTGGGTATAAAGTACTCAGAACCAAAGTCTTCAATTTACTTCCGGATCGAGGATATAAAATATCATGCCCGCATTCAGCCAAAGTGCTCATAACTTTAAATTGGATAATAATATCGAACGGACATTCTCCCAGAAATTCCAATCTGTGTGTGCGACTGAGAAAGCTTTTCCGGAGACGATTATACTCGAAACTCTTTCCGCATTTCCGTCCTATTGTTGTCGTTAGTGTCGTTCTTATTTTTCCAGCAAATAGACAAACGCGATTTTTTCGAAACTTTTTTTACATATGATTGTTTTTCTAAACAATATTGCTGCAGCACGCCAAGGACGTGAAGACAAATGACAGATTTTTTGCTTCTACAAAAATGGTCCGTTTTTTTTTTTCTAAATCTCAGAAAAATGTCATTTTTATTGCAATTTATATTTAAAAAATATTCTTTCAACCTTCATTATAGTTTTATTATTGTTATTATTTTCGAATGATGGTCTCGTAAGAAGAAAAAGAAGGTACAATTTGAATAGGCGAATAAAAAAGTCACGCAATAGCCCTGAATTCAGAACTTTTTTTTCTTATGCACCTCCCACTGAATCTCAAATGCATCTTCGAACGTTGTGATTTCGTTCAGAGTCTCTCTCTTTTTCTTTCTCTCTCTCTCTCTCTTTCTCTTCATGAGAGCTCGGGTGGCTTTGCTCGTTTTCTTTCTTTTTTCTTCTTTTTTCCTTCGTCTTTTCCTTTTTTCGTGCTCTCGCGTGGCTTTGCTCGTCGTTTTGCCGGACCGCACAGCTCTCACGATAATGAGTACATCGATTTGCCGATAAAAGCCGCGGAGTCTTTCTCTCTCTCTCTCTCTCTCTTTCTCTCTCTATCCTTCCTCCTTCCTCCTTTCTGTGTGCCAACAAAGGGACATCCTGCAAGAATTGCGGGGAAAAGGTTCGAAGAAACCAGTTTTATAACGTCCTTTCCTACTGCACAGTTTCTTCTCTCTTTCTCTTTCTCTCTTTCTCTCTCTCTCTCTCTCTTTTTCGCAGTGCCATCTTCTTGTCTTGTCATCCGAGAAAATAGCCAGCTCGAGTGGAAATTATTTCACGGCTGTTTAAACTTGCCTTGATATTGCCTCCCCGGCCAATTGAGAGCCTCGATTAATAATTAAGCTCGTTTCATTGTATCGCTCCATTTAAATGAGAATAAATTCGTGCGTGAATTTTCAAAAAATAATAACGACATTCGTATATTTTTGAGGACTCGAAATTCCATCTGCGTGACAAAATTAAAAGGCTTTTCGAAACTTCTATCCATCTCGCTTCATAACGAACTGAATATATTTCTACGTTGCGATGAGCACAAAAATGAAAAAATTGAATCGTAGAGCTCAATGAATTTATCGAAAAAAAAAAAAATCAGATGCTTGCTCCTGGAGGAAGCAAACTACTTGTGAATTTTGAATTTCTCAAATAATAGTATGCAGACTATGAAAAATGCCATGGAATTTTACAAATTAGGTATGTAAAATAAAAATGTGTATATACATTGCATTTGAGAATTAATAATTTTTGCCATATTCAACAATTTTTATATCAGAATTGACATCTTCGATATCGAAAATTAATAAACTCGTATACGAAAATAGCTTTCCCCGTCACGGCAAACGTAATTCATAATTATTGTTTTTTTTTTTCGTAATTTAATTAAAACGCCATTGAAAAATATTTATTTGCGAACTATTTTCAATCGTGATATTAAATTTACAATTCGTTTTCAATATTCATGTTGAATTTACATACCGCGTGTATAGTGATCTAAAAATTATAAACAATTCAATGGGAAAATCCATTATTCAAAATTCGAGACATGTATAAACTGGAATTATAATAATTCATTTTGAAAGTTAGTAAATCCGCGGATAAGCGTGTAGTTCGCCGGAACGCCGCTAGATGGCGAACGGGCAAGGTCGTTCTCAATACGAAGCAGCGCTTCGCCGAATTCATAATATGGACTGTGACCATGCGACAGAACTGTGAGATCTGAGTCTCGGCTTCTCTCTTTTTTTTTGTGAAACTTGCTAAACCAATTCACCCAGCAGCTGGTAATTAAAAAAAAAAATAATTCATTTAAAAGCGCATATATTAATTTAAAAATTATTTTTACGTCAGCCTTTTTTTAAATTCAAAGCACTGTGTGAATTTAATCGTAAAATCAATTTCATATTTCTGCACTCTTGTATGAAGAATATGCATCAAAAATTTTATATAATTTATATGAATTTTTAATTTAAAAGAAAATGTTAACGGTTCAATACATAGACAAGTTGGGCTTGCATCTTTTATGGCTGCAACGATGATTACACACAATCAGCAATTGCAGCCAATACGCGCGGGCATCAAAGTTTATCTCTCTCTCTCTCTCTCTCTCTCTCTCTCTCTCTCCTCTCTCTCCCTCCCTCCCTCCCTCTGATGCCACAATCACAAGGACGTCTTGTTCAATTGCATCAGAGCGTATCAAAGCGATAACATCAATCCGGGAATCTCTCCCGAATTCATGGAATGTATAGTGAGAACAATATAGTGATCGTAGAATTTATCCCCATGAAACTAGAACCTGCGAAGCGTTTATAGTTATGCAGCACGGTGAATCGAGGGTGATGCTGTATATGAGATTTTCCGAGTAAAGTGGAACCGTTTTTCGACGTTTTTTTTTTTTTTAACTCTCCGATCTGAGAGATGTTTGCTGACCGATCAAACATAAATTGATTGATTGAATATCAATTAATTTAATCCTCAAAGTTTTTCGCGATTCAGGAAAATTTTTGAGCACGGAAAAAATAAAGACGATTTATGGAAAATTATAATGCTGCTTCAATCTACAAACGACGACTTTGAGAGTAAAGTGAAAAAATAAAATAAAATAAAATAAAATAAAATAAAATAAAATAAAACCATAGCAACCGGAAAAACAAATTTGGGAAATCCTTTTCCTTGAGTTATGGTAATTCCGATCATTTTTTTCATTTGAAAAATAATAAAATATATTTTTCGCAACGTTAAAATTTCATATCACTGATTTTCAATCGAAATTTTTTTTTACATTATTGCGCGGAAAATCGATTCGATAGTTCCGTTCGTGGACACAAAATACTTTTCATATTTTTTTTTCGTTTTTTTTTTGGTATGAAATCCCCAATGTACGTGCATATATATCTTTGGTTCTGAGTCCATCACTCGTGCATTCATTGAGCGGAAAACTCGTAACATCGGCTCTCACCGCTGCATCTCTCGGGGCTTCTCGGCACACGTAGCGAATTTTCCATTCAGACGATTCGCATAGTTTTTTTTTTTCTCTTTTTTTCGTTTTATTTTTTCACGAAACATTGGACAGCGGTTAGAAGAAACGAAATATATATATATATATATATATATGGTATGGAGAAAGGAGACTAAACGAGCCGGAAATTTATTTTCACAAAAGCTTTTCAATTGTTTGTCGCCTCCACCGCAACGATACTTACAATATGCAACACTTGTTTTTGATCGCGGTATAGAGAAATCTATTTTGTCTTTTTTTTTTGTCGAATAAAATATTTTTCCTATTTATCTCATCGTGCTTCACGGTTAACGCACATGCAATATGGGAAAAATTTTCCGGAGGAACGCGAGTAGAAGGTATAGCAACGTATATGGAAAAACTTTGCGTTGCGTGTCAAAAGAATTTGTAAATTTGTTTGTTCAAAAGCCCGCGAGAAACGGGAAAGGAGTCGCGAAGCCGTGAGAGAACTTTTGTTTACAAAGAAAAAGTGTCGCTCAATGTTATAAATAAGGCTGCATGAGATCCAACGTACAGGGTGCCTATGTTAACTCTGGACATACTTCTAGGGTGCGTAGGGGATGCCTATAGGCAAGCATTTTGGGGTAAGACACCTCCATGGTCGGAAAATCATCCTAAACGACTGTGGAGGGCTTTGAAGGATTTGGCACCGCGCATACTTGTTCGTAGTGTAATGAATCAGATGTGATCACTTTTGATCCAAAGTTTTATTCAGCCGTAGACAACAGTGCAGTTCTTGTGTGAAATCAACAAAACGAAACATATGTATGTATGTAGTGGACTCTTGCGGAACATAACCAATCAATGTTTAGTATTGCTGATAGAATTTCACTTTTGCAAGTATACCCATTCGAATCATCAAACAAAATGGAAATGCTTCGAACACGTTCTGCAAAGGGTCCGTTTGGTCCTGTAAAGGGTCAGTTCAAAAATACAGGACATAGTTTTTGTTATTTTTGTTTTCATTGCAAGGTTTTCGATTCGTTGATTTTGTTGAAAACTCGGTAATTTTGTCTACGGCTGAATAAAACGTTGGGTCGAAAGTGATCATATCTGATTCATTAAACTACGAACAAAAGCGCGTAGTACCAAATCCTTCAAAGCCCTCCACAGCCGTTTAGGATAAGTTTCCAACCATGGGGGTGTCTTACCTCAAAATGCTCGCCTAGGCCTAGCCCCTACACACCCCAGAAGTATGTCCAGAGTTAAAATAAACATCCTGTATAGTGCACCCCTAATTGAAAAGCCGTTTGCCATAATTTATTCGCGACATTTAAAAAAAGGCTCAATTAAATTTAAATGATGACTACAAATAGACGTTAAACTTTAATTAATGCGGTTTCTTTACATATTGACGTATTTTTGTTTTTTTTTTTTTTTTTTCCACAAGCTCAGCCTTCCCGACAAGGTTAAAGTATAGTGAATAAACACGAAAGTCTTCCTGAAATTGCATTTAAAAAAAAACATTTTCTATCCATCAATCGTTGCAGAAAAATGAAATAATTGAAAAATTGGAATGTGTAAGCTATGCAAAATAACGTCGAATGGTGCAATTCTATTGGCTGAAATTTCGATGGGAAAAATCATCAAACGAATTTCGTAATTGTATGTCACGATGAGTTTGGACATAAAATTTGTCTGAAAAATAAGAACGAAAAACTCATTGTTACAAAAATTATCGACGAATCTTTTCAATTTCTTACTGTACGCGTTATATCCGTATTATTCAATCCTCACAGTCACTATAGTGTGTGTGTGTATATATATACAAGTTATTTCCGGAATGGCAAAACGTTTATCCCGGTCGGTCGCCCGGAAGCATTTTACAAATTGGCTCTCAGCTTGTAACGCATAAAAAGCACGTGTGTGTGTATGTGTGTGGGATTTTTCCCCCAGCAAGATGCAGATATAGTGCATCAGCGATAATGTACATCCACGTATATATACATTACCGATGCTTTGCTCCAAAGCTTATACGTAATAACGTTCGCATGGAAAATACACCTGCGGCACATTTCCGAGTGAGCATATCATTATATATTCATATATATACGACTATATGGCACATAATATGAATTTTATTGTGTACAGTTCCGCATATATGTATTTGCTCTATAGTGTATTTATAAGCAAGTTGCGTGGTATATATAAGGCCCGATTGCACCGCTTGCACTTAACTTTAAGTGCAGCAGTGCTATCGGGCCTAAACAAGCAACTTAAAATTTTAAGTCTCACTTAAAGCTTAAGTGCAAGCGGTGCAATCGGGCCTAAGAGTCTGGAACTCCTTTCGGCGTGTTGGTAAAGGAGAAAATGTACTTGTTTTGAGTCGCTACCGCGACTCTTGATTCATGTACTTTACCGAGATACAGCTCGTTGTACATTGATATTTCTATTAAATCCTTTTGAACATCAACTATCCGAAATATCGAACGACACTCTGGCTACAATTCCACGTGAATAAAAATCCTAAAAACGTATTATAAATATATTCATAAATCGCAAGCTCATCGCGATCGCTCGTGTAATCATCCGTAATTTTCTGGATCAAATTTTGAATCATTCATTCTCGCGAGTTGATCCAACTATAGCAGTGAACTCTCTCTAACCCGGCGCTCTCGGGACTGAATTTCCGTGGTACTAGAGAGAGTGGCACATCAGAGAGCGTCCCCCCATCGTGAGCTACCGCGCGGCAATTTTTGAATTGTAGGAATAAGTTAGGTTAGGGCACCGAGGTGGTTAGGGGCAAATTTAAAATGTTGCGTCTATTTTCGGTTATGTCGTGGAAGTGACAGCATACCCGCCATGATGAATAGAGAAAAGTGGGGATGAACGTTTCCCCACCTGGGCTTCTCTGCCAGAGAGAATTTGGGGGAAATGGCCTCTTAGATAAGCGTTGAGTTAGGCCGGGGCCACACTATGCGGTTCTACCGCAGCGTTTTCAACCCATCTATGAGTACGTTTACACGCCGCTCCAAATCCGGTGTTACGAAAACTGGTTTAGTTAAACCAGGCGTTTACACGGTACCTAACACCCGCTTTACGTCGTAAAGCGGGTGTTAGGACCCGTTTACACGCACTTTAACGCCTGATTTAACTACGCCGGTTTTCGTAACACCGGAATAAGAGCGTCGTGTAAGCGTACTCTATAGCGTAATATAAGTCTTAAACTATGCAGACACTATAGATGCGTCAAAAACGCTGCGGTAGAACCTAGAACCCCATATAGTGTGGCTCCGGCGTTAGAGTTCACTGCATTGCCATTTCTCGTTACGCAAAAATCCAGGGTGCCATTCAAATTGAACGATCGAGACAGCGAAACAAAAAATAGATGAAAAGAGACGAAGAATAAGCTAGTTTTGCGTTGAAAAGTTTGTGGCTCCGATGAACTTCGCGTCAATGAATTTCGTTGTTAAAGTGATTGTACATACTCTCGCAATTATTTTTTACGACGATGTCAGCAGAATCTCGAGCTGTTCGTTCGTTGTTTTTGCAACTCTCGTTGGTTGTTGTTTGAACTAGCGTAATGAAAAATTACTGAAGGGGGCTGAATTCGGAAAAAAAGAGGACGGATCGTGAAAACTTAAGAGGTCGTGAGGGGAAATATTGGATATTGAAAAAATAAAACAAATTTTTTTTTTTTCATAATGTCAAAGCTCGTATACGACGTATCGAATCTTCCTATCAAATAGAAAAATAATGTTTCGGGCTTAAGAAAAATTCGTATTAATTTTCAGCTAGAATTGCCCGAAAGCAAAAAGTGATTCTTATATACTTGAACAATATAATTGCTCTCGACTCCAATGGGGAAAAAAAAACTTCGTCATTGAAAATGATCGCGCTGAAAGATTTTCACTTCACTGGTCATCAGTCTGGACGATCCAGTGTGATGATCCAGGTTTAAGGATGCGAAAACACTTTGGTAATACGCTGGAATGTATAAATATCGCAGAAAGTTTTTGAGGTGTGAGTAGTCGCGAGGGGGTGTGAGAAATGTGGATGATGAAGTGATAGCACAAATGAGCGAGAAGAGAGAGAGGAGAATAGATGGAAAACAGGCTCTCAAGAAGTCAAACTAATTTGTGAGAGGAGAGATATCAGAGAGCCCGAGGAGTTATACGAGTCATGAATAACGAGACGAAAGTTACGTGGCTGGATCTTCGTGCGGCAGGGATCAAGAAAGGAGAAACAAAAACGCGAGGACGATACAGAAAAAAAAGAAGAAGACGAAAGAGATCTCGCCCGGAGGAAGAGAAGACACCTAGAGCATGAGATCCTCTCGCGTCAAGAGGGACGTGAATCTTCCGAAGTGGCGTCTTGTACAGATATATAGAAAAAAAACACGAATGGGGGGAAAAAGCGAAAGAGTCAGAAAAAAACAGAAAGGGCAAAAGTTTCACGAAGCTGCAGAGATATCCGAGGAGCTACAGGACGAAAAAGAAAAATCTGTGGACCCGAAAAAGTGTATTATGTATATCTTGAAGAATCTTTGAAGAGTCCCCTGGGATATCACTGGTGAAACGCCAGCACGAAAAGTAAAATTAAGAAGTCGACGAAGACGAAAATTCGCGATACGAAAGATTTTTGTTTTCGTTCGAAATCCAAAATAATTCTCTGTCTTCTCCTGTTTCGGCATTTTTCCCTTTCTTTCTCTATGGTGAACGTTAACCAAGCTTAAAGTTATGCAATTTCGTAAAAAATAAAAAGTTTCCCGCGGTCTCCCCGATTTGAAGATCTCAATTCTCTTCTATAGGCCCGGAAAAAAAAACTCTCCCTCTATAAAAACAAAATGGAGTCAAGCTCGATGATGCGAGGATAGGAAAAACAGTCGCGAACACAAAACGACCGTAAAAGCCGGGGATATTAATAATGTTTTTTTTTTTTTCAGACCCGCTGCGAGAAAGTACACAGCCTTATTCTTCCCCTATACTATATTATATTATGCTACTGGGATAACTTTTCCAACGGTGCAATCTCGATTCTTGGAAACTTTTCCCGACCTCATGTATAAAGAAGGGTATAGTTCCTACGCGGTATTGTATAGTCAGCGATGGAAAAAGATTATTGGTGCTCACTCGTATTACGAAAAAGCGTCATCACTTTTGTCCCTAATTCGCTATGCTGCTCGGTAAAACTTAAAAGTCTCTCCGAAAGAAATTTCAAGTTCTTCCTTATAAGAACCTTTAAGTCTATAAATCTGTATTAAAAAAAAAGTACATAAAGTACATTTATCCTCTGAGAAATGCCCTAAGACGTAAATAGGTATTTATATTGCTTTGCCAAGTTTCCGATCGCACCATTAAAACTCCGTTTTAGTGGTGATCGCGAAAAGGGCATAAGCGCCATTGCACTTACGCCCTTTTCGCTGTATAAATTTATTTCCCCAATACTCGCCGCAGGTATATCGTCGCTTACGCCCGTCTGGCAGTAGAAATTTAAAAAGAATTTTAAATGGTGCTTGCGCCCCTTTGCCATTAGTCCATCGATATGTACATCTTATACCAGCGCTACTGTACACACTTCACGTACTTCGCTCTTGTGATAGTTAACAACTTCCTGGCACTCTCGACGACCAATTAGGTTGGGTATTAATAAGCAATTAAAGTTCCGCTCGACGACGATCGTCAGCTCTCGCGACGAAATGAGAGCAGAGAGCATCCCGCGCAGCAGCGATGGGCCGCTGTATATAGGATTAAAGCTCATCGATCTCCCTTGCTCAGCCCGCAGCTGAGAATTATTCACAGCCCCTTTCAGGGTTTGGGTCCTTGTCCAAAAGGACGAAGGAAAGTTTTCCTTCTAGTCCGGTCATTCTCAGTGGCGGATTTACACATTTTCCAAGTATAGGCTGTTAAATTTTTGCCGCCCTTACCTCGAAAATTGTCAGTTCCTAGATTATTTTTACAATCAAAAAATTTGATTGAAATTGCACAAGAAATAGTTTTTGGGTATATTTCTGAGCTAATAAAAGCTCAATCATGTAAGACTAATAAGGCGGGGTAATGTATGCTACTTACACAATAATGTACATTCGGTAAACGTAATTGCGTAATTCGGTAATCTTTATTGCGCTTACAAACAGTTAAAAAATAATAAATTCATTTAAGTTATGAAAGTCTTACAATACCTTTTTGCGCGATTTTTTGTTGGCAAAATCATCGATTATATCGTCGTAAGTAATCTTGTTCATTAATTCCGACTCTATGCACAGAAGAGCTAAAGCGTTTAATTTTTCTTGACTTAAGGTCGATCTCAAATAATTTTTTACCCTTTTTAGACAAGAAAAGCTCCTCTCACCCGAACAATTTGTCGCTGGAGTACATAATGCCATACGAAGAGCTATGTCCAAGTTAGGATAAACGTTCTGCAAACTCTGTTTGCGCAGAAACGAAGATAGACTTTCTAATGATCCGGAATCTGGTTTTACCGAAATTCTTTCCGAAGAAATATGGCTTTGAAAAACTTTGAAAAATAACAGCAAACAACCAGAAATAAGTCTCAATCCGTTATTCAATTATTTCAGGAAACTATCAACCGAGGCTTTGATTATTGAAGTGCGGGACCGTTAAAAATCACGACACTCGTGTCTCGTATTATACGGGATAGAAAAGGATAGGATATAAGAAAACACGTGCGAGTGACGTGTAACGTTTTTCATACATTGTCATACAAAGTGTGGGCAGAGGCCGATTACTGGTTGTGGGCTGCGAACTGGGTGTTTTACCATAGAATATAAAAGTTTGCGGTACCGTTGAATGTACAATGAAATGGAAGAGGGAAAAGTCATCGGAAAGATGTCTTGTAGACTTTTTTATGCAAAACATCAGAAAACCGGCTTGCAAAAATCTTTTTGATTTCTGTAAAAAAAAAATTCTAAAAAAAATGTGGCTAAAAAAATCGAAAAAATTCGGTCCCCAAATTTGCCGCCCTAGGCTCAAGCCTACTCAGCCTGCTGGTAAATCCGCCACTGGTCATTCTAGTCAAAAAAAGTAGGTTCATAATGCGATCTTCTACAGAATTTATTTTGATTTTGGAAAAGGTTCAAAGGTGTCCCCTGAGTGTAAATTCAAGTTGGCGGAACGTGGAGGGGGTCGAGCTTCAGCCGCCATCTTGGAAAACACGTTTTATCGAATATCTCGTGAACCGTGCACCGTACGACAAAATTAGTATAGATCTTTTTTTGTAGATAATAAAATTCTTCACAACTTTTATTCGAAACTTTTTCCTCTATAGTGCATGGTTTTTTATTTATGCTAAATATATATGGTTAACGGTTGATGTAATAGTAAAATAAGGCGATGTTTGGAAAAGTTTGCCGCGCTATAAATAAAAAAAAAACCATGCACTATACAGGAAAAAGTTTCGATTAAAAGTTGTAGAAAATTTCATTATCTGCAAAAAAGGTCTTCAATATTTTTGACGTACGATGCACGGTTCACGAGATATTTGATAAAACGTATTTTCCAAGATAACCGTGCTGAAGCTCGACCCTCCGCGTCCAGCTAACTTGAATTTACATTCAGGGGACATCCCTGAACCTTTTCCTATAGCAAAATCAATTCTATAGAAGATCGCATTATGGACCTACTTTTTTGGCTAAAATGACTGGACCACAATCCCTTTCAGGATTTGGGTCCTTCTCCAAAAAGACGAATGAAAGTTTTCCTTCGCGAGTTGAAACAATAAGAACTCGAGTTATGAGCGCCAACTTTCGCGGTGGCATGGCTTTTATCGTCATCGTAGTCGTATCTATAGGCAAGCTCCTAAATGTCTCCAACGACAATACTCCAACTCTCAGTTTACCTCATTGAGATCGCTGCTTTAATGATCCGCGTGTTATTTTCTCTAAATAATTCCAATATAAAATCCCCTACGAGACTCCTTGTGGATTTTGTGCTTTCTTCAACCTTCTATATATGCAGATATGGAGGACAAAATTTATGGGGAATAAAAAAAAATAAAGTTCGATGAGAGTTCCACCGGATCTTTCCTCTTCCATACAGCGGCATTTTCGCTACCTATACCGAATCAATTTAACTTTTGCGGTGTCCGAAGACCACACTAATAGAATTTCCGCCTCTTCCTCCCTCATCTCATATCCTCTTTCTCTCTTTCACTTTGGGACTTTGGACAAGGACACTATTCTACGGCTCGACGACCCCGCCAAGACATTTCATATTGACGTTAGTCTCGTTACCGAGTTTGACCACTTTTTCCCAACAGACTAACGGTAAGAAAAAAAAGTTTGCTAGTTATTTTACGTCAAAGTTCTCACTCCTGTTTCCATTCCATTTGATCAGTCGATGAAACGTAAAAATTTGTCTTCTAATGATGTCTTGATGAAATTATATCGTGTTTTAAACATTTTATGTTTATTGAGAGAGAGAGAGAGAGAGAGAAAAAGAGAGAGAGAAATTGCGAAAAGACAAAGAGTAATGTCTCTGGTTTTTTGCACATTTTGCATATTATATACGACGATGATAGTACCCAGACGAGAGAGGTCTTTAGCCCCATCGTAACGGCGACAACGACGATTTCCCTCGTGCCGTTACTCTCTCCTCTTATCTCTGGCTCTTTACTCAAGGTAATTCGACTGACGATCCTGTGTATATATATAAAGAGAAGATGATGAAGATGAGAGACGACAGATTGAGAGACGGAGAACAGTCCACAAACACACCTTTATATTTTTTTAAGAAAAAATTTTTGCAATGAAACACGTGAGATTTAAGGCCGAACTCCGGCATACGCAGGAAGAAAAATGCGTTATAGAGGGATCATGGAATTTGAAAAATATTCTTCATATCAAAGTCAGCACTGTATATCTCTTTCACGCAGCATCATGAATGGCTTTCGGCCATTTTATAATAATCAACGGGTCTTTATATAAACGCAGCATCTTGATCGAATGAGAGAAACCATTCGAATTAAAACGTGAGAGAGAGAGAGAGAGAGAGAGAGAGAAGCCGCCCAACCCAAACCGTTTTCGCGTTTCTCTCGACGCGATATCTCTATATGCAAATGAAATTATCTTCTTCCTTCCCCACGCAGTCTCTCTTCCTCTCTCTTTTACCATATCGCTTGAAAGAATTAAACTTCTCACTGCGTGGAATATCTCTCGTCGTCGCTGCCAGAGAAAAAAAAAATGTTTCAATATATTTTAATTTAAAGCGATACCATATCGTTATCGATACCTACTTACGCGGTTCATCGTTGCACGCAGATAAATCATTCGTAATAATGTTAACGTCATTTACATTAAATTGACATCGAGTTATTCTTGCGAAAGTGTTGCTCTTATGAAAAAAAAAAAAAAATCAATTGCATCAATTCATGCTGAACCGAATGCAAATAATCTTCGATCATCACTGTAGTCCGTCTGTGTCTGATAAAACGTTTTGGCCCGATATACAGCGTGAAATTTACAAAAATCTGGGGAATTTTCATCTTTTTTTTTTTACTTTTATGAAATATCAAACTCGCATGATTTTCAATGAAAATTCTTACCGACAATTGCGAATTTGTTTAACGAAATTCGAGGCCATTAGCAGTTATCGAATTACAAATTATCATTATTACTTTTTTTTTTCGACACTCTGCTTGCACGTTACGAGGATATTTTTTTGCAATGACGATTTTACGATTTTGTTCGAACGAAACGGAATTTTTATCAATTAACTTTAAAGAAAATACATCATTTAGAACGAAATTGTTTTTTGGAAAAAGTTGTTAATTTCGTAAAAATTTCGTAGTGTATTAGTCGAGAGAGAGAGAGAGAGAGAGAGAGAGAGAGAGAGAGAGAGAGAGAGAGAGAGAGAGAAGTATCGCTATGCAAATGTTTTCATAGGCAAAAATGCCAATGTGGTTTCACGTTCATACGTTTGGTACATCAGTATAGTGGTACATGGCGTCGAGCAAACACTCGTTACAAAGCCACGAGAGGGGATTCAGAGAAAAGACACAGATAGACTCTCGAGGTACTACTATATATGAGCATAGAGACAATACATAAATTATGTGTTTGCGTGTGTGTGTGTGTGTGTGCATAGTGAAATACGTTTGGACTCCTGCTCGTTGTAGTCCTGCCTCAATATTTGTGCAACGTGTCGATAGCTCATTGCCTTTATAATGAGCTGGTATAGTTCAGTCATTCTAGCCAAAAAAGTAGGTTCAATTTTCGACAGAATTGATTTTGCTTTTGAAAAAGGTTAAAGAGTGTCCTCTGAGTGTAAATTCAAGTTGGAGGGACGCAGGGAGCTCAAGCTTCAGCCGCCATCTTGGAAAACACGTTTTATCAAATATCTCGTGAACCCTGCATCGCATGACAAAAATCGTAGAGATCTTTTTTGTAGATAATGAAATTTTCTAAAACTTTTATTCAAAACGTTTTCCTGTATAGTTCATGGTTTTTTATTTATAGCGCGGCCAACTTTTCCAAACATCACCATTTTTACTGTTACGTCAACCGTTAAATATACATTTAGCAATAACCATGTCTGGAAAAGTTTGCTGCACTATAAATACAAAACTATGCACTATACAGAAAAAAGTTTCAAATAAAAGTTGTAGGGAATTTTATCATTGAAAAAAAAGGTTTTCACTATTTTTGTCGTACGATGCCCACTTTACGCGATATTTGATAAAATATTTTTTCCAAGATAGTGGCTGAAGCTCGACCCCCCGCGTCCCATCAACTTGAATATACACTTCAGGGGATACCCCTGAACCTTTTCTAAAAGAAAAATCATTTCTGTAGAAGATTGCAGAAAAATGGCTAGAATGACTGGGCTAGTAGGCAAAAGTTTCTCTGATCTGTGAGTCTCGTCGATCGTTTCTCTATTCTTCCATGCACATAGTATAAATGCGTATGGAAAATTCGTTTCCGAGATGAAAGCGTTCATGTACCATGAGAAAGCGAGAGAGAATTAATGAGCGGGAAAAGTCGACAGTAAGATAAATTAAAAATTCATAATATCATACATTTTAAATCACAGTATGATGCAAACATTCCCTTGCATATATAGGATCAAACTTTCTGCTCTCATTTTGCTACTTGTTAATGATTATCTTCGTCATTATTTTCATGATTATTATAAAAGTTAGTTTCTTTACGTTAAACTCTTGCGAGATCTCCTTGACCTGTCCTCCCTCTCTCTCTCTCTCTCTCTCTCTCTCTCTCTCTCTCTCTCTCTCTCTCTCTCTCCGTTTCTCGATCGCCGAAAATCGTATAGTGAATTTCAATGTACTTTGCAAACGAAATTCTTTTCTTCGTTTTTTTCGCTGGATACACTTTAAAAAATTACGTAACTTTCCTCTCCAAAAAAGTCGATATATATCCTATATGGCTTCGATTACTCGACTCTAATTTATATCGTCACGCTGTAATTTATAGAAAAAAATTGAAATTTCCCATTAGTCGTAATAATGATGAAGATGATAAGATAATGTAGTTTGTTAATGAGAACGAACATACGGACGAACGATTTTCATGCTGGTCGATGAAAAGAAAGATATATGTAATTGACATGAATTTGACCCTAATTAACTTATCGCGTGCTCATCATCTGTTCGAACATTATCGTATACAAACACACACACACACACACACACACACACACACACACACACACACACACGCATTTGGAACTTATCCATTTAGAAGTTGGCTTATGAGTGAGCCCGAATGAAAGAGTTTACCTTGTGGAAGGATCTCAATCGAGAATTGCGTTGTAGATCTCACTTTATTCGAATCAAACGAAATCATCTTTCAACAAACAAATATTTTCGTCAATCATGCTGTGTAAACTAAATTGTTTCGATATTCGATTAAATACCATTCACATAATATACTTTCGATCTGAGACCCAAATTTTTCGATATAAATGAGAATATCGATGATGGTAAAGCTTGGGGACTTTATCAAGGTGATGCAGCGCCGTTCCTCTTGCGCGAGAGCATTCGCTATGAGCCACCTAGCGGAGTAACGGAAAACTACAGCGTTCTATACGGCATAAAGCCTTTCGTTACTCGCACATTATTTTGTACTATTAATTACACGAAAAATATTATATTACGAACAAATGTCTGTGATTTCTTTAACAGTGACCATTGTTCGGGAACTTTGAAAGTTTTTTTCAACTTTTTTGCACATATTATTTCCATTTGAGCACTGTCCAAACGTTCAAAGCGTAATTACGCTTCGAACAAAAATAGAGACAGAGTGTGAGAACCAGAACTTGGTACTTTTAGAGTTTGACGGACGAATGCTGTTGTGTGTGGGAGCTGGGGAAAAAAAACGGGGCAGCTGTTTCCTCGTGTTTTCTTGCGCGAGTATATGAGACACGGAAGGGTGAAGAGATGTACAGAGGAGGAAGGCAGAGTTAACGCCTGCCAATTTGTCCTCTCGCACCCCGCGTGGGTCCGGTCAAGCTGGACCCGCGCACGCACTCTCGTCCACTAATTTACGAGTTACTCTACTCCGCTTGACTCCGGCTGTGAGTGAGAAAGGGGAATGAGGAGGGAAAAACGAGAGGAGAGTCGGACAGCGGAACGAATCAATTCATCGTCGTATCTTCGCGTGTATACCAAGCAGCCTCCGCGAATTTAAACCAGTGTATCTCTCACGCCATGTGTAACAGCACCGATTTGGACAATTGAATTCATAGACGATAGTTAAAAATAAAATGATATGAATTTACAATTTATTTATTTTTTTAAATAATTATTCCTCAATTTTGACATCGTTCGCTCATACAATTGTCGACTTCTGTCATTTTCATCTCTCGGGATTCTAATTAAGAGTTGCCCTACAAGATGGTCGTCATTATACTCCTTCCACCTGCTGTACCAAGTCCTCGGAAGAAACCGAATAAGATAAACGAGTTATAACAGCCGAAATGGATTTTTTTTGTTTTTTTTTCGAGTGTTCCTCAAGTTCCTCCAAACATGGGAATCACTTCCGGAAATTCGTAATAAATTATATACCTCCCGTCAAGATGCCACCCACGAACGATTTCGCGAAAGAAAAAACTCAACGAGTCATCGATTGAAATTGAAGAAAAAAAAAAAAATGATTCGGAGAGGTCAGGCTGGCGTGGGTGAGATTTTTTTTTTTTTTTGGCTCATCGTCATTGGCAGTCTCATATCTTGTTTTGTTTTTTAATCCTTCGTCTGCAATGCGACCAAAACGAGATTTCATTTTTAATTCGACGAATCGAATGTTCGATTCGAACAAAATTCATTCGGAATATAATGCATAGAATTATATCCCGGTGTTGGCTTCACCGGAGTGTCGAGGTACATAATGTGGTTTGCAAGGGCCAATTGAGAAGAAACGGAAGGCGTGGGTTGTTCACAGTTGAGGCAAAGGGAAAAATCGACGATGAATCGAGTAAGAAAAGCGAGTAACTCCATATACCTCTTCACCTTGTGTATACCCAGCCTCCTTCACTCTTCTCTGCATTTTTTTTTTTTTCATTTTTCTTTTCCTTGTATGTACACCACGTCTTTATTATCACAAATACTCAGCAGTAAAACTCCCACTCGTGTCTCGTCAATGAACATGTGCATTTACGTATGGAAGAGTCTGCCTTTACCATTTAGCTCGATGACTCTTGGTGTTCTATCCACTCCGGAAGAAAGCATCAGTCGAATGAAAAATATAAATGTTTATTTAAAAACCAATCGAATAATTCGATTCATCCGGTTATTCCAGGCCTAGCCAAAAAGTAGGTTCATAATGCAATATTCCACAGAATTGATTTCGCTTTTTGGAAAGATTAAGGGGTGTCACCTGAGCGTAAATTGAAGTTGGCGAGACGTGGAGGAGTCGAGCTTCAGCCGGCATCTTGGAAAACACGTTTCATCAAATATCTCGTGAACCATTCATCGTACGACAAAAATAAAAGAAGACCTTTTTTGTAGATAATGAAATTCTCTACAACTTTCATTTGAAACTTTTTCCTGCATAGTGTATAGTTTTTGATTTGTAGCGCGGCTAACTTTTCCAAACATCACCATTTTTTTTATTACATCAACCGTTGAATATATATACTTAGCAGTAATCATGTTTGGACAAGATTTCCGCGCTATAAATAAAAAACCATGCACTATAGAAGAAAAAGTTTCCAATAAAAGTCGTAGAAAATTTCATTATCTGCAAAAAAGGTCTCCACTATTTTAGTCGTACGATGCACGGTTCAGGAGATATTTGATAAAACGTGTTTTTCAAGATTGCGGCTCTCCAACTTGAATTTCACACTCATGAACCTTTTTCAAAAGCAAAATCAATTCTGCAGAAGTTTGCAGGAAAAATGGCTAGAATGACTGGACTATGTTCGAGTGTTCTTCATAGCTCCAAAAAAAAATAACGCAGGTTCCAATGCAATTTTCGACGAGCTGCAGCTCAAAAACCAATCCAGAGGATATCATCTACAACCATACTACAGGAATTAAGAATTCCAATATTATTACTATCATTATCATTAAAATGATTATTATTCCGATATTTTTCACATCACGTAACTCATATCGTATATCGTGGCGGGTCTCTCTGGCATTGCTCCTCCGCCAGGAACCATCCAATAAGAGTCGTGTCGTATGAGGATAAGCGTGAGCCTTTATGCCCGTAGAACCGAGCTGAGCGATGAGCAAGGTTAATGCGATTGGATGATTGGCTCGATTGGCAAATTGCTCGTTGTACGTATAGATAGGGACATTGGATAAATGAGGATATGCCCTGTCTCTATAAACCATACATATATGTATACATGTTCCTCCGAACATGTTTTTTTTTTATGCATTGACATATGTGCAAAGTCCTCAACTGAGGCTGGGAACACTCGGAGCTCTCGTCCTCGTTGCAAGTCTCGTCTGGCACGCAAGTATAACGATGAAGATAACAGAAAAAAAAAAACTCCAATGAATGATCCACTCAAAGGAACTCATAGTATCGAGAATATAAGGTGGAAAGTGAAGAAAAAATGTCGCCCAATGAAGAATAATAATTTGACGTAGCTCCCGACTTTGTTGCCCTTTGAATTCCGAACGAGTCCAAAGGGGACTCACGCGTGTTGCAGGGATTTGGGGATTGATGCAACGACTTTAATACGCGGTCCTGGGGGAGCTCTCAGGATATTTGGATAGCGAGAATGATGACCGCAGACTGACTGCTCTGATACCCGTCAATATATATATATATATATATATATATATATATATATATATTAGATCCAGTGCATACTGGAACGCGGGAAGCATGCAACGACTCTCTATTATAATGTGTGAATCGGGACTGATTAACGGACAGCTCGTCGAATGTAATGCGACCCTCGGGCAAAAAATCAAGCGATAACGATCGTCCGAGAGATATTGAGGTTGACGGTAACTGCGGTCACATAGCAGATGTATCCATACAGATCTCCGTGTATGATATTTTTTTTTAATTTCATAAAAGACCATTCGATCTTAACCACCTGATCCTTGCAACTTGCCTTATGCTCGTATAAGATTAAGAGTTTTATGAACTCTCTGCAAATTACGCAAAACAAACGTGAGCAAACTTTATGTGATCGACAAACATTTTCGCATTTTTTCTTCCTGATCCGTATGAATCCTTCGTGGATGAATAATATATAGGATCGTGGACCAAAAGAGAGAGAGAGAGAGAGAGAGAGAGAGAGATCTTTAGAAGGAGATTTGTTTACGACGTGGTGACCACACCTTTATATTTATTCACGAGACACGATATCATCCATGATCTATCCCACAGCGGTAGTTCGTAGAGGAGCTCTTCGATAATAGATACTCTCTCTTTCTTTTTCTTTTTCTCTTTTTTTTTCTCTCCTTTACCTGGCTACGTATATAGTGTCTCATCTCTCATGGTCCATAATTCAGAGTCCGCGGATCGACCTCGTCCGACCTGGCGTCTCGTGAAACGACGTCTGGAACGACCGAGACTTTTTCTACTAAAAAATGCATATGCATGCGTATATATATATATATATATATATATATATATATATATATATATATATATAT